>JABTTQ020003358.1:0-95460 GCA_016081115.2 Rehmannia glutinosa | reverse complement strand
ACCGTATCAAAAGAAGAAATTCTTACATGATGTAAGTTCTACATGTGGGATGACCCCCTACTCTTTAAGAGGTGCGCGGATAAAATCATAAGGAGATGCATACCTCAAGAAGAATGGGAGGGAGTCCTACAACAAATGTCACTCTTCACCATCTGGCGGACATTTTGGTCCCACACGCACCATTGCAAATAAGGTATTGCAAAGTGGGCTATATTGGCCCACTTTATTTAATGATTATTTGTTTGTGCAACAATGTGACAGGTGTCGGAATGGGAAACATTTCACGGAAGCACGAGATGCCAATGACCAACGTAATTGAAGCTGGAGTTGTTCGATGTGTGGGGATTGATTTTATGGGCCCGTTTCCATCATCTTCGGATATCAATATATTCTACTTGCAAATGAGTATGTATCCCGTTGGTAGAGGCGATTCCTTCCAAAACAAATGATGCTCAAGTTGTAATGCGCTTCCTTAAGAAAAACATCTTTACTAGATTCGCACTTCAAGAGCTTTAATTAGTGATGGAGGGTCGCATTTTGTAAACAAATTGATGAGCAACTTGTTGGCAAAATATGGAGTCAAACATAAAGTTGCATTGGCATATCATCCACGATCCAATGGACAAGCGTAGCTAACAGGAGATCAAACAAATCCTGAAAAGAGCGGTGAACATCAACCGAAAAGTTGGGCGTTAAAACCTGGATGATGCTCCGGCATACCGATCGCATATAAGATAAATCCGTTGGGCACATCTCCATATCAACTTGTCTTTGGTAAGTCGTGCCATTTGCCTTTAGTAGAATTGAGCACAAAGCATTTTGGGCGGTTAAGAATCAACTGGATTTTTAGAAAGCCTGAGAAAAGGTTACTCCATTTGAATCGGATGGAAGAATTCTGGGATGAAGCTTACTAAAATTCCCGAATTTACAAGGAGAGAACCAAGAGGTGGCATGATAAGATGATTAAGAAAAAGAGTTTTTACCGGAGAACCGTGTCTCTATACAATTCACGCCTTAAATTTTTCCCCAGGGAAAACTCAAGTCTAAGTGGTCGGGGCCATTCATGATAAAGAAAGTGTTGAATCCACTCGGGATTGTAGAATTGTTAACAAAAGAAGGCGAGACTTTCATTTTAAATGGCCAACGTTAAGTTTCAAGAGGAGGTGACATCCACCACTCAAGCGACCGTAATTTAACAAAACAGGTGTCAAGCTAAAGACGTTAAATATAGCGCTTGTTGGGAGGCAACCCAACGCGTTTTGCGTGACTTTCATTTTTGTGTGTGTTCGCCAAAGTTGTGTGATTTGAGTGATTTGACATCGTGTTTTTATTAATGAGTGTGATTTGTATGTTTTGTTGTATTTTTGTGTGTTTCAACATAGGGCTTGATTTTCTTTCTTCACGGGAAGCGATCCGAGCTGCGTTCCGAGGAGACGTGGCAAGTGCTCCATGACTACAAATGTGGCATATTTCTCAAGGCCACTTCCCACCACCGCGCCCTTGATGATTCAGGTATATCCCCACTTTTTGTTATTGAAATTCTATTTTTCCCCTTAGGACACTATAATTTCATTCAAGTTTGGGGGAGAGATAGCATTTTAATGCATGAAAAGTGTGGATACGAAAATAATAATAATAATAATAATTTTTCATGCATTTTGTGTTTTCATATAGTTGCATTAGAGCATTCTAGGTTGCATTTGCATTAGAGCACGTTTATAGCTTTAAGACGTCTATTGCTTTCGTAGTGGTTAGAGAGTGAGTTGACCCGAGCATGTTGCAACTTGTTGTTGTGTGGTGATTGAAAATTCTTATTGTGAGGATTGGATGTTGGTTATGAATTGATTGAGCCTTGAATAGATAACTTTGAGCATGTTAATAAGAAAAACTTGGTGTGATGCTTTAAATTACATTTTGACAAGCCTGTGAGCTTTGAGCCTTTACGCTTATATCTTGTGCGGTCTTTATTTGTGATTGAGGGAATCATTCGTGTTGTCGAGAATTCTAGAACTTGCTTGGGTATCTCTGTCAAGCCACATGTGTATGTGAATTGTGAATGTGATTAAAGGCCATCTTTGCTAGCCTTTCAAGCCTTTTGCCTACCTAAAAATGTTGAAAACTCCTAGTTAGCCAAGTTGAGTTTATAGCCTATTTGTTTCATAACCACAAAATCTAACCATTGATCTTAATATATATCCATCACTTTAAACTCGAGTGTATAACGTTGAGTAAAAGGGGAATGAACGAGGTTGAATGAGTGGAAATTGAAAAATAAGATACTTGGGCTTACTTGGTTAAATGGAACAAAAAAATGAAGTTGATAAACTTGGGGGCAAGGATTGTGAATGGAGGCGATTCTCAAAAGAAAGAAAGGAAATGGAGATAAATGAAGTTGATAAAAATGAGGGATGATTGGAGAGCATATGGGATTGTAATGAAAATGATTGATATGCTCATAGGTCTATATACTCGAGTTTGAGTCACTTTATCCAAAATTTCCTACCCAAACCAAAGAACCTTCATTACAACCAAATGAGAAAGTCCTTTATGATTCACAAATTGCATACACTTTAGTGGCGAGATATGAGATGAATTGCAAGCCTATGGCAATTTTGCGACATCGAATTGATTTGAGCGTAAACACGTCCTATATCCTCGTGAGATGAGAGTATACACTTAACTTCGAGAGTTGGAATTGAGCATTTCACTTTGTTTTATTTGAGGCGTGTTCTTTGATTAGATATTTGAGGCTTGATTGAGTTGTACTTTTCGGCATTCATGACGAACAATATGGATTTTCTTGTGGATTCTCTCAGTGCATTGTTATCTTTATCTCCTATTGTGCTTTATCGTGTTCTAAATATTGTTGATCGACGATCCAACAGTTTAAGTTTGGGGATTTGAGTTTTGCATGTATTTTGAGGCGTATTTCGAGCTTTAATGATGAGTAAACATGCATATACTGCGTGTTAAATGTACATATTCACTCCTTGTGGAAAAAGATATTACACTTTGCTTATTTTGTAGGAATTTCATGATATTTGAAGCCAATTGAATACGAATACGAGGAAAGCAAAGTGGAAACACGGAGAATTGAGTGGATATACGAAAAGTGAAGCCTAAAAGAGCGAAAGTTGAGCATTTACGGAAATGACAAGGGCACACGGGTTGGGCGTGCCTCAAGACACCACCCGTGCACCCCTGAATAGGATTATTGAGCCGCAGGGCGCACCACCCGTGCGTCCTACGGATGATCGGATTATTTCACGGAGTGGCGCACGGGTAGGCCGTGCTCCGACGCACCACCCGTGCGCCCTACAGAGAGTTGGGGTATTCCAACATGGTGGCGCACGGGTAACCCGTGCGTGGGCGCACCACCCGTGCGTCTGCTACTGAATCCCATAATCTAGACATTAAGCCCTAAACATGATGGGGAGTATAAAAGGCTTTTGGGGCGCACACAAGGACATTCGGCAATTTTGGGATCTACAACACAAGACAAGAGTCAACTCTTGAAGGAGGATATCAAGGAGATAATCGGGTTGCACCGGAGCTTAAGAACGAGAGATATATCGAGAGATTGTCGACGTTCCTAAGTTTTCTTGCTTCTCTTTTTAGTTTCAATCTTTCATTTCCATTTGTAATGACTTTGAACACTTTGTTTATAAGTTGTTTAATCATGTGTAGCTAAACTCTTGAGATTTCCGGGTTTTGGAAGTAGATTGATGAACTCTTGTTGGATGTTTTAATCTTAGTTGAAGTTATTATCTTGAAGCCTATTTGAGTATTTTGAGCTTATTCTTGTTTTATCACTTGATCAATGATTTAACTTGTTTGATATATTGATTCATAATTCGAGAGATGAGTTTCAATATTAGATCTTGAATACTCGACACAAATATTTGCATGAATCGAGAGGTTTGTAAATATTTGTGAGGATATTTGATCTTTTGTGCTTTCTGAGTTGAATGCTTTATGTTGAGTAGAGATGCTAGCATAATTATTTCAATCTACATTTTATATGCATCTCGAGAGGGAGGATAAAATAGCTTTGTGATCGTCTTATAGGAATATTGATAATAACGTGGCTTGATTAAACCGGACAACAAGAGAATTATTAATCGAAACCTTAACTCGAAATCCATTACATCATCTTGATACTTCTTTCATTCGTGTTATCTTATTCTTGTGTTTTAGTGATTTAAATTGTCTTAATCTCAAAACAACAATCATCAAATTTCGATCGTCTAAATAAAAATAAGACTATCTTGGTTAAATACTTAGCACATTAATTTATTAGTCTCCGTGGATACGACCTTGCTACCCTATTCGATAATGTACACGTACACTTGCGGTGAAGCTAAAAATATAAAGCGAACAAAGATATTAAGCGAAATAGGTTTATTAAGTTCATTAAATTATTGAAATCATATGTTCCAAAAGATAATAAATATATATATATATATATATATATATAACATCAAGTTCATCTATCTTCTATTTGATCCACACATCAACCAATTATACAAGCATATATTTCATAGAAACAAAACATATCAATTAATATGACAATAAATGTAACCTTACCGAACTGCAGAGGGAGATGCTCGTAGCGCGACTTATAACCCATGAATCGTTGACTTAAGACATTTTTTAAATAAAATCTTTTGAAGTCTATAGAACCGGTTTTAAAAACCTCGACTACGATACCATAAAAATGTAGCATCTTCTAGCTTACTCAAATTTTAATGCGAAAATATGTAATTATAATAGAACACTTAAAAGATTTCTTAAAAATGCGGAATAATAAAAACTTTGCTTCGTTTTAAAGTTTGCAATGGAAATAAAAACTAATAATTGAAATACTTATTAATCCAGAGACATCCATAATGAAATGAAAATGACATTCAACATCGAGTAAATGGTGGAAATTACCCACTTGGGATAGGTGAGAAATTTTTTGACATGTAGGATAAAAAAACATAGTTTTCTACCCACTTTTGGGATTCTTTTACCATAATACCCTTGAGACTTTAAATGCAAGCCTTTAAAGTAGGTAGATGTGTATTTCTCTCTCTTGCAAGTAAATACGCCCATAAATACGTTTGCCCTTCTATTTTGCTCTTCATTTTTTCTCTCTCTTCTTCTTCTTCTTCACAAAATATCAAGAAGTTCTTTTTGTGGTATTTCGTAACCAAAATCGCACCAAAAAATCGAATAACAAGGTAATGTTGCTTCTCCTCTTAGTTACTTAACCTTGTTTAAATTGTTCAAGACCAATATATTTACAAAATATATGAAATATATCATGAAAGGGAAAATTTTCTGATTCTAGGATGCACTGTGCACGATATATCGTGCCTATTTTTTACTGAGGTACGATATATCGTGCCTAATATGGGGCACGATATCGTGCTCCTGCATTATAGGCACGATATATCATGCCTCAGTGAAAAATAGGCACAATATATCGTGCCCCAGTAAAAAATAGGCCCTTTTTATGTATGCTTGCATATCTTTAATATTTTTTCTATATTTCTTGTCTGTAGATGAACTCTAGTTATGTTGTTGTTCGATTTGGTGGTCATTGGGAAGGTTTAGAATATAAAAATGGTGAATAAGAAGTTGTACGTATTAAACCGAGCAAAATGAATTATAGTGAAATATTGGAGGAGGTTTATGGTGTTGTTGAAGTTGATAGGGGCGTATACGATTGTGTAATGCATGTTATTGTAGATATTTCTTGAAACAAACTTGGGAAGTTAGAGTTGAAAAACGACGATGACATTGAAAGTGCTTTGAGAACACCGAGTTACCAGTTGTTTTTGTAACACTGAAAAGAAAAAGGATGGGTGAGACTAGTTCACATAATGTATTGGGAAGTCGATCCTGGGCATAATCGAGTTGAGAACGTTGAAGGTCAACAAGGTGTTGGTGGAAGTTTTATGCAACTAATAGCTACTCGGAATGATTTTCAACATTGGGCCTAATTACAACTACATGCACCATCTTGGTTTTCAACAATACGGTGTACCGCACATCAATCTATATAGTCAAGCAGTAAGGCTTAGTGGAGCACCTTTTATGCATATGAACAATGTTCCAATTATTGATCATCTGCGTCCACTCTCACCTACAGTTAATGTTCCAAATATCAATTGTTCGGGACCTAGTATAAGGCCAAGCAATGAAGATGGCTATTATCCTGGTATGGGTTTACTGATGCTAATCGTGATAATATTGATGTTGATGTTGGTTGTGATAATAATGAAGATGATTATGGTGAAAACTACAGTGCTGGTGATGCTGATTGTAATAACAATGCAGATGATTTTGGTGAGAACTACACTGCTGGTGATGTTGGTATAAGTCCAAGCGCCTACGATAATCTAGAGGGGGGTGAATAGATTATCTCCATCTTTTCGATTTTACCCTCTTTTTGGAACTGAATGCTCAAAGACAATAATAAAGGTGCGGAATGTAAACAACACACGTCGATTTATAGAGGTTCAACACACCTAGGGCCTAATCCTCTACCATCCCAGTATATCCGGGATGGATTTCACAAAGAAAAAAGATTTTATTAATTACCAAAATTAATACAACACCAACTTACAACAACACCTTGAAGAGCACCACACTCTTCTTCAACACCACCTTTGAGATTACCACAATCTCTCTTGAAGATTACCACAATCTCCAACGGCACCTTGTGAAGATTACCACAATCTTCAACCTTGAAGAATACCAAATTCTTCAACACCTCAACAAGAAGATTACCACAATCTTCTTACACCTAACACCTAGATCACCCAAGTGTGTTCTTACCACAAGAACACTCACAATGATATCTTGTGTTGAATGATAAACCAAAATTCAAGATTACAACTCGATAATGAATTATACAATTGAGTGCAAGTGTAATCAAGAATAGCCTAGACCTCAAGGATGTGAAAGTGATAAGCTAGGCAAATTACAACAAGAATAATGACAATAGAAGACCAAGTGTTTGCTTGAGAATATCTTGTTGTGTTGTGTTGTTCTCTCTTCTAGTTGTGCTTCAAATCTTCCTCTATTTATAGGAGATGATTGATACTTGATAGGCTCCTCTTGGAATCTGATATCTACAAAAAAATTGCAATTAAAATCAAGATTATAGCTATTAGAAATCAATCCCACAAAAGAAATGTGGAATATGTCGAGCAGGTGATCATACCCGTAGAAGATGCCCGAGATGTCCGGATGATGAAAATTAGGCAAAAATTATCTCAACTGTAATACTATGTTAGAAAAACACACTAAGAGCGAAACTTAGTAGTCATTTAAATATAGGATCAAGTCAGTAGTCATTTGCGCCCCATATCGTGCCCAATATAATTAGGCACGATATATCGTGCCCCTCTTATATTGGGGCACGATATCGTGCCTAATTATATTGGTGCCTAAATAAGAGGGGCACGATATATAAGAAGGGCACGATATATCGTGCCCCAATATAATTAGGCACGATATCGTGCCCCTCTTATATTGGGGCACGATATCGTGCCTATAATTTTATCTTATAATTTCAGTTCCAGTTATAGTTTTTTGTAAATTTTTTTGGATTTCTTATCTGCTAATTGTAACTTGTTAATTAAAGTAATCAAATTTTCGTTTCTTACAAACAAATTAAGAAAAATCATGCAAAATGAATATTTAATTTAAATAAGTCAAAATATTTACAAGATATACAATAAAAATGTACTACAACTCCAAAGTA
Source organism: Rehmannia glutinosa (assembly GCA_016081115.2). Classification (NCBI taxonomy): domain Eukaryota; kingdom Viridiplantae; phylum Streptophyta; class Magnoliopsida; order Lamiales; family Orobanchaceae; genus Rehmannia; species Rehmannia glutinosa. The sequence goes on along the minus strand of JABTTQ020003358.1, from coordinate 87,701 downwards.
CTACTATCTGTACTGTACTGGTAAATCTTTCGTGTCATCGTCTTCCTTATCTCGGGAATCGACTCCTGCACATGCTTCCTATTAATCTTCTTCGTGATACAATTAATGACGGAATATAAGGCAAATACACCACAACTGGTGGTGTCGTCCTGCAAATAACAATCTTTCGCTGACACAGTGACAAGTTCCCACTCACGGCGGATGGGCTCCATACGTATGTCATCGTAGTAGCCAGCACGAATGAGTATACATGCGAGCATGCGATGGAGTGGACGTGTGCCGGCTACCCGATTGGAAAAAGTATCATCTGTGTATCGGGCACGTATAGAGTCGTACATGTATACTCTGGCTCTACGGAGATCCAGTCTGCACACGATAAAATGGCCCGAAAAATTCACGATCATGTGTACCTGATAAATTCAAAAATCATTAATTAATAAAAAAAATTCTATGAAAAAAATGAATAAACTAGCCAAAAAAATAAATAAATTCAAGTGTACCTGTGGTACGGCACTCCACGGACCAGGATTACCCCATCCTGGAGATCCGTGCTGGACAACCCTAACCAACTCCATCCGGCTCTGTCAGGAGAATCACCTCCATGGTCGTCGGGTCATATTCTCGTCGGCAGGATCTTTAGCATGCATACGATTCCATATAAGCCGTATGGAATCCTACACAATGAAAAATATTTATAAGTTAACAAGTATCATTTATTAAGCTTAAAGTAAAATGCGAGACACATAATAAATAAACTAACTGAAAATATCGTAGATACAATCCTATAAGTTCCCACTTGCTTCTCATGAGGCACAACCCCAAGAAACTGGGGATCGGACTATAGTATGGACAGGTATGCATTTATATGCTGTACAGGAATGAAAGAAATCGATATTAATCAATATGAAATAAATAAAATATTCATCAACTAAATATTACAAAAATTTAAGAAACTTACATCATTCTCCAACTCTACAGTTGGATCCGCCATTTCCTTAAAAAATGATGGCCCAACAGAGTACATTAGCCCCGTTCCTCCCCCGCATTGGACCTCAAATATTAAGACATTGCACTAATATAAGAAGTTAATACTAAGACGACAAGACAAATGCAAAAATATTTAATACTTACTCTTCATTAGACTCTAAGAAGCGGGTATACTCCCTCTCACTCGGGTCTGGCTTGCAAGACCTAGGATCCCTGAATGGGCTGCGAATGAGCCACGACGGTTTGCTATCCCGAACCTGGATGAAGGGAGTAGGCGGAGAGGGCGCAACTAGAGGGCGCTCGTGGACCATAGACCACGAGTGTCGGAGAGGGAGCTCGAAGAACGGGGACCAATGGCCTCTAAATCGTGACCGACACTCGTGGTCGCGAGAATGTGCTAACACGGGCATAATAGAAGTCGACAATGGCGGAAGAGAAGTCGACAATGCTTGAGGAGGAGGAGGAGGAGGAGTCGACATGGCCGGGAGGAGGAGGAGAAAGAGTCGACACACTTTGCTGGAGGAGGAGGAGAAGTCGACATGGCGGGAGGGGTAGTCGACACGCCCGAGAAGAAAGAGGAGTCAACACTGCTATGGGAAGGGTAGTCGACGGTGGCGTCTGCTGCGATGATGATCGCTCGATATCTCTCGATTGCCGAAAAATCTATCATGTCAACGGTGGTCTTCGGAAACCTCCAACAGAGGCACCAGGCAACCGGGTGTCGGATACTGAGTCACCCGAGCATTACCCGGGCGGGTATCGCCTCGAATGCCCAAATCTGTCGAACATTGATAAGTGTGAAAATAAAATTTTTAAATATTTAAAAAATTAAGTACAAATATAAATAAAATAAAAAATATACGTACCAACAAGACATAAGTGACCCCATAAAAATGATAAGTAGGTGGCGATATCGAGGTGGAACGTCCTTGAAGTATATCGGCCGGTGGCGAGAACATCACGCACTTGCCGAATATAATGAATCAATATCTCAAAGGAGTATTTCCCCGAGGAAAGCCTCCCACTTGTGCATCGCCCTCGATCAAAAACCATGGCCAGCGGTCCCATCATGGTCTGTCGGCCATCGAAACACGATATCATATAAAGGCAAATAACACCTTCGCCACCTTTAGGGGCATCGTCAGTGAGTCACGGAAGGTGCCATCGACAAATAAATCGCATAACGCACGGCGGTAACACAATCACCCCCGGTCACCCATATATACCAAGATGTCGGGTACCTCAAAAAACCGTTAGGGTCAAATGTGGACCAAAAACCGCAATCCGAATATCATAGCAAAATCATACCGAGAGAATCTAATAGTACCGCTCTCCGCGTGGAACCAACACTTCGATTCCGGAGCATCCGCACACGCACCTCCATCACAACCAATGCATGAAGTGTCGCATTACAACTAAATCCGTCATACCCAAAATCAATAAAATGGCCAAAAACCGACCGTCTAAACAGCGCCCATATAAACACCACCGATCTCCCCAACTCATCTCGATTATCCCGAATTATACTCGGTCGAGCGTGCCCCGATATGGGCCTCTCTCGATGATAAGAGGGTCTCTCCATTGTGGACCGACCTACAACAATAATTAATTGCAATTTAGCAAGATGAATTGTTGAAAATTTGAAGAAATATAGTGATAAGGTACAAAAATTAAAGAGCGACGGTAGAGGCACGATATAGGCACGATTTCAAATAACCCTAAACAAACCTACGGCACGATATCGTGCCCAAATTAACCTGGGCACGATATCGTGCCCAAATTACTACAGGGCACGATATCGTGCCTAATATAAGAGGGACACGATATCATGCCCAAATAAACCTGGGGCGCGATATCGTGCCCAAATAAACCTACGGCGCGATATCATGCCCAAATACGGCATTTGCACGATACGCGGCACGATATAGGCACGATATCGCCACATATCGTGCCGCATCGTCTTCTACCTCAAATCACGCCGCATCGTCTTTTTCACCAAATCGTGCTTCAAAACTAGAAATCCATTTTCGAAAAAACAATAACCCAACACACAAATATATACACCATTAATTCACATTATCAAGTTGTATGCACCAACAACTAAACCCTAAAACCCTAAATCCATGAAATCTAACATAAATAGAGTTCGAAACCTAAAACCCAAAATATATCCTTACCTTCGTGAGCGAAGGAGTAGGGTGCGGAAGGGCGACGAAAGCGGCAACGACGGAGGTGGAGCGGACGGCGTCGGCGGCACGATTGAATCCATGTTCTCGTTTTCTCTTCTCGCACAATATTGGACACGAAATGGGGTTGGGTATTTGTTCTTCTTCTTGACCCGAATTGGGCACGAATGGGGGTTGGGTATTTCTTCTTCCTTTTGACCAATGGGCACGGAATGGGGTTTACTTTTGCTTTTACTTTTGTTTTTTCACTTTTGCTTTCTCTTTGGTTTTTGTAATATACGGTTTCTATCTGATTTTAAATGGTATAATTATGACTTAAATTTCAAAATTCAAAAACACCAACTTAAAGGAGGGGTAATTTGGCCAATTTGGGTAGAAAAGTTTTCTTATCTTAGTGGGTGAAAAAGAAAAGTCTCCACTATCCATAGTAGATACTTTAAAAATTTTCCCTTCAACATCCCAATAGAAATTGAAAATTCAAACTTCTTATTTTTCAAAAAAAAAAAGGAAGACATGAAAATCATGAAAGACGTGGGTTCACGAGTAACTGTGTTGCATCATCTCCTTCCTCATCCGAGTTTTCATCCAAAATATTAAACATTCGTGGATGAGCTTCAAGAAACTCAACAAGTAATATCATGCATCAATGCATGCCTAATGCAATATTATAACATTTATTCCAAGACTTTTTGTTTTCTTTACTTAAAAACCTTTCATCTTCATTACTTAAAATTGTCTCTTTCATTGCTAAAACATTTCATTATAAGTACTTAAAACTTTCTTAGGATGCGAGTTGTGTATGTCCCTCCCAAGTATTCCCCATTGTGCTCAAAAACAAAAAAAAAAAATTTACTTGTGTAACCTTTACACTTACGCACTTTACATTTTTCTAGTTTTGGTTACCTACCTATTTAAGTATACTCGTATTTAAATGTTTATATTATCAATCTGCATAAAACAACTTACAAAATGTTTTCGCCTTTGGAATTTAGTATTTAACTAATTCCAATGCATAATTCAATCGTTCATTAAGTTGCTTTAGGTAGTCTTGGCCGCGGGGTTGGGAGAAATCCCGACCCGACCTTAACCGCCTCTGGGTCATGGACCTTGCAATTAAGGGTTAGTTCACGACCAGCTAACTAGAGCTGTCAAAGTGATCGGGCTGGCCCGTGCTTGGCCCATCGGGCTTAGGGGAAATCGGGCCGGGTCGGAATTTCTTCGGACCGCTATTTTGGGGAGCCCAGCCCAGCTCATGTTTTAAAAATACACTAAAAATGCTCCGGGCGGCCCGGTGTTTCGGGCCTAACGGGCTGGGCCAAATAGGCCCGGATCTTTTCGGGCCTACAAAATCATAGCCGATCAGCCCTATTCCGCGCCGGTCAAAGCCGCCCATCGAGCCGGGCCATTTTTGACAGCTCTACAGCTAACAGGGGAGACCGGTTAAGGGTCATCTATTCAGAATGCAAGGCTAAGATACCATATTTTGTATTGGTCGAAACAAGATACTGATATAAACTTGTATATATTATAAGATAAATATATACTAGCACGGAGTTGTTTTTGCAGCCACCTAATTTCCTTCATCCCTCCTCTCCGACTCAGCTTAAAGTAAAATCAAATATAATATGAAGTTTTTAATCCAAAATTTATCATTCACCTAGACTAAAATCTTGAATGTCGACTATAACACCGAAAAAATCTTGCCAAAATTGAATAAGTCAAGATGAGATCAGTTTTACATAAATGAGGAGTAACTAGTAATAGAAGCATGGACCGCATCCTTTCGTGTAACAACCTGGATATAGTAAAACTGAATAAGACAACAGATATCAACAAATCAATGCATTTAATTTAGCCTACAACAGAGACTGTAAATAGGGACACTGGAATGAGTGGTTTGACACATTTACGGCTAAATTTCAAGAAATATGAGAAACCACATGCCTCATTTCATTTTTGTGTTAAACAACAAGGATTCAGTAAGAAAGTTGATCCATCATTTTACATGTACTAAGATGGGATTTCTAACTTGGCCAACACAATGTCTAACCAAATACCTAAAAAGCTTCCACATTTCAAGAAGAAAACTTTTAGGTATAAAATTAAAACCACTTTGTCTGCCCTTTTCGGCACTTCGGGAGCCAAATTTTTTTTGTTACATCTTGTGATCTGAACTATATAAAGCACCCTGATTGTTGAGTTTATTCACTAAGACTCTGTCACATGCATGGCACACCTCTTGTTCATATACTTTTTGGTCAATTCCAATTTGTTTAATCTACTCAATCCAACCGTGTGCTGAAAAGATAGACTACTATTTTGCCCCCATAAATTGATATAAAAAAATGAAAAATTGCACAACCAAGAAGTGTCATGCATGTGACAAAATCACGGCAAAAAATTCCACAACCGAGGTGCTCCGAATGCCAAGTGCAAAACCCCTATAATTCAGATGACAGTGTAACAAAAGAAAATATAGCTCACAAAGCGCAAAAATCATAATAGTTTAGATGGCAAAGTGTTTTTACCCCAAAAAATGTATTAGAAATCAATGACACAATCCCTTGGGTTAATAGAGGTAGCAATTCAGCACGAGTATACTAATAAACAACATTAAATACAAGGGGGCTTGATGTTTTATGACAAAAATACCAACTTATGATAAATCGAGTATAACAATTGTGTTTACTATTAAGTCCAGCAATATTCTTCACCTACTCAAGAGGAACTCTTCCCGAGACTAAATTAGAAATAGGTGCATATACAATTCAACTCAATGAATCTTTTTCCGAAAATACAAAATTCGGAAATGAAAGACCTCAACGTCGTGGTGTAAATGCGAGCAGTTTCACTCACTGTAATGGACAATGGAAAATACGGTTCTTCTAGAATGCTGATGTTTCATCTATAGCAGAGGAGGCCAGGCTAAAATATCAGCCCAACCATAGCTTCAAGAGCAATGCACTCAAGAGAATACCCAAATTTCAAGCTTTGTTAGTGCTCAACAATCAACACATCATCGTGATTTTAGTGAAGCATGACCAGTGTCTCCCAAATGTTTATGCAGTTTGTTCCTGTGCAAAGACGAGAAGGATTTCAGAGAGGGACCAATAGAGCGACACAGGGCAGAGACAATATATCACAGAGTAAATGTCAAAGAAGGAAAGTACTTTGATTCGAATTGTTCTCCGCACTTCTCACACATGTTGTCAGAACCATTTGCTGCCATCTGCATATCAAGGAATTTAGAGAAGCAGCACAGTAAGGAACCAAGTTGTGAAGACTGGAAAAAGTATAGCGTAAACATCTCTATATTGTTGAATTAGATTAAAACTAAGTTCCTTCAATAACCAACGAACCACCATCTACTGAATGGAACTTTCTTGTTCTTTTAAACAATGTTTGCGTAATGAACCTTAGCCTGGTAGCTAACCCATTATTCCTTCTAACTGGGTCAAATTAATTTCATACCACCCCATATTTCGATAAACATAACATAATAATAATAATCATAGAAAATTGTGATGGCATCATGGGCAAAACAGCATCCAGCAGTGCAGTTACACCGACCCAAACGCGTCAATTTATTAGCATTCAATTGTAACACAACAATGAATTTGAAAATTGCTTTTACAAAGTACCTTTTGTTTTCTTCCTTTTGACGCAACTTTCGACTTGGAAGCATTTTCTGTCTTTGCCGTATATTTCTTCTTTGCAGCTTGCTGTGAATGCTTACGGTGCCTTTCTGTTGCATCATCTGCTTTCTTAGTCTCAGATTCTGATAAAGAATGCGAACTGGGCTCCACAACATCATCAACTCGCTCAACATGTTCCTCGGCCTCACCACTTCTATCTGCCACTCCAGCTGTCATTGTTTCTGCTGCTGCTTCTTTTTCTTCTTCTTCTTCTTCGTGCCTTCTACCCCTCCGCCTTCTGCCTCCCCTGTTCCTTCGTGAACCTTTTTGTGTCATTATACTCCATGAACTCCAATTCATCACTATCGCTCTCCACTTGAACTTTCTTAGCTGGAGCCTTAGGCTGATTGCCTGATTTGTTCCTACTCTTATGCCCAGACAACATAGCTTCAAGAACACTTGCCTCATCATCGTCCGATCCCAACCCTGCAAATATTCCATTTCCTCCATTATTATTATCAATATCAGCAAACTCGTCTGCTTCACTGGATTCAGTCTTTCCATCATCACTGCCATCTCCTTGAATACCAAAACTGCCCTCAAATTGCTCCAGTAACTCATTTACCTCGTCATCTGCTGACAGATAACCAACATCATTTTCATCTGCCTCCCTTGCTTTCACTTCTGTTTCTTCAAATTCTTTATCTTCCTCACTAAATGCTTCCCTCAGTTCTGCCACCTTCTCTTTGTGCTTCTTAGATTGCTCATGGTTCCTCCATTGTTTATCACTCTTGAATTTCTTGCTGCAGACTACACAATAAAACTCCTTTCTCTTTTCCTCCATCACATCCTCAGCCTCGTCATCCTCAACCTCCTCTACCTTTGCCCACTCGGGCTCCTCATAAGTCCTTGCCTTTTCTGCTTTCTGTCTCTCCAACTCTTTCTTTCTTTGTTTCTCCTCTTCTTTTTCTTCTCCATCTCCTTATTCCTCTTTAATTGCATATCAATTACTCTCTTATCCCTCTTCTTCACGAACTCTGCCAGTCCCCTCACTGTCTCGTTATACTCTCTCCTAGCTTTTTTCCTCAACTTCTTGTTCTCCTCCTCCATTAGCCTCCTAGACTTCCTGTTTGGGCCAGCCATAGCATCATACTGGTCTGCCCAATAGAAGTCCAGTACACTAACAAATCCTAACCAGTAGTTATAAAATGCTGTGACCTGCATAAAAATTTAATTATATTTAATGTCTAACAGGATATCAAAGAATCAAAAACTAAATGCATAGTGTAGGAACGGTTAGGTTGTGGTTTCAGTTTTATTTTCACAGATTTCAGACCAAATTGCCATGTGTGGACTGCCCAAGAACAAATTGCAATTGTCATTTTGTAAACTAAACAGATAGTGTGTTTTCTGCAGTTTAGGATGAAGTGGCATTCTTAAGTTGGTTTACTCTAAAACATAAATAAATGAAAAGAAATTATTACATGTGCATTACTCCGAAATAAAAGTAGCCTTAAAGTCTTGCACTATACACTATAGAAAGGAATATAACTATAACGTTTTTAACAACAAAGGATTATGTTTTGAATGAAGAAAATATACAATTTGTTAGTCAAAGAGTGACGAGGTACTTGATACTTTAGTTGTTACATAAATTGCAAGGTCACAATCTATCTTTATTACATCATTATGTCACTATCTTTCGTTGGTTGGTTTTCTTCATATTCTAATCCCTGAAAGGAGAAATTAACTCATTCATTAATCATTACCATGAAAAAACAAGAAGAAAAAAGAAAATAGGAAATAAATAGGAAAAAAGGACTGCAAAACTATATATACTTTTGAAAGATTAAACTAAAAATGAAAAAAGTTAACGTTAAATAGAAATTGACTCCTTGTTATAAAGCTTGAAATGAATGAAACTTAAGAAAATATTTTAGAGAGAAGTTCATGGATGCATTAACATTAGTTACTAAATTAATCTTAAACATACAACACAAATATATTATTAAAATAATTTAATATTTACTATTAGTAAAGTTCTATATATACATATATTTGCAGTCCTGTTTTGTTTATTCAACCCAAACCACCACCAAACTGTATAACACAATGGGGTTTTGCTTGAGTTTTTAACCTGTATTTATATAGCAACTTGACAAAAACATTTTGGTGCATTGTGGTTCCGGCAGTTTCCAGTTTCTTGATCAGCCCTAACATAGAGGTATGAGATTATAGACACACTCTATTAGCAAATGTAGAATCACTCAGACTCCAAATTATCGTGCTAAAGTTTCTAATATTCATTTATTTCTCATATTAAAGGTAACAAAAACTTAAATATTTCAGGAGCTTTAAAATAGCAAATAAAATGGTTAAAAAACACGTAGTGGAAGTAGATTATAATTAAATACCCACTTGATCTTTAAGATATGAAAATTTTCAGATTCTCTAAATTTTTATAACTCGGAAAGATACTCCTTCCAATTATGGATTCAATAAGATTAATCATACTGCAAAGTGCAAATGAGAAACCTATACGATAGCAGCCTATGCTATTTCTACATCACAACATTAGTTTCTCGGACAATGCCTTCTACTAGCTTCCCTTCCTTATTGTCATCCTTCAAAACTCCTTACCCAAATCCTCCGCCCTCCCCCCCCCCCCCACCATCCACACCCAGTGCTAAAACAATTTTAAAAAAAAATGATGGACACGCTCTGCAATCAGAAAAGTAAAGATTTGCTGCCATCTACAGCCACACAATGCCATGCAAATTAGAAGACTGCTGTGTTCAAATTTGCATATTTGGTTTCCAAGCATATGTTAAAATTTATATGTTCAACCTAATATTCATTCCTTGGTTTGTTTATATTCTTGTGAACTCCTCAAAATATTTGTCTAATGTGATCATTGTTGACTTGTAGCCATAATATATCATATGATCATAAAGAAGACCGTCTCCGATGCAAAAAGGGCCAATTCAGCATTTTATTACGAATTTATATGCATTAGTGTAGGGGGCTTTACTGTTTAAAAATAAGTGGTTAGAACCATCCAGTTTTTTACTAAAATGCATTTTACACTGCCGATTTTCCTACTTCTAAAATTTTGCTAATCTTTCAGGAGTCATAAAAGATGCAAAGACCCATATCTGAACAGTTCAAACCTACAATTAGTGTTAACAACATCCACTTGAGGTAATTGTAAAAGCCAAAGCCTTGAATTAGGTGTCCAGAGTCAAGCTTCAACAGTCACACAATAATATTGACATAAGAACATGATTAAGCAGGTAACTACAACAAAGTAATGTGCTCTGATCTTGATTCTTGCAAGATCGCTAGGTAGCCAATCCCATAGGCATGATTTCCTAGAAACTTTTGCTTAGGTGACTCCTCCAAGGTATATATCACTCATATTAAGTGAAATACACCTTTGGTCTCATCATAACTCAATGGCCATCCTAACATCACATTTTGATAGCACTTCACCAAAAAAAAATCAAGTTCTAAAGAAAACCCAAATCACGTTGGCTCTGATACCATGAACAAAATATGCTGAGAACTTCATGATTATATTCACTGTATGTTAACATATTTATATACATGAAGTTGGAGACATGCGCCCCTAAGGTGCTCCACTAACTCCCTAAAGTGCTAAACATGTTCCCTTAAATTACTCCACTTACATATATTATATACATTTACTTTAACACGAACGGGAAGGAGACATCTCCTTAATGTCTTCCTCAAAATAGTCCTACGCAATTCCAACCCTCGAACCTCCCATTCAATGGATTGCCGATCAGAAAGGTTGGATAACTACCAAAGTGACACGGTTATTGACTTAGCCAGCCCATATTAAGGATTTAGCCTTCAAACTAGTCCTGCAATAGATTTTCAACTCATGGAACAAAGTATTTAAACTTCTTTTCATTGTCACTCTTTATCTTCTTGTTCCTACTTCTTACACGACACCTAATGTTGAAACAAAAGTCTAGACGTCAGTATCTTAGTAGGTCAACTATAGCAAGAATGAAGGCAGTCACTTTTAAATATCGCCACAAAACCTTTTCATTGTTTCTTCACCCTTACTCTTTCCATTTGATACTAATCTCCACCACAGTTAGTAACTCATGGACTTATTATTCAGTACAAAATAACTGAAATCCACTTTATCACCATGCCAAGTAATATTAACAAATCCATCCCTAGCACTCATATATCAGTAGCATCAAAATTAATTAACAATATTAGTTCAATAAGTAATTTTTAATGCTAACTCAGCTTGGCCCCTAATCAGATGATACATTTTCACATGCTAGCTAGCTAATTACATACCCAAAATACACAACCAAAAGCACATAAGCATGCCAGGACAACGCATAAAAAAAAAAGGATATACACTTCTATATGGCCAGTAAGTATAACTATGACTAGAAGACCTCTTAAACTATAGCAAGCTAAAAATATAAATATAAGTCGAAAAGCCGAACACATATAACATGCATATTTTTGGCGGTTTCAATTTTAAACTATTCACATTTAATCAAACTTATCAATAAATAACAAAACCAAGGATAGCAAAAATTCTTGCCTGAGCATAAGGACTCTCCAAGTTGCCGATGACCGGAGCTTCCTTCGCAACGGCAACCCTAATTTCTTCGCGAAACTCAATTCATTCGCATAAATCTTCTCAAACAAATCTCCATAAACCTTATAAAAACCCCGTCCCGAGTCCGAATACCCAGAATAAACCGAATTCGAAAAGAAGGAAAACAAATCGGGCACAAAACTTGATGAACCGCTTGCAGCGGAAGTCGAGGAGAATAAAATCTGGTTCCGGTGCGAGTCGTACCACCCACGCTCCCGCGGGTCGGACAGGACCTCATACGCGTTGACGAGCTCCTGAAAAGCGGCTGTGGCTTCGGCTTCAGGGACGCCACTACGGACGAGCTTGTCGGGGTGTCGCTGGAGCGCCAGCCGCCTGTATGCAGATCGGATTTCGTCGGCTGTGCAGTCGCGGCTCAGGCCGAGGACTTCGTATAGGCATCGCTTTTCCGCGGATGCCATTGAGGATGTTCGTTCTTTGGGTTTTCTTGGTTAGATGGTTTTGTAGGAATTTTGATTTTTGTGTATTTATATATGTATCTGTGTTAGGTTTGGGGTGCTGGGAAACCGAAATTCACCATGTACGAGTCAATTACAAATTGGGATAATTACATACACCCTCCAAACTATGTCCATTTTTACATTGTACCTACCAAACTTTATTTTATTACACTACTATGAACTAGTGTTTTTCTTTCGTCGATACACTGCAAGCGAGTATAATATTGGACAATATGAAATTTATTGTGTTTTACGATATTGGGTTTGTTGGGTTACCGTATAGATTGGATGTATATAAAATTTATTACACATTAATAAAAATAGAAAATGTACAAACATCGACTCGAACAAATTAATAACTACAAATTTTGAAAAACTTCTTTGTACACCACATTTTGCGTCTGTTTGTTTTTTTGATTCATCTTCGCCATAGACTAATATTTTTAGTCCCTTCGATTAGTGACTTTCGGGAAATAGAACGTATAATTGATCGTGATCAATCTTTGGATTCTTCAAATACGTACCAACATTTGAGAGAGATTGGCCTTGCTCTTGTTTATGGTCATTGCATAAGACACGATAAGAGGAAAGCGTCTCGTTGAAACTTGAATGGAATTATGAGGTCCGACGCGGTGTTAGTGTCATTCGCGGTATCAACACCTTATGACCTTCATGCGTTCGGTGAGAATTTTAGCTTCAAGTGCGTGTCTCAGAGAGCCTCATAATCACCAATCTAGTCCCATTACACAATCCAAATCGAGTGGTCCATGTTCCTCAAGAGCATAACAGAGTCCCAACCTTCAAATGCGGCTCATGATTGCGAACGCCGAACATTTTATACCATTCAAAAATTAAGGTGTATGTAGATCATGCAAGAAATCAACATTAGCGTCGATTTACTCGTCTTTATCTCGAGCTCAAATAAGTCTACCCCTCCGATGAATTTAAAGACGTCATATATTGATTGATCGACTCAACAACATCAAGAGTCGGTCGCAGTATCGCCTATCTTTCAAATAAATAGGATCGTCAATGGCGTCTTTAAAATTGGATACGTATTCTCTATAATTGTTGCAATCGGATCACCGGATGATTCCAAAGAATATCTTCGTATATCAATAGTGGCACAACTATCATTAGATCCTTCGATTGTTCCATCTCCGATGCTTGCTATCCACTCTGAGAATTGGGCCAAATCCGCATAATCATCTGCCTGATCGAAGCTTTGAAGACGCATATTTTTAGTCAATCTCAGTATTGTACAATCTTTACACAAGTACGATGCATTTATCGTGACATTAACTACATCATATCGACTTCCCTTCCGTATAACATGCAATATATGTGCACTGAAGTTACCCCGAACACAACGTTTTTCCCTCCAAAAGGTTTTGATTCATTCTGTGGGTTGACTAATTTTAAAAGAGATTTTAAAGTTTCATCCACGGCTTGAAAGCAATGCTTGTGCATCATTGGGGCTTCATCCCAGATTATAAGTTTAGAACGAATAATCAACTCAGCAAACGGAGTCCCTGTTTGATATTGCAAGTTGACTCTTGATTTGGGTTTAAAGGAATAACAAAACGGGAATGGGCAGTCCTTCCACCAGGCAGCAATAGGGACGTCCACTCGATGCCACGTTCAACACAATTTCTCCTTTCGATCTCAAAGCCGCAGATAAAGCTCTCCACAAGAATATTTTGCATGTTCCCCCATATCCGTATACAAAGAACATACCACCTTTATTTGATTCCACTGTTGTCATTATTTTAGAGTAAATATGTTTTTGTTCCTCATTGAGTCTGGAAATGAGGTTCTTGTGCTCTACCAAAAGAGCCTTACGATCATAACACAGCTCGTCATATATCAATCTGTTTCGGTTATTTCCAGTATTGTCAGCATTAGGAAATGACATCGTATCAAAATCACGTAGACTCGTGCCACGACTTCTCAAAATTCTTTCAATCTCCAACAAAGCAAGATTTTTTTATCTCGTTCTCACTCAATACCAATTCTGCAAGAGAAATAATACGGCATTCGATAAATAATAAGATATATATAATAATATTATTAGAAATAAAAATATGAAATTTAACATATAATAATAATACCTTGATGTTGGAGAAGAAGTCGCCGTCTATGTAGAATATCATCCGAAAGATATTGCCAACACTTGTCCCATACTACTTCCGGTCTGCTCAAAGATTCTGATGATAGCAACGACGCAAAAAGACTTCTGAGACTCTCGGCAGAAGCCCAATGGCTCGCTTTAGTGATTGCATCAACATATTCTCTATCATCTTCTAACAGACCAAGAGCATAGCAAAGCTTCACAAGACGGCGTGTTGAATACCGTTGACCTTCTTGTAGTCATCATGACACGTAGCCCCACGGACAATATTGAGATGACACCGCAAATAGTACATATCACCAAAGACACTGGAGGAAGAAAAACACTCTACTTATTGATTTCCCCATTTTTCTTGGCATCCACTTCCCGAGTTCTTTCTTCCATGTGAATTTTGTTGGGGCTTGAGATAGGTTAGCTCACGGGCTTGGGATATATCTTGTTCTTTGCCATCCATGCTAAAAACATGCTCTCATTAATTGAATCTTTACTAAGCACATCGCCTATTCGCTCATTATCATCGAAAATAACACTCTACTCATTCGAAAGATGGAAGTCGAGTCGTTCGATCAAGGATATTTGTCTAAATCTCAAACCCCAATAACCTCCACGCACTTCACATGACGATATATATCTACAATCATAAAACATGCTCACTTCATCAACGGTTTTCCCCGAGTCCTCATCGTTGGTGCTTGTATAAAACGGTCATGCGATTATTTCCTTTGTTGACATACTTAAATAGGTACTTAATAGATCTTGCCTGTTACACCATTCCACATTTATGTGAGCTCCATATTTGAGTAACAAGCTGTCGATTATGAGGCACCACATATCTATTGTCCATGGGACACCATTTTTTCAACTACTCTTCCATCATTTCTACGCTCTATAACGCGGATAACCTTCTTCATCAATAGTAGTCGCATCCACAAATTTTTGGGAAGATGTTTAGTGCAACGACCATCGACCCCATGGTGGAGAGTTTTTCCGACATCACCACATGGACCATGAATCATATGATCCTTTACTACAAAGATAATAGCATGGATCGTTCTCTCGTCGTATTTGGTGATATAATTCGATCTATATCATCTGCAGTTGGATATTTGTCTTCCTTTGCCAAAAACAACAATATATGTGCATGAGGCAAGCCACGCTTTTGAAATTCTATCGTATAGATAATCGCAATAAAATAATAAAAAGAAGGATTTGAGGCGAAAACTAAGTAAATAAATATTAAATATAGTATTAAAAATATATATAAAATATTTAAAAAAACAAATGTTGACTGCGATTACATTCCCGAATGCAGTTTATTCTCTGTCAAGATCTTTGATCAAAGAATCTAGCTTAAGTTTAAAGATTCTCAAACAATATCCGATCGATCTTTGGGATTTAGATTCTTTTTCCGAACAAAATGAACAATCTCTGGCCATTTAGGATTGCAAGTAAATGTTATAAACAGATCCAGATAACCCGCCCATCGACATATAGCCATCGCATCTTGATAATTCTGTATCATGTATCGAGCACCTCCGGTGAAAGTTGAAGGTAATATAATGCGTTTACCCTGAGTACTCGGATCAATATCACCATGCAAAACAGCATATGTCAAGCCTTTATATATATCACAATGAAGCTTTTTCTGATTCAAACGGATATATTTCAATCGAGCACACTCGACCATTGTGTATGCATCAACAACAAACTGTTGAAACAATCTCCGAGAAAACAAAATAGTCGTCGATTCATGATCTCTGTCGTGTAATCTGTACGCAAAGTATTCACGCACACGAATTGTTCTTCTAGCACCAAGATCTTATTAGTCTTATTTATTGAAAATGGTATATCTTCTCTAAAACCATCATCACCATAAGGTAATAATAATGGATCTTTGCAAGGCCAATAAGAAGCATTTAATTCATTTATCCGCTGCAAAAGACCAGATCTTGTTTCAACAACAATATCCTAATCGCTAAAGCATGATCAAAATCACCAACAATCGAGCGGCGACTTCACTTGCTCGTTGGCATATTATATCTCCTAGCATTCATACTCCTTCTACCAATTAAACGTAATTTTACGTCGAATATCCATGTTCTCGAATTTTTCTTTTGCTATTCTAAAAGATTTTACCAAAACATTGTTCTCATCCAACATTTTCTTCAATTCGAACCACGATAACTTCGTGCAAATTATTGCTATCACTTCCTTGCCTATAAATTTGAACATGGTTTTTTAAAAATTAAACAAAATTGCGTTTAATAATTTGAACAAATGAATAATAAAGAGACAAAATATAATAAAAAAATAAACAAACCCGACATAATTCAACCTATAACTTATTTCATTCTCCGTATCATATATATATAGCTGAGCGAATTTGGGGGTCGATCCATCTCATGGGCAACAAATCGGTGGTAATTTTGACCATACATTCGAAAAATCGGAGGACCTCTGCCTTTGTTCACATCTGTGTCAATCTTTCCTCCCATAGATGTAAAATAGAACATATTGTTATAAGATCGTATATTTTCTTGAAAGTGTTTGATTTTATTTCCATTTCCAAACAATAGATCTTGAAGAACAGTTGGTGGTTGTTTAATTGGCGGAAGTTGAATATTTCCGTGCCCACAACACAAAGAGTAGCGAGACTTTGATTTTGGTTAGGAGGATAGTCTCTCTTCTAACCAAAATAATGCTCCACAAAATTCGCATTTATAACTAGCATCCCCTATATCCCAATACTATGAAAAAAAATAATTACACTAATTCATGAAATTATACTAAATAATATTAATAAACTCAAATATATGAAATTAACAAATATAAAAAATTGCACTAACCATCATGTGAAGGATTTAATACTTCACTGAGCTCAATCTCAGTTATGTTAACACCAGAATTCTCATACGTTGTCGGCTTATTTGAAGTAGCATGGGCTTCATTCGGTTCATCTTCTGTGAGATCAATTATTACAGCTTCTTTCGAACTCATCGAAGAGGGTGTACCGAAAGTACCATAATTAGATACGCCACAATTAACGATATTTCTTCCTCGGGGAGTAATCGTCGTGTGCTGAAACTATAATAATAAATTTGAAATATTATCATTATCATTATTCGTATTATTATCTATATAAAACTATATTTATTTATATACAAAAAAAAATTAAATAAAAAAAACAATTGAACATACCATTCGTGATATTGCTAAGCGGACTGTTGGAGAATGAATAAACCATTGTACTTGATGAGCCTTTTTCAAAGGATGTCCTTTCGTATAATGATATATTTTAAAACAAAATTATTAAAGTCAAACTATAATAGAATAAATTTATATTAAATTTGATAATAAATTAAATAAAAATAATATAATCTATATATATATATATATCGATAATGATAAAATAATATCATATGTTAAAATTTGTTTTTTATACAATAATGTTACATAATAATAATTATGTAACAAAGTAATAATAATAATTATATTATATTTTAAATTAGATAATAATATAATAATTATTATTTTTACTTAAGAAACTTAAATAATACTTAACATTGAATATTATTATACTATAATAATATAATAATAATAACGAAACAACAACAACAATAATAAATCTATTTATAATAGTATCATTATATTTTGAATTATTTAATATTTGAAAATAATAAATACAAATAATAATTTAATAATAATTTTCATATATAAAATAGATAAATTATTAAGTAATATTACGCTTAAAATAATAATTTAATATAATATAATAAACAAATAATAATAATAATAAAATAATAAAATAGTTATATTTTAAATTCCATAATAATAATAAATAATAATATAATAACATTATCTATATATATATAATAAATAAATAAATATATTACAGAAAAATATAATATTTATACAATAACAATTTATAATAGACATCAAATAACGAATAAATAAATTTATTAAATTTATTTAATAAATAGAATTATTAATAATTTGTATAAGACATTAAAGCCCAAATATAATACTCCACCCATTCGGCCATTAATTTTGTTTTTTAGTCCATAGCCCAAATCAAATCCAAACACAAAAGAGCCCAATTCGGTCCAAGCCCATCTCTAGAATGTTCTACCGGATAGGGTT
This sequence comes from Rehmannia glutinosa, assembly GCA_016081115.2. Taxonomy (NCBI): domain Eukaryota; kingdom Viridiplantae; phylum Streptophyta; class Magnoliopsida; order Lamiales; family Orobanchaceae; genus Rehmannia; species Rehmannia glutinosa. Next base: position 69,510 of record JABTTQ020003358.1, on the reverse strand, counting down.
AGCATTTGCACACGATTTTGACACGTGGCTAGATTAAGGGATCGGATTCAATGGTCATTTGATGTGTTTGACCGACATTTTAGGGTTTCATTTCATTTGTCTCTTTTCCTTCCCTTCATTTCTCTCGTTCTTATCGTTTTTCTCTCAAAATGCTCTCACATTTTAGGGTTTCATTTCTCTTGTTCTTCACTTCTCTCCTCCTCATTTCTCTCCTTCTCCGATCTGTTTTCTCCGAAAATCGTCAGTAAATCTTAAGAAACAAAACCCTCTCCATTTTTTGTTTCTTCGATTAACGATGCTAAAAGAAATTTTGTCCGGTTTGAACTTCATTTTGTTTACCGATCTTATGTTTTTAGAAAAATTAGTTTCTTACACAAAAAAATGTTTGCGTGTGGTTGATCTTTGGTTACTTTTACAATAATATTTGAAAAACCTAATTTCTCGAAATATTACCATATTTTTTTCGGTACATACGTTGTTTTTCAGAAATATTTGGGGTACATAAATCTAATCTTTGGTTATTTTTTCTGTAAATGATTTTGACAGTGGAAATAGGGGTTTTAAACCCTTCCACAGTTTCATTTGTAGATTTTCGATTTATGCTTTTTTTTTTTACATTTTCACATAGCTAAAAATTACTTTTTATTATTTTTGTTAAATTTGTTTTTAATATTTACGGAGGCGAAAAACTTTAAGGCTTGGATTTTAATGGTAGAAATAAAGGATTTAATCTTTTAAACGGGTAAAATTCAAAATATTTTTATGTTTCCATATCAACATCTACAAAAACTAAAAGGTTGATTTTGAAATTGCATTTTGAACCCTGAAATAAAACACTCGAAATTTGTTGGGTTTCCTTTCGAATAGCATACAAAGGCTTTAATTTGTTCTCGGTTCCTTTCGAATAACGTAAAAAGGATTTAATTTTTTCATTTTGAAAAAGATATCGTATTTTTCTCGTGGTCTTACACTTAGAAAAGAGATAATTATTTTTAACCACCTCAACTTTACCCCTTTTACACTTCACAACCTAAACTTTTATTTTTAACCTTTTGCATCCTAAACTACGAAAATAATTACTCATTGCAACTTTTGGACCATTTTGCCCCTAGGATTTTATTCTTTAATAACAATAGTTCTAGTTATCCCTTTAAACTCTAATTTGTTGCATTGCTCCATAAGGATAAATATATTGCATTATACTATAATCAAAAGTTTTCACTCCTAAACAATTTGTTTTTCGTATTTTTAGAAAATAAGAACCCGATTTTTCTCAGTAACTTGTTTTGTTCGTGGCATTGTTACACCTACTTAGATCCAGTCTCTATTCGAGGTTTTAAATGGATCATGTCAGGTTTCGAATTATAAACTCAACAAGACATACTTCTATCGTGGATCTTATTTCAAGTATTTATCCGTATACAAATTGGGTCTTTAGACTGAAAATGAAAATAGTCCATTACGACCATATCAGGCCCAACATGCTTCCGTAAAATTAATAAATCCCTTAAAATTCATACCTCTTTTGACCGAAACAGCACCGGGTTAAGTGGTTCGCAACGCCACCAGTCGGAAAATTATCGCCCCAGATCTTTTGGCCAATGCTCCTCACTGTTCAACCTCACCTCTCGGGAAGATGATCTGCAAGTTATCCGACTCTTCCTTAAAATCCTTCAGACACGGCCTTGGTTCGTTTCCTACCCAAGGCGTAAAAATAATTCTTCAAAGGGAATTGATCAATAGTACATCATGAACACATGTTGAACAAACAAATTTTTATTTTATTAAGAACTTAAAGAAAAATTTATTACATTAGTAATCTCCTTTTGGGAGGAGAATACTTGTTTAGCCTCTCATGTATGAGGCTTGCACTCGAAAATACATAAAAACTTAAAAACTAAAACACTCAAAATATTACAAATTTTTCTCAGACTTTATTATAAGAAAACTAAGGAAAATGTTCGATGTCCCCAGCTTCCTTCAAATCCTGCGTTTTATAGAGGTAAGTCCGGACTTCAAAGGCGGACTTCAAATCTTATTGATATATATGACGTCACAAGCTTACGTCATATATCCTACATTATTGCCTCGCCACAAATGGTTTTCTTTTTCTCCCGCGTGACTCGGCCATGTGATGTTTGTCGGAATCTTTTAAAAATTTGTTTACGTGGTCCCCGAGGATAACGCGTTTTGTGAGTCGGGCCCTTATCCTTTCCAAACATGATCTTGTCGGTCGGGTTTGGGTCGAATCCTTTCCCAAACTCGGGTTCCTTTGTTCGGGGCATGCTTGATGATCCTGGTCGACCCAACGGCCAACATGCGCCATGTTCTGACTTCCGGTAAGTTTCTTTGCTTGCCGGAATCTTGTTTTCCAGAGAATTCTTCTTTTGGTCTCAAGAGTTCTTCCGCAAACCCCGTAGTTGATCCACCATCGAATTCAAGAGGAAAGATCCATTCGCCGACTGGGAAGAACTTGAATGGATATTTGACCTTGTCCATTTCGATTAGACAAACCCAAAGACCCCATGCTCGTGCAGTAGAAAGCCGTCTTGAAAAATGCTCCTACTAACATCGTCCTTCTTCCTAGGTGAAGTCGCCTTAATATATTTTAAAGCATTTCCATCCGGTCTTCTTAGCTTGATGAAATGAAAAGCTTCATTAAAGCCTTTCTTATTTGGTTCGTGAGCTGCACTAATAAAATACGCCAAAATATCTCCTCTCGGCCAAGTGTGGATTATTGGCCCAAGTCTCGTAAATCGCTTCCCCAATCCATTTTGGTAATTTTGAGATTTACGGGAATCTGGTGACACGGTATAGATTGAAGCTAAAGCTCCAAAAATATACCATTCCTGTACTTCATTTGGATGACTTCCTGGTTTCATCCAAACTCGGGATACTTGCCTCGAGATATCAACCATTGTTTTTCCGGGTTAATACGCTTGTCTTGTAACTAGTTTCTCCCATTGCCTCGATATACCCGCATAGGAGAAATCTTAATCTCGTCGCTTTGAACCTTAGATTTGCCTGCAGTGGCCTAAGATTCAACTCTCCCTCTTTTACCCCGCAGGTCTTTGGGTTGACTTGAAGACTCGGGTTGTGACACCGGAGCTTCAACATTCGTCTGATTTGTACATCCTCGGGGATGCATCACCCGCAACACTTGTGATTATGGTACTTGAATCCATAACCTCCGGGTTAGAGCCCCGTACTCTCTCGGCCCCTTTTTGCACCGTAGGAGATGCGGCTGGAAGAGAGGCCCTTGCGATCTTAGAACAATTGTCCTTGAGCGAACCGGCATGCTCGTATTTGACTAGAAACGATTTACGTCACTGTTGAAGTCGTCCAGCAAACTTCGCATTGAGACATAACGTCCCAAAATCTCGTTCTAGACTCTCCAGGTTTTCCCGAGATGTCTTACTCGTTTAAGGACCTCCGTCGACAAGAACGCGTCCTTCCATCTCGTGTCAAGAAATCTGCAAGAATATTTTCATGAGATTTTATAATGACAATATCATAATCATAATATTGACATTCACTTGCCATCTAAGTAATCGAGCTTTTTCTGGTTTTGATTCAATTTTGTTTTTCGAAAAGCCTTGACACTTGAATTATCAATTTTTAAAGTAAACTTTTTAGCCAAAAAATAGAGGCCATTTTTTAAAAGCCTTTCATTTCGCAAAGAATTCTTTCTCGTTGATATGCCATCTGCTTTTGCTTCACTTTGTATGAATAAACCATCTGCAATATCGCATGGCACTTCTTCATTTGGTGTGACCTTAGTAAGGATCTTTTGCCACCAATCATCACTCATCTCGTATATAGAACCGTTCGTCCTCGTCTTGGGAATCGCAAGTTTTGGAAGTTTTTACAAACTTCTTTAAGTTGCTTAATTCCTTCTTGATGTTCATTCTCCCATTTGAATCTGCGTCTTTTTTTTTAAGTAATGCGCTAAACACCTTCCCCTCGTAGTATGCTAGATTGTTAATAAACATTCCAAAAAATTAACAACTCCTTAAAACTCAAAGTCGCTTGCTTGTCTTTTTTAGTGTATCTCGAAATCCTCATATCTTTTCCACAATATGATTCTCAGTAGAATAATTCCCGATTCATCGATTTCAATTCCGAGGAATTCAATGCTGTCTTGTTGCGATTACACGCCTTCTTTTCCGAAAGCACTAATCCTTCTTTGTGACAAACATCCAAAAATATTTCCAAATGTTTGAGATGCTCCTTCATGTTCTTTGATGCAATTAGAATGTCGTCGATATACACGAACATGAAATCGAAATAATCTTTGAAAAGATTATCCATCTTTCTTTGATATATCCGGGGTGCGTTAGCCAATCCCATAGGCATCACGTTCCAAATATAGTGTCCCCTGTGGTGTAGAAAAGTCAGAAACTTCTTACTTTCTTCCTCCATCTTAACTGGTAGAATCCGGACTTGCAATCGAACTTTGAGAATATCTTGGCACCTTTGATACAGATTAACCGGATGTTCTCTGCTTGGGATATAGTATCCGTCGAACTCCAAAATGTTATTAATCCCTTTGTAATTAATAACAAGTCTTGCTTTCCTCTTTTGATTTCTCCATGGTTTCGACTAAGAATCCGGATCTTTGTATGGAGAAACTCCTGGTGAAATTAACTTAAGGTCAAGATGTTCCTTAAGTATCTTTTGCATATCCTCACGATCTTCCCGATTCAAAAGGATTGGTTTGAATCTTACGAACTCGTACTCCTTTCCGGTTTAACCTTTAAGGAAGCTTTAAGCTCGTTCTTATCCCACCAAGCCAAAGGATCTTCATTGTAATTCCTTTGGATCTTCTTCTTGATATCCTCGAGTGATATTTGTTCCTCTATGGTTACATCACTCTGTGGATTCTCCATTAGGCTCATCCATAATTCCGCAATGGCTTCGAGTGACTCGTTCTTCTCCTTGTACTGAATGAATACAAGTTATTATCCCATATCTTCTCGATCCTTTTGGATTGAACCAAATTGTCATAGGATAATAAAGCTTCACCAAATTTCCTTCGATCCGCCATTTTTGGATTGCGGTTTGGCTTCATCACCACGCTTTGTCGCGAAAATTAATGGGCATTTTTCGTAAAATGCTTCCCAGCGATCTCGGACAATAATCTTATGATCACATAAGGTTGTGAAAATAAGTCTTCTCGTCTCGTTCTCTTGTGTGAACCGCTTGAATGTTTGTAGGAAATTGTTTCCTAGCAAAATATCTCGCACTGTATCATGGAAATAGATTGGTGGCGTTTTCACTTTGTACCATGGGGTCTTGCTGCGCCTCCGATCATGATTTACGCTTGTTTAATTCCCTATTAAGGATAAGAATCCTTTTAGAGAAATCTCTTCTGCAATAGCTGGTAAATCTTCTCCAATTTCTTTAGGAAAAACATCCGCTTTGCGGTACATATTCCGGACTGAATCAATGTAGGCGCGAAATACTCGCCCTTGTATTCATCATATAACATTCCAATAGAAATGTATATGGAGAATGGACTAGTGGTCATCGATTACAGTATCTTTTATTAGCCACTTGTGAATTCCATTCCGTCTTGTAATCTTTCCCAAGGTTTATGCTCCTCAAGAAATTCAATTCCCGTATTAATTGCTCGGGATCTTTCCCGCAACTCTGTGATAGTAAGCTCAATTTCTCCTATCTTCAGGCTTCCTTGATACCTTCCCACGATTGGTTGTTGGAGATAATATAGAACATCACAAGGAAAAATGTTATCCTTTTGAGTGATGTCGAATATTACTTCAACCTCTCGCCATCCTTCGGACATTTCAGCTCTCCTTTTTAAAAACATCGGGGATGCGCTTTGAATCGTACTTGGTCTCCTTTCTTCCCAACGATCGCTACTCACCATTCTCGTCTTTGCCGAAAGACATCCTTCTGGCTCAACTCGAGACTCCGACTTTTGTTGAAGACGGTTGATCTTGAATTATCATATCAATCTCCTTAATAGTTGGAGATTCAATGATTTCTCGTAACACCACCCTGGCAAAGTCCTCAAAGATTCTTGGGACTTCAATAAATTCCTTTCTCAAGAATACTTGAATGATGGGTATTCGAGAGAGCATAGAAATCTTGTATGTGATCGAGTAAGGCTGTTTCCTTCTTTCATCAAATCGATTCTTTTGAAATCTTGATGAAGGGTTAGGACTCTCTCAAGTCTCGATCTCCCAAATTGTATGCAATTCTAGGATAGACATTAAATGCCAATTTCCTGCATACAAATTTCAGAATCGCTCCAAGGCATGAATCCTTGAGATGCGAGATTCGCTTGTCAAAGATAGCAAGATTGAGTGGCGAATCTATTCCTTCTTTAAATGTTGCCTTAATGATGACTCTTATGGCTCCAATGTGAATCCATGAGAGTGTATTAGCAACTTCTCTTTTAACTCGCTTTTGATCTCCTGTATTTCTCTAATAGGGACCAACTCGCATCTCGATCGTTCCTAGTAAACTCCATCGGAATGGCAAGTTCTCGATTGTTACCCTGTGAATAATTTGGTGTTTTCTGTTTGAAACCCAATCTTATCCAATGCTTTTTCCATAGCTCCGATTGTAAATCCATCATAGACTTGAAGCTTTGGATCTTCCTTCATGATTCTCATAAGAGTTTTATGAGAAACCGTCGTGTGAGAGAGGAATCCCGACATATCCTCCCCGATCGTTGAAGAATTTCTTCTTCACTCACGATTAAAGTGGAAATGAGTCACTTCCATCATCGAATAGATCTCTTCTTCATAGATGCTTTCATCCGAGGGAATATCCTCAAATTGATACACCTCGTATTAAATCCACGATAATAAACGCCTTCTTCGATTTACGGTGTGGCCTCGAACTGTCATCGACTCCTCGTTTTTGATTGCCGGGCAATCCGTTGAGATATGCCCTCTTGCTCGCATGTCCGGCAATTACATCTTTGAAACTTTCATTAGCTCTAGTGTGAGCACGCCCGAAAGTTCTTCTCCTGGATTCTGCTTTGGTACTTGCTTGATTAGAACCCGATGATGAGGCTCTACTCTCCGCTGTACTTGGTCTTTGCCCGATTTATAGCTTCGGGCTTTTTGTTTTGACGAGAACCTTCTAGGTCTCCATGAAGACCTGCTTCTTTTGTTGTTGCTTCCTCGGCGGTATGGATGGCTTCTCTCTTCTTCTTCTTGTGCGCCTTGGTTGACCTCCACAACTGTTGGGATATCATTATCTATGCAACATAGAGGAACCGCTTTGTTAATTCCTCTTAATCTCTTGTAATTCTGTGTAGAGCCGCTTGATAACACCATTCGATAACTTGGCCTTTAGGAAAGACATTTTTCCTCGCCCACGCTTTCTACTTGACTCCACCCTTGTATTCCCCGATAAGCATTTCTCTCCAAGGACTCGGAATTTTGGCAAAGAATAGGCATGTGCGACTTCTTTTTCCTCAATCTTGGATTTCCACCGTATTCGGTGAACAACTTGATATATTCGTCAATATGACAAATATCCATAACTCAAGGCTATAGAGGGCTTGTTTATATTTCTTTCTTTTTTCATCCTCTAATCCTCGAAATAACCTTGTGCCGATGAATTGGATTTTGAATAGTTTTGCCATACCATCCTCAATTCCTTTAAGTGATTCCCGATGTGACCGAACTCTTCGTACTCGCATCGGTCATATCCTGAGCAATCTTCACCGATCCTTCAAGACTCATTTCAAGGAGTAAAATAAATGAATCCTTTGTAAGATCGAGGGTTCTCATGAAATTCTCATAGTGAAGCCCATTCATCAATGAGAACTTCTCTGCTTTTTAAAATCGGGATGTCCAGTTTAACATCAACCCATAAGGATGTATTGGGTCGAGGTGCGATCTTCCATAAGGCGTCGATAAACATTCGGCCTTAGGTAGGTTGTCCGTTCCCAAGAGGTTTCGACCTCCCGTCCCTGAAAGTGGATCACTCCCGGTCGTGAAATCCCCAAATGTGGCATCCTTTCGTCCCGAGCTCCATGATGTGAACCCGCTTTCTTCGACGTTAGGATTAATTGGTGGCGGTGGTGGAGGAATTGGTCTACCTTGTGGATCATAGGTAACCAAAGGCGATTCCTCACTGCGTTCATCTTTAAATCCACAATACCTAATCCCGCCGAAGGATTACGCGGTCGTGTAGATCTTTAAGATTCATCTTTTCAATATCCATCTTTTTAATTTTTGATGGATTTTCCTTTAATTAGAGCAATGAGCTTCTCCTCATCCGTCATTTTTCGTATGACTTGGTTGGTTTCCCCTTTTGGTGTAAATAAGTCTTCCCCAAAATCAATACGCTTCCTTTCCTCCGGATGAACTTGCTGTCCTCCGGTTCTTGACTCGTTTTTTGAATATCATGAAGGAGTTCAAGAGTTTCCTTCGATATTTCACCATTGTCTCCATCAGTTCTCGATCTCGATGAACTTGTATCTTGGTAGATGAATATGGCGGTTGCCATAATTCTACACCGTCTTCGATTTCTCTAAGATCTTCGGAGATCTTAGATTTATCTGGAAGTATCTCGTTCCACTCCTGGTACTCCATCGGGAATCATTGTTCGATGGGAATTTTCATGAACCGTTTCTTGAAGGTTCATCAAGTGAACATATAAGTGCAGTTAAGCATCCGAATCGCTATAATATTCTCGCTTTCGCATTTTGCATTGCCTTAAGGTTTCCCCGTCGGCTCTTCCGCCTGTTTCCTTTTCTTCATGTTGGTATTCCCAATATATGAAACCTGGTCAAGTGTTCTTGTGCATACATCGTCAATATTTGACGATATGTCTGTAAGGTGTACATCTCGGACATCGGTCCGGATTCATAATCTCGGAGTAAATTCTCCTCACCAATTGTTAATTACATAAATATAATAAATTTAACTAAAAGTTCTTAATAAACCTGGCTCGATACCATTTTCGAGGATCGCAAGACCTTTGGGACTAATCAAAGAGAATGCAATGAAATTTATCGTCCGAGGTTGCAAAGTGTAACAACTTTAAAGTTTAGAGTGTAAACTACAAACCAATTTTCCTTGAAACCAGGGGTAAAACCGGAATTTTATGCAAAGTGTAAAATTTTGTAAAGTTTAGGTTGCAATTAGGAACTTTTCAAAGTTCGGGTTGCAAAGTATAAAAACCCGTATAGTTTGGGTTGATTAAAAACGTTATCCCCTTAGAAAAAATCACTTGACCGTACACAAAAAGTGTATTGGAATCCTATTGGTTAATAGTGTATATTATGTTTATTGTTCATTTTTCAGTTTAATATTGACATTATATCTCAAAACCTTTTTGATCTACGGTTTTCTTGACATCGAAACCCTCGATTTCATCTCGATGGAGTTCGTATTCGTGCCGACGGAGAAACAAAGATAAGTTTTTTTCATTTATGTTTTTTTGTTTTTGTATTTTATATGAATAAATCGGTGGAACTGTATATAAAAGCAAAACTCTATACTAAAAAATCTATTATATTTCCGCATAATTTTTTTATTATTTTTACTTACGTTTTTATTAATTATAATATATTAAAACCACTGAAACTTGTCTTTGTTTCCTTCCGAATAGCATAAAAAGACATATTTTTTTCGTTTTGAACCGGATATCCCGTATATTTTTGAACCGGATATTCAACAATCGAAAAATAAAAAAAAGGCTAACGATATCTGTTTAGATGAACAAATAACAAAGTTATTCAATTATACTTTACTAATATTTTTTACTATTTTTTGATGAGAATCGTCAACAAAAATATACTTAGCCCGAATGCCTTTTTCCTTTTTTGATGCGGGTTCAATGATATTATTAAATGCTTGAAGGAGTCAGTAATGGCGTGGTCGGATACAAAGATAAGTATTTAAATTTTTAAAGTAGGAAAATAAGTTCATTATTCCTTTTTCTCGTAATAAAATTAACTCGTGTTTCATTAAGCGATATTGTTTTTTAAAAAGAATGTAGATATGTAAAAAGTCGATTAAACAAAAACCACAACAGAGTTACATCATCTATAAAGATAAGTATATCAAATTCAATAGTTTATAGTATGATATATACTTAATTATTCTACCTATGTGAATTTAAACATGAATAAAACTAAAGCCTTTAGTAATTTCAAAAATAAATATATGACTATTAACTCGTGTTTTTTTTGGATTTGATGAAGGTTCAATATTATTGAAAACGAGGCTAAGAAATCTATAGACATGTGATCTAGCATTTAAAGATAAGTATTTTACATGCAACTATCAATTGCAAAGTTATGGGTAATGATATTTATCTATATGAATGATTTTAAATATATATAATAAAATAAGAACTAATACACAAACAAAAAGGATACCTAAATCAATTGCGAAACTTTGAACATAAATTACCTTGTTCATATAGGCTCACAATTTTCCATTTATTGCCAACTATGTTGTGACCCGTGAGCTTCCTCATTTTAAAGAATAGAGTGTCTAATAATATATCCGAATAAGTTTTGTGAGTTGATTGTGCCCTGTAAAGTTTTTCTATGTCGTTTACTTTGATAGATTGTAAAGAATGTGCTGAATAAAATGGTCTGTGAACTCTTTATATACTGAAAAAACATAATTGTTTTTGCTATGTGCATATAATTGAATGAGGTGATTTCTATAGTATCATGAATCCGATTTTATTATATTTTTTTACTGCAAACTACATAGAATAATGTTTGACTCTAGAATTATATTAGGCATGTGAATTATTGAAGATATTTAAAGATTTTCGTAATAATAAAAGGCAAACATATAAAATACAATATCTAAAATTATTTATATGGAAATTGTATCTCTATATCTAAGTAAATGTCATCTTCTTTGTTTTTAGTATATTTACAGAACTAAGTTAGGCTGACAAATCTCGATTTTTTTAAAAAAATTTGTAGTCAGCAAAAATGGGAAGTAGATGAATGTGTTCAATGTAAATGAATTATGTTTATCATTTAATTGTTGAACATGCTATGTATTATGTAAGTGGTGATGAATAGCTTATGAATATCAAATAATCTAAATAAATGTCATCTTCTTTGACTTTAGTATATTTACAGAACTAAGTTAGGCTGACAAATCTCGAATTTTTTTTAAAAAAATTGTAGTCAGCATAAATGGTAAGTAGATGAATGTGTTTAGTGTAAATTAATTATGTTTATCAATTAATTGTTTAACATGCTATGTATTATGTTAGTGGTGATGAATGGCTTATGAATATCAAATAATCTTTAGACTTGCTTTCCACTTTTATGGTAGTTAGTATTGAACTTGTTTGTTCTATTTTATGTTTATCTTATGTTGTAATTTAAATGCTTCTAAAGTATATTATATCGAAACTTAATAAAATACCACTTGACCGTACACATTAAGTGTATTGGAATCTGTTAGTTAAAATTGTGAAATTTGTATTCGGTGTTAGTTTTTCAATTGACAACTTATAGATCTGTTTTTGTTCTACAATTCTAAAGATGCATCAAAATAAAACCACTTGACCTACAACATGATTGTAGTGGAATCCTGTTGGTTAAAATAGTCTTTATTAAAAAACTAATGATATTTAAAATTATGAAAATTACTATTACGACTTATAATTACGGAATTATTACGAAAAAATGAACTAAATAAATACAAATATCTAACTAAAATATTTTATTATTGACTAATACAAATTCAAATTACATGAATTACCATATCTTACGAATCGCGAAATAAATAACATCACTCTTAAATAATTAAATTTCATTACAAAAGACCAAAAAAAACAAAAGATTAATTAATCCTAGCAAATAAATAAACATTGCCCAAAGTTGTTCTTTAGCTTTTTCCAACTTGGATCAAAGCAATGTCGGCTATTTAACTTGATATTCTCCATAAATTTTAAAACAAATAAACACATTCGGACTTTAACTAAACAATTTAGTAACCGAGAACTTTTAAAATGCATTCTTAACAAATATCTTGAATTTTAACTAAACAATTTTGAATAATATTAATAAAATTTAAAAATTAATGCACTTACATAAAAATAATTACCCAATTAAATAACATATTAGCCAATAAGAAAAAGGATCTTGAATTAACTTAAACTGATTATATATAACAAACACAAACAAAACAATATAAATACATAGATATAAATGCAGAAACAATATTTATTATGGGGGGAAAAACTCAATAAAACCAATTAGAAAGTATTATTCTCAAAATAGCAGGAAAAAAACCACAAATGTGGCCAAAGCATAAACAATCCAACAAACTAAAATAAATATTATTGTTCTCAAAAAATATCCAAACTACTAATCAAAAGATCCCCCTTAGCCATCCTTCTTCTCATCTTTTATCTTTATAACACTCTTCAGCTTCATAGACGTAGTTGACGACGAAAAATCTTCATTTAATCTACGTTTGCATAGTGAAGATTCAGACGTCGAGGGCCTTTTCTTTAGGTTCTTGATAGGTGTATTGACCTCGGATTCTGAAGAAGATTCTTCCTACGAACATAAATATGATATTTTGTTAATATTTATACATATATTGTCATTGTAAAGAATACTATTAATAAACATAATTATGTTACTAATAAAAAACCCTAATAGTAATAATAATAAGATAATAAATTAAACCTTGTCATCACAAACATCATCTGACTGCAGCTTCGACAGAAAATCAGATTCATCTACAACAAAAATTAAATTAACGATTTACAATAATCCTTTATTATGAATATTATAAGAAAAAGATAATATTAAATCACCTGACTCTCAAGATTCATCACTCCATATTTCCAAATTAAATGCGGATCTGCAAAAGCTTAAGCTAGTAACGGAAAAGATACGAGAATAATTATGGAGCCGTTTCGATTTTATCTCGAACTTTGAAAAGAAGCTTTTTCCGATGAGTCCAGATAGTTCCTCGGGCAACTCCTCACCTCCACGCTACAAAATTTCGTACAAAATAATACAATAATCGTAAAAATTAAATAATGTTAAAAAATATAACATATAATAATAATAAGGTTAATACCTCGAGATGCTCTTTCCTCAAATACATGCAAGACTTTCCAATCAGATTTTCCCAATCCCTATCCCAACAAAGTAAAGTGGCGCTTGCACTTTCATCCACAACTTGAACAGTAATCATATACTTAGTCAAACAAAATTGGAAAAATAATTTTTGACCAATTAAATTAGAAATTGATTATAGTACAAATCAAAATAAAGTTAAAAATTACCTCAGAACCCTTGTTTGAAACAAATCATCACATTTCACACAATATAAATTGCCCACTGCTGGATGCATCTTCTTCCCGCAATGAGTACATGCAAGATACCACCAATCTTCAGAAATCGAAACAACTCTTGCACAAATCCAAAAACTTCCAGACTATATAGATAAAATTAGTAAAATAAAAATAAAGAAGTAAACAAATGAATATTTATTTTCTAATTAAAATAAATTAAATAAAGTGACTATACAAAAAAATTACATTTTCACAATTATACAAATAATCAATCAAGCTTCTACCGATGCATCCGAGCATCAAGTTCATCTCTAGCGGTCCGTGCGGATGGCAAACTAACATGACTAATAGAGAATGTAGGATTGTTGCTACTCAAAATCCTGATTTAGAAAATAATAATGTTATTTAACATAAATTACATATTCAAATTCAAATAATTGAAAATTATGAAATTATATTACCTCTTCTTGAAGTCTAGGATCTCGTCAACTTTCTCATTCACAAGCAGTTTTGCACATGAAAGGTATTGGATACCTTAACTTGACCTTAGAAATATAAAAAAATATTAAATGGTTAAATTACGAGAACAAAATCGAAATAAATTGTAAGAAAAAGACATTCTAATAAAAATTAATGAAATAACCATTACCTTTAAAAACTTTCGCCATCTGCAAAATAATAACCACCGCTCAAACAAATTCTTTGCTCCAAGTGCGGTAATATCTCGCTCCCGCATAATTCTCCCATAGCATACATTGTAAGTCCAAGCGGCTACGATAATCTAGAGGGGGGTGAATAGATTATCTCCATCTTTTCAATTTCGCCCTCTTTTTTTAACCGAATGCTCAAACACAATAAAGGTACGGAATGTAAACAACACACGTCGATTTAAAGAGGTTCAACCCACCTAGGGCCTAATCCTCTACCACCCCAAGATATCCGGATGGATTTCAAAGAAAAAGAATTTTATTAATTACCAAAATTAATACAAATTCAACTTACAACACCTTGAAGAGCACCACACTCTTCTTCAACACCACCTTTGAGATTACCACAATCTCTTCTTGAAGATTACCACAATCTCCAACGGCACCTTGTGAAGATTACCACAATCTTCAACCTTGAAGAATACCAAATTCTTCAACACCTCAATAAGAAGATCACCACAATCTTCTTGCACCTATCACCTAGATCATCCAAGTGTGTTCTTACCACAGAACACTCACAAGGATATCTTGTGTTTGAATGATAACCAAAAATCAAGATTACAACTCAATAATGAATAATACAATTTGAGTGCAAAGTGTAATCAAGAATAGCCTAGACCTCAAGGGATGTGAAAGTGATAAGCTAGGCAAATTTACAACAAGAATAATAACAATGAAAGACCAAGTATTTGCTTGAAGTGTATCTTGTTGTGTTGTATCTCAATTGTTGTATTGGTTGCTCCAAAACTTCCTCTATTTATAGGAGATGATTGATCAAGCATAGACTCCTCTTGGGGATTGAAAATCTCTGAGAAAAATACAATTAAAATCAAGAATATAGCTGTTAGAAATCAATCCCACAATTTAAGGAAATGTGTCTTTGTCAAACGGTCATATTTTTCTTTGTCAATATACAGGCGGCGACCGGTCGCACGAAATAAGAGAATTAAGAACACTTTGAAAATTTCAACAGGGCGACCGGTCGACATAGGCTTCGACCGGTCGACCCTGTTCAACCGTTCCCCCTCAAGCAAAAACAAGACAGAAGTTACTCAGAATAAAAAAATGAACTCCCAAGTACGGCCGACCGGGGCGACGGGGGCGACGATCACTGGCCGACCCCCTTGGCGACCGGTCGACTGACCAATATTACATCCGTCTCATTTTCTGTTTCTAAAAACATCTTCGGTACGGGTTGCCCTATAGGCGACCAGGTCGACCACGAGGCAAAATGTTGTCCAATTTTTGTCGAAAATAAAACTCAAGAAATACTCCAAAAAATTTAGTGAAAACATTTTAAACCAATTGGAAGTATTTAGACAACATTTAGAAATCTAGTTTTGAAGAAATAAAACATTTACACAAAAAGTGTTGTCCGATATAAATTCCAATAAATACTCAAAAAATAGTAGAAACATTTTATAACAATTGGGAGTATTAGGACAACATAGTTTCAATGTAAAAACCCATTGACTTAAAAACATTAAATGTGTTGTCCAATTTTATATCGAAAATAAACTTGAGGAAATACTCCTAAAATATTAAAACCATTTTAAATCATTTAGGAGTATTTGGACAACCTTTAAAACCATTGTTTTGGTGTAAAATCAAAATCATCAAAATCATGATAAAACCATTTATCAAACAATCTCCCCTTTTTGATGATTACAAACCAAAACAATTTTAACGAGGTCGATTTTGAAAACAAAACAATTTTACCTAAGTTAAAGAGAACTATCCGTTGTGAGCGACAACATTCCATGCAATAAAAACACATGGATGGGAGTAGAGATATTCAAACACATATAGAAAATGCTCCCCCTATCAACATGCACAACAAGAGTTATATAGAAGCAACTTAAACATAAGCTAAAATATTAGCTTTTCGATATTGAGCTTAAGTATCAATAACTTAAAAGCTCCCCACAAAGATACATCATTAGAACCGTATATAAGTCCATACTACAACCAATGGACCATGATTCATACATAACCATAATGCACCAAGTGGACTAAATATGATCCACAACTTATGGCTTTATGAAGCCATAGCTTATAGCTTCTTTTCGTTAAGCATATCTTAGCTTTTATGAGCTAAAGAGCTTATAACCTGTTTCTCCCCTTTGGAATCATCAAAAAGAATGTTAGCATGATAAATACATCATATATTCATATCAAAGTGCGCAACAAAACCGATGTATCGAACTATTTGAGCATTGAAGCTTATAAACCAAATAGGAGGAAAAAGTCCAATCATACGACTTGTAGAGGTTTATGAAAACTCATATGATAAGCAAAACATGATCTCTATAAATGTATAAGACTTTTGAAATTGAGAGAATCATGTAGGTGATGAATTTTTCATTGAAACATTTTATCGAACACTTGCGGACGTCAAAATTAGAAAATGATATATATAGCCCTTGTAAATGTACTCAAGCCAAGTTTTTCATCACCAAATACAATTAAACAATTATCATTCATCAACAATCAATAAGCTCATCACAAATATATATGAATTTCAAAAAAATACATATAAGCCACAAACTCGAGGTTCAACCCAATTGAGCTAAAGAGAGTGAAATTCTTACCATTCGGTCGGTAAAGACGAGCAACGATGATGATAGTAGAGCTAGATAATCCCCAAACTATGTAATACATGCAACCAAACACATTTGAAGTGAAATGTGTGTGCAAATGACAAAGGGGACGAAATAGAGAAGAAAAAGGCCAAAATGCCAAATTCGAAACAAAAAGCAATATATCTCAAAAAACACACAGGGGCGACGGTTGGAGGTCAGGCGGCACTGGTCGACCTCGGCCCTTCAAATTGACCCATCGCTTTTTTCCGTTCTGCGAAATTTGATCCAAAATCCGATTTTCGCCCCTAAGTTTTAAAAACGTGCAAAATGCAAACAAAGACCTCATTAAATATACATTATGTTATAATCAAGCTCGAAATGAGGTAAAATACTTGGCGGTTAAAAAAAAATCCGCGAGTTATCCTTGAGACGGAATTAAACACATCTCAAGTTTTTGTTAAAAACGCAATCCCTTAGAAAGTTTTTCGAATCTCAATATGTTTAGTTTGATTATGACGAACTATATTTTGAATAATTTTCACCGGACTTGTTATCCCGAGAAATAAGAACGTTTTAAAGCTTTGGATAAACAAGTCATAAGAAGAAGTGCCTTACAAATATTTGAAAATTTCTTTTAACGGCACTTTAATGAGATTCGTTGGGATAGTTTTTGAAGTCGAGCATATAGACATAAGGCATATGGAATGTCGGGTCTATAGGAATAATATAAGAAAACATACCTCGAATTTGTTTGTCAACCGACATGCCTTTCTGAACCTTTGTCAATTTCTTCATTGGTAGCCATAGAGGTTGAGATGATTCTTCCTTCTTCAATGCCTAACTCCTTCAAGAGTTCTTTTGAAATATAACCATCTACTTGGCATTGATTAACTTGAAGTCCAATGATGAAATTTGATCTCCCCCATCATGTGATACCATATTCATCTCAAGTTCACCTACATTAACTTAGGAGAATCTCTTGCACAAAATATTCATTAGTAGCACCAAAAATATTCTCATAAATATGCACAAGCAAACAATCTTGCCCTTTTTTTTTAAAAAAAAAAAAACAAGGAGAGTAGTATCAACTTTACCTTTTGTAAAATCATTTAGCAAAAATAGCTAAGTCTATCATATCATACATGGGGTACTTGTTTGAAACCATACAAGGCCTTTTATAAAGATCATTTAGCCTAGAAAAATTTAAACCCCAATAGACTTCTACTTGAATAAAACCATTTAGAAAATTGGATTCAACATCCATTTGGTAAAGCTTGAAATTTTCTTAAAGCAAGAATGGGCAAGTAAAATTCAAATAGCTACAAAATGTGCTATGAGTGCAAATGTTACACCAAAATCAATTACCTTCTTCTTGAAAATACCTTCGAGGTACTAACCTCGTCTTAGTTTGACCAATGTTGCCTTGGTCATCGAGTTTGTTCCGGAATACCCTTTTTGTCTTCTTCATTACTATCATCATAGGGCATCCAATTGATCTAAGGTGTTCATAATAGAACATTTACATCCAAATATTTTGAGGTAACAATATTTGGAGTACTTAATTTTCATCTACACAACTAAACAAACTCATTACCTAGTATCGCTTATATAAGCAAGAAAAATAGCCCAAGTGTAAAAATATGTCTCAATCATCAATAACAAAATATCTTGCAAAAGAGCATAGTAGTAAGAGACATTATATATATAGACCATGAAGCAAAAACACATACTATGCATTTAGAAGATCATCAAGATTCTAATAAATTATGCAAGTTCAAATAAGCTTAAGAAAGCTACAAAAGGTCTCTTTTGAAATTTGAAAATCCGATAGCATATAATTGAGACCTCATTTAAAAGAAGTATTTGAACAAACGTTGACAAAGCAAATATGTGCAATCAAATATTGAATAATGCCTTTCAAAAAATCTAAAAATCCTCTTAATGGCACTTGTATGAAATACTATGAAAAACAAGCACATAGGCATATGGCAATACATATATCGAGTTCTATAAGAATAAGAATAACACAAGTAAACGCGATACTCGATAATTTATGCCTTTCTTGACAAATAATGACGTAGATGGCCATTTGTGAAAAATGTAAATCCTACACAATTCTTAAAATAAATCTAGAACAAATCATTATGATAAAAGTGTAGGCTAATAGATATCACAAGTAAGCTCATGCCATAAAAATCCATAAGATATGATAAACCACTTGAGTCTAAAAATGCACAAGAGTTTTTTTTTTTTAAAAAAACATCATATAAGGTCTTCTTTTCAAAATATTTTAAAACCACAAATATATATTGAAGACCTTAATTTTAAAATAAATATATGAAAACTCATTTTGCAAATAAGACACAAATAAAAACATGCATAATAGACAAATAAAATGCATATTCGAATGGGGAGATATGGGTTACCAATTACGCCATTTCCATGGGTTGTGCCGTTCCCATTGTTGATGATATCTTCCCCTTGAGAAGTCATTTTGTTGATGATGACTTCTTTGATTACTCCATTTCAAGGTTTGTTACCTTCCCATTGTTGATGGTCTCTTCCTCTTTGAAAATCATCTTGTTGGTGATGTCTTAGCCATTTCAAGGATTGTGTTCTTCCCATTTTTGAGTATATCATCTTCTTGGAAATTTGCTTTGTCGAAAGTAGTTTCTCCTTCTTTGATCAAATGAAACGGTCATTTGATGCCTTCTTGGCGGTATGAATTTTATTTGATCATTATTCCACCGGTACCTAATAAAACATTATTTTGTGGTACCCTCAAGTGTTTGGGTCCTTTAGGATTAGCTTTGAGACTTTTAGGTCTCCAATAATGATTAGAGCTATTTCTAGCCCGACAAGTATTTACCGTATGACCCTTTTTACCGCAATAAAAACATGTAATAATTCTAGGAGCATAATGACCAATGTGCTTAGAGACTTGATTCTTTTTCATGTGATTGATACCCTTAGGCTTATGATCAAGTTCTAGTTTCGATTTATCACAACAATCAACAATATCGGTCATCTTATCGGTACTCAAGTTGGATTTAGATAAATCATTTTTTAAGCAATTTATATCCTCAACAAGAGTATTATTTTCTTTCAAGGTTTCTAACCTTATCAAGAGTGGTGGTGTGAGCACATGATAGTGATTCATAGGAAGTAAATAAACTATCCTTATCATTTTTCAAAACAATGAATTTCTTTTTCAAATTTTTGTATTTAACAAGTAAGTTTTGGAATTCATTTTGTAGCTCATCATAATCATTTTGCAAATCACTATATTCATTTTACAATTCATTGTCATAAGAAGTGGAGAGTTTAGAACTTACCTCGTTTTCTTCTTTGATGCCCATGAGGCATTATTCAACTTGTTCATCATGGGAGGTTGTAGAAGGCTTATCCCATGTTGTTGGATTTGATGTTGTATCCATTTGTGAAGTAGATGCTTTTGAGTTGCTCCTTTCATTTGCATATACTTCATAGATGGCTTCTAATTTTTGCCATACTTCATGTGCCGATCGAATACCTACAACATGATCAAATTCCAAAGTGGTAAGTGAACAATGTAAAATATTAAGAGCTTTACCATTTAAGGAGATGATTTTCTTCTCTTCATCATTGAGCTTTTTGAAGCCTTTTGAGGTGTGTGGTGTATCTTTCATCGAAATGGATTCTCCATTAATGACGGTGTTCCAAATGTCGAACCCGCAACCTTGTAAATAGCATTCCATTCTTTCTTTCCAAAAAATAAAATTTTTGGAATCAAACCGAGGTGGCTTGGTGGTGGAGGTGCCGGAAAGATGAGCTTCGTTCGTAGCCGACGATCGTTTCTCTTCACTCGCAATGTTGAACGAGTTTGCCAAAGAGTTTGGCTCAAACCACTTGTAAGTCCAAGCGGCTACGATAATCTAGAGGGGGTGAATAGATTATCTCCATCTTTTCAATTTCGCCCTCTTTTTTAACCGAATGCTCAAACACAATAAAGGTGCGGAATGTAAACAACACACGCCGATTTAAAGAGGTTCAACCCACCTAGGGCCTAATCCTCTACCACCCCAAAGATATCCGGGATGGATTTCAAAGAAAAAGAATTTTATTAATTACAAAAATTAATACAAATTCAACTTACAACACCTTGAAGAGCACCACACTCTTCTTCAACACCACCTTTGAGATTACCACAATCTCTTCTTGAAGATTACCACAATCTCCAACGGCACCTTGTGAAGATTACCACAATCTTCAACCTTGAAGAATACCAAATTCTTCAACACCTCAATAAGAAGATCACCACAATCTTCTTGCACCTATCACCTAGATCATCCAAGTGTGTTCTTACCACAAGAACACTCACAAGGATATCTTGTGTTTGAATGATAACCAAAAATCAAGATTACAACTCAAGAATGAATAATACAATTTGAGTGCAAAGTGTAATCAAGAATAGCCTAGACCTTAAGGATGTGAAAGTGATAAGCTAGGCAAATTTACAACAAGAATAATAACAATGAAAGACCAAGTATTTGCTTGAAGTGTATTTTGTTGTGTTGTATCTCAATTGTTGTATTGGTTGCTCCAAAACTTCCTCTATTTATAGGAGATGATTGATCAAGCATAGGCTCCTCTTGGGATTGAAAATCTACTGAAAAATACAATTAAAATCAAGAATATAGTCATTAGAAATCAATCCCACAATTTAAGGAAATGTGTCTGTTGTCAAACGGTCATATTTTTTTTCATTAATACAGGCGACACGGCGCATAAATAAGAGAATTAAGAACACTTTGAAAATTTCAACAGGCGACGGCGACATAGGCCACCGGTCGACCCACCCTCGTTTCAACTGTTCCCCCTCAAGCAAAAAACAAGACAGAAGTTACGAATAAAAATGAACTCCCAGTCTACCGGCCGACCGGGGCGACATCGTCGGCTGCCGATCGACGGCACGGCGACCCCCGAAGGCGGCACGGTCGACCGACCAATATTACATCCGTCTCATTTTCTCGTTTCTAAAAACATCTTCAGATGCGGGTTGCCCTATGATGGGGGCCGGTCGACCACGAGACAAAATGTTGTCCAATTTTTGTCGAAAATAAAACTCAAGAAATACTCCAAAAATTTAGTAAAAATATTTTAAACCAATCGGAAGTATTTAGACAACATTTAGAAATCTTGTTTTGAAAAAATAAAACATTTACACAAAAAGTGTTGTCCGATATAAATTCCATAAATACTCAGAAAAATAGTAGAAACATTTTATAACAATTGGGAGTATTAGGACAACATAGTTTCAATGTAAAAACCCATTGACTTAAAAACATTAAATGTGTTGTCCAATTTTATATCGAAAATAAACTTGAGGAAATACTCAGGAAAATATTAAAACCATTTTAAATCATTTAGGAGTATTTGGACAACCTTTAAAACCATTGTTTTGGTGTAAAATCAAAATCATCAAAATCATGATAAAATCATTTATCAAACATACATGTGATGCGATTGTTTCTATAAAATTAAAAGAATATTTAATTTACATTCATATATAAAAGAAATATAAAAAGATGATATATACATTCATATACTAAAACTTACTCTAGATCCTCTAAAGTTAAATCTAAGAATCTGGTAAGGCGTCCATTGATATCCTTATGTTGTGCGGAGTGCATCGAAATCACCTTTCTAATAACATCTACAAAAAAACATTCAGTAAATTAAAATCAGTGTAGCCAATATTTTTATTACGAATGAAATAATGAATTTCACACATACCTATCAAAGATGGTGTCATCAACTTTATCGATTAGTCACCAACTCACTAAATTTCTTAAAGTTGTACATGAATCTAGGAAACGTTTCATCAAACATTTCAAAAACGCGTGTCTTTCCATAGAACATAATCTTCATTTGGCTGGAAGTGGTCTTATATTTATCAGTTTACTTTTCAACAATGAAATCTTTGATTGCATAAACATGCCCTTCTTTTAGACTTTTTCGAAAATTTGGAATTTGATACTTTCTGATAGTACCATGAATTCGATCACCCTGTAAATCAGAAAATCAAAATAATAAAATTATTGAGCATAATATATAAAAATAATCGTAGAAAAAAATTGCAAAAGAAGGTTGTAAAAGAATATTAAATTACCGAAGCATCGTGAAAAATGCATTCAATACTGCCTATTTGTTTGTTGTCGTGGAATGATGGCTTTTTGTACTTCCGCACGAGCCTTAACTTTATTGCCCAAAGTGTTTTGCTATTGTTGAGTTCACGAATTAGATTGAACACATGTGGCATTTTGTTTTCAAAAATAATGAATGGATGTGTAGTAGAAACTATATTATTCCTGTTGCTTTTGCAGTTTTTTTGAATGTGTAAAACTAACTGATCAGGATTCTAATATTTATAGGCAGTGAATTTCCTTTTCGTCCAGATTATTAAGATTTCGAAAATATTCTAAAATCCAGCTATATAAAAATAAGATATTTTCGAGCAATTACTGAAAAGGAATTTTCTAGCAATTTAAATGGTATGTTCAATATCAGCAATATAATTACAGATAAATTTTTTTTAACTATGCAGTGGATATTTAGTATCATCAATTTTGTTTTGATTGTAATTCCTTTTGCAGGAAAAATTTGAGTTATTAAATTCAGAATTCAGATCTTTACAATTATGAGACAATCAAATTATTTATTGTATTTTTGTTAATTTCGATCTGTATAATGTTTTATTCCAGTTGTAATACCAAACAAAAGAGCAATCAATTTTTTATGGTATTTATTTAGTATTATATGTACAATTCCAGAATCTGCTTGATGTACAGCACAAAACAACGAAATCATTTATGGTATTGTTTTAATTCGATCTACGAACGCTTGGGATATACAGCACAAAACAACCATCAAATTATTTATGGTATTTATATTTGCACAATTTCGGAACATTTCCATGTAAATCCAAAAACTGTATGCAAACCAGATTTATATTCGATAAAACAGGTCCCAAAATTTTAATGAGGTCAAAGTTTCTTATTTTCTGAATATTGTACATGCATGCAAATTGGAAATCAGTTATTTCCATCAGTGAAAAACAGATCTCAACTTTTTTATAAAGTCAAACTTTCTATTTTATAAATAATCATTACAGAAACCGGAAATCAGCACTAAATCAACCTAAAAAGGTACCGAAAATATTTAGCAATAGCGTTTAGGCGGGAAAATATTTTTAGAAACCATTTTGCTTTTATATATATAGATATTTTACATTTTACCATATATTGACAGTTTTGCCCCTGTAGACTAGTCAATTCATTTTGTGAAAATCTTTCATATAGGATCGTCTCACGCGTCCTAAATCCATAAGATGCATCCAATGCCCAAAACCCGCTAGCTCCATGGATCCAATGCCCAAAAACCCCGCTGGCCTCTTCTAATTTTTGGGGTGTTTGCATATAATTGATGGGTCAATGGTCAACCACATCCTTATTATATTTGGAAACTAAAATTCAAATCATAAATGTCAAAATGGCTAACTGGACAGCGACTTGTCTTACAATTATTTGCTATGTAGGCCAATCAATATTTTTATGACTTTTTTTATGACGGAAAAAATATGAAGTGCCACGATCTTCTCTTTTAATGGAACTAAAGTTCAAAAAGTAATTATACATGGCAAAATACTTGTGGTAGACGGATATATCATCTGGTTGGGACAAGAAATGTACCAATTTGGTACAAATTAATTTGCAATATTAGGAGGTGAAACATTATTATTAGGGCGCGATGATATTTTTGTAATATCAGGACGACATAGTATCATTTTAGACTCGAAAAATTTCACTTTTTATTTGAAAAATATCACTTATTTTAAAGGATATATGTTTTCAAACTACAAAATTACATTGATAGTTTTTCTAGGATAATATCACTTTAGACTCGAAAAATATCATTTTTATTATAAAAAAAAGTATCACTTTTATTCCAAAAAGAATACGTTTTCAAAGTAAACAAATTGAATTAGTAGTATTCCAAATATAATATTACTTTAGACTAGAAAAATATCACTTTTTATTAAAAAAAGTATCACTTATATTCTAAAAATTATACGTTTTCAAAGTAACAAAATTTATTATTTAGTTGCAAAGTTTTATATAGAACCGTGTTCAAAAGTATCACTTTTTATTAAAAATAAGTATTAATTTTACTCTACAAAGTATACGTTTTCAAATTAACAAAACTGATTATTTACTTGCAAAGTTATATACAAACTTGTACAAAAGTATCACTTTTTATTGAAAAAAAGTATCACTTTTACATTAAAAAGTACACATTTTCAAAGTAACAAAATTATATTAGTAGTTCCCTAACATGGTATCACTTTAGAGTAAAAAAGTATCACTTTTATTCTGAAAAGTATACGTTTTCAAAATAACAAAACTAGTTTATTACCTACAAAGTTACATGACCCAATCCAAAAGGGCGGTGGCAATTTAGTAATTATTAGGCTAACGGACATGTGAGATTATAATTACAAAGTATTAGTTTTTTCTCAAAAAGTA
Source organism: Rehmannia glutinosa (assembly GCA_016081115.2). NCBI lineage: Eukaryota > Viridiplantae > Streptophyta > Magnoliopsida > Lamiales > Orobanchaceae > Rehmannia > Rehmannia glutinosa. Next base: position 44,373 of record JABTTQ020003358.1, on the reverse strand, counting down.
TTGCATGTTGAACTGAAAAATATTATAATTTTAGGTGGAATTATTATATGTTAGGTGAAAAGTATTACATACTGAACTGAAAAGTATTAGTAGTTTATCTAAAAAGTATTATTTTTTCATCTGAATAAGTATTAGTTTTGCTCTGATAAGTATTAGTTTTACTCTAAAAAATATATATTTTAAAAGTAAAAAAACTAATTAGTAGTCCCCTGAAAAGTATTAGTTTTCAACTGAAAAGTATTATTTATTCCTCTGAAAAGTATTAATTTTTTCTGTAATTCCCTTGAACTCCTTAGTCCTTATTTATACGACAAAGATGAAGAAGAAGACGATTCTACTTCTTCGTCTTCCCTAGCTTCGATCCACCATTTATCATCCATGAACCACCACAAAGTGAGAAAGAATAAGAACCATATAATAAAATATTTGCACACAATTAATATTAATAATTAAAAACAAAAATTAAAAAAAAAAAAATTCTATTTCTGATTGCTGTCAAAATATTTTCACCCACCCAGTGTGTTATATTTATATAAAAGTTCAACCATTTTTCTCAAAACCAATTGTTCTATTTCACGTGTCAAACTTTTCGTCACCCACTTCTCCATTTTGGAGTCCGTAAAAATCATTTTTGATTTTGTTGTTTTGATTTTGTTATAAGAAATTCTATAAAAACATTTAATCAATTCAAAGATTGAGGAGAAAAGGCATGGGTTCTTCTCCTATTCCACCTCCTCGATCTATTTTAACCTCCACCGAAGTTGCCGCCGGCTCCACATGAAAGGGAGAACGAGATGGTGCACAGGATAAAAGTGGTAAAAGTAAGAAAACAGAAAATCGGGTGGAATTGAGAGCACCACGTGCTTGCGTCGTTTGTGGGGACCAATGGCTTATTTTTATAAATGGGTTATAATTTGACCCGTCTTACGGATTGGAATCCGTTAGACGGTCTGATAGGAGACCCACTCATTCATTTTAGTAGTTTAGAATTTCATCTAAGCTCTGATTTGTTGCACCTGAATTTATAGAATTATCACATAATGAAATCAACATGAATTTAACTCCAAAAATAGTTTGTTCCTGGATTTATCAAGGCATGAGAACGATCATTTCATGTCACCTACTTTGTTTCGCGGCGTTGTTAGACCTACATAGATCCAATCTCTAATTTGAGATTTTAAGGGATCATGTCAGGTTTTCAGCCTATAAACCTAACAGGGCATACTTCTGCAAAAGTCTCACAACCTTATTATATCCATTTCAAACTGTGTCTTTTAATTTAAAATTGGATATAATCCATTAGGACCATATCAGGCCCAATAAGCTTCCGTAAAATTAAAATATCCCTTAAAACTCATACCTTTCTTTGACCGAAATAACACCGGGTGATATGGTTCGCAACACCAGTCGAAAAATTACTATCCCTAGACCGTTTGACAGATGATCGCAACCATCCAACTTCAACTAACAGTGAAGATGATCTACAAGCTATCTAACTCCTTCAGAAACTCTCGGCCAAAGACAACCTTGTTCGTTTCCTACTCTATAAAATAATTCTTCAAAAGGATAAATTAATCAAACATTCTCAACACATGTTGAAGCAAAATCCTTCTTTTTATTAAGAACTTAAAGAAAATTTTATTACATTAGTAATCTCATTTTGGGAGGAGAATCTTTGGTTTAGCCTCTCATATATGAGGCTTCCACTCAAAACACATAAACTATAAAACTTAAAACACTCAAAATTTAAACACTTAAGACTAAGGGGAGGTTGTTCAATGTCTATAGCTTTATACAACCCACGTTTATATATAGACACAAGTCGACTTAAAATGCGGACTTCAATTCTTGTTTGAAATATAAGATGTCATTGCTTACGTCATTCTTTTCAATTATTGCAAAGCTAGTTGTCCTGGCTCCGCGTGCTTATCTGGGCCCACTTTTGGCTTTTTCGAAAGTGGGTGTCCTTCATCACATGTTCCCACCAAATTTGTCTAGAAATCTACTTTTTTGGCGGACCTCGAATTATTGGGTACTTTGACTGTTTCTGGGTCCTTTCTTCTCCGTCTCCGGGTCTTCTCCGACAAGTTTTGGTCGAAATCCTTTATCGAATTCTGGCTTCTTTTGATTCGGATATTTTGGCAAGTACAATTTTCCCAGTGGCAATATGAGTCATATTGCAGTATTTCCGGCGAGTTTCTTTACTCCCGGTAGCTTATTTTCCCAAAGAAGACTTCTCTTTTTCTCGAATAAATCTTTCGCAAATCTTGTTGTTTTTGATGTTATTGTATTTAATAGGAATGATCCGTTCATCGAAATCTGATAGAACTTGAACGGAAACTTGACTTTGTCCATCTCTGTAAGACAAACCCATAAACTGATGCTCATATTGTTGAAATATGATCTTTTGTAAAATACGTAACTAGGGGATCTTCTTCCAAACTTGCTTCCTTGATGGTTTTGAAAGCTCGTTCATCTGGTCTTCGAAACCGAATGCAATGAAAGGCTTCATGATTACCTTTTCCCATTGGTTATGAGGCCACTAATAAAGTATAGTTCTAAAGTGTCTCTGCATTTAAGGCTTTCATTGTTAGACCAATACTCGTAAACTGCTTCCTAGATCCACTTGGGTAATAGTTTGATTTCCGTGAAAGCATGAGAGGTGGTATAGACTGAAGCTAAAGCCCCAAATTAATACCACCACTTGACTTTGTGTAGACTAGAATTTGGTAACATCCACACCCTTGGGTATTTTCCAGAAATATCAATTTTTGTTCTTTCTGGATGAATTCCTTATCTTGTAATAATTTTCTCCCAATTAGCTTGACAATCCTGCCAATATGAAGAAAACTTATTCTTCATTAGTATCAGCCTTAGAGTTGTCTGTCATTGGCCAAAGATTGATCTCTTCGTCCTTTATCCCGACGTCTTTGGATTGACATGATGACTTGGGATTTGACTCGAGTATCATTTTTTTCTTGGGCCAACATTTCTGTCAGTTTAGGACATGTGCTACGGGTTGGGGAGCCCCGCACTCTAAATGCTCCTTTTTGTTTATTAGCGGCCCGGAGTAGTGGCCCTTGAAATGCCAATCTCAATTGAGAGTGAGATCGAACACATGCTCATATACGATCGGTCACGTTGTCCCAATCATTCCTTTGTAACCTTCCAGCCAAATCAACATTGATGGCCAGAGTGTCAAATTCTCGGAGAAGCATCTCAAGATGATCGTCGATGTGTCCTAATGATGTGAAGGTGGAATCAACTTCAATTCCCTTCATCTCTTGTTAGAAAATCTGCAAGAATATTTTCATGAGATTTTATAATGACAATATCGTAATCATAATATTGTCATTCTCTTTGCCATCTAAGTAATCTAGTCTTTTTTGGTTTAGATTCAATTTTATTTTTCGAAAAAGCCTTGACACTTGAATTATCGATTTTTAGAGTAAATGTTTTAGCCAGTAAAAATAGAGGCCGTTTTTTAAAAGCCTTTCTGACTGCGAAGAATTCTTTCTCGTTGATATGCCATCGATTTGCTTCACTGTCTGTAAATAGACCGCTGCAATATCTACATGACACTTCTCCGTTTGGTGTGGCTTTCGTAAGAACTGATGCCCACCAATAATCAATGGCATCTGTGTATAGAATCAGTTCATCTTCGTCTTGTGGAATTGCAAGTTTTGGAAGCTTTTTGCAAACTTCCTTAAGGTGCTTTATTCATTCTTGATGTTAATTTTCCGATTTGAATATTGCATCTTTTTTTAGTAATGGGCTAAACACCTTCTTGTAATGTGCCAGATTGTTTTATGAACATTCCAGCAAAATTAGCAACTCCGAGAAAACTTTGAAGTCCTTTTTTTTTCGTCTTTGAGTGTGTCGAAAATCCTTGTATCTTTTCTACAATGTGGCTTTGTAGGATGATTCCGTTAAATCGATTTCAATTCCGAGGAATTCAATGCTTATAGCAATTATTGTCTTCTTTTCCAAAAGCACTAATCCTTCTTTATGACAAACATTTGAAAATATTTCCAAATATTTGAGATGCACTTTCATGTTTTTGATGCGATAAGAATATCATCGATGTCCACGAACATGAAATCAAGTAATCCTTAAATAGATTATAAATCTTCCTTTGATATATCTAGGTGCGTTGGCCAATCCCATGGCATCACATTCAAATATAGTGTCCCCGTGGTATGAGAATGTTGTAGACTTTTTAATTTCTCCGTCCATCTTAATCGGTAGAATCCGTTTGCAATCGAACTTTGAGAATATCTTAGCCCTTTTGATACGATTAACTAGATGTCCTATGCTTGGGATGTAGTATCCGTCAAACTCCGAGAATGTTATTAATCCATTTCTAATTAATAAGGATTGTCTTGTGCATATCCTCATGATCCTCCCGGTTCATAAGGATTGGTTTGAACCTCACGAACTCATATTACATCCCTAATTTTACCTTTAAAGAAGCTTTGAGCTTGTTCATATCTCACCATGCCAAAGGATCTTCATTGTAATTCATTTGGATCTTTTGCAAACCCGTGGGTACCCACTCCGCACCCACCCCGATTGGAGCGGATTTTTGACCTATGACCGGGGTCGGGTTGGATTTTGGGGAATACAAAATGGTATTTATCGGAGGGGGGTGGGGATGGTATTTGTATGCCCAACCCCATGCACCGCCCGAACCCGCTGTTTATATATATATATATATATATATATAGAGTGTATAAATGTAAAAATATTGGAATGAATAATTATAGAGAGAGATTTGTGGGTTATATTTAATTGGGAGTATACTACTATATTTAATCTTTTCTTTATAATGACCTTTCATATCTTCCTTTTTCAATTGACTTAATAAAATCTTTGGTTTTTTCCTTCCCAATGTTCCAGGCGCCCCTTTTGAATTCTGACTCTAACTTTTCACCTTCTATTCTGTTTCTTCTAAGATTTTTAAGCCAATCAACTCAACAAAATTTGAGTTAATAAATAACAATATTTTTCTTGGGTAAGATTTAATCTGTTCTTTTGTTTTTTTTTCCCTGAATGTTTTATATTTCACCAGTGTAGAAACTAGAATATTTTGTTGTTTTACTTTCATATACTAAATAACTAATGCTGAGATTCCCTTTTGTTTGTTTTTTTCCCTTCGAATCATTTGTACTTTACTGTTAACGTATGAACATGTGTGTGCTTTTTTTTATGATTTTAACATAAATTGCAACTATTAAGATTTTATTATTTCTTAATGGTTTCCAAATCGATTTGTTTTTACTGATTTCATTTACTTTGTTGAAGAAAAATCTGATATACTTGTATTATTTTTATTTTTCCAGGTTAATACTTCTTAGTATCTACATCTATGGAAAATATTACAAACCCACCTACATCAATTGATTGTTCTCCACAAAATACACAAGGTGATGGTCCAAATTTAAATTTACCCACTCAAACTCAAACCGGGCCACCTTCACAGCAATCCAATATATGTTAGGAAATTTATTTGTTAGATTTTGATGATACCATGTAAAACTTAGACTAGGAAGTTGGCACATGTTGTAATAGATAAGACTCAAAGAGTCGAGTGAAGTCACTAAGTTAAAGATGGCAAGAAGTCAATCATGACTAGAGTGAAGACTCACTGTTGTGTCGGTAAGTATGGCCAAGAAGGAAGACAAGAACTCGATCAAGGAGAGCCACCGAGGAACAATCGTGTGAAGTTTGAGGAAGTGTCAATCAAGTCAATGAAAGGAACCAAGTCTAACAGTTGAAGTGACAAATGAGTCATTCTCATAATTGGAGCGAGACTTAAGTCACAAGGGGTAAAGGCAACAATCAAGTCAAGACAAATGACATTGATCCATTGGAAGGAAGTCAAGAATATGTCCAAGTAATATGCCAGGTTTTAAAGTGTTTGGTCCAAACATGCAAAAGGAATAAGCCAAATGGAAACATCAAGCATGTGTCGACCAGTAAAGTCAGCAGAGCCATTTAATACGAGGAAGGGTCAACATCACAAATGTTGCGTACAAGAAAAGACAAGCCAACAAACAAGAAGTATCATTTGAACATAGCCTATCTCTTCAACAGGCAAATTTTCAAATGAGCACTATAAAAGGCTGAGGAAGCATTTGAGAAAAGGTTACCTAATCCTAACACGAACAAATCCAGCTATTATCAAGCAAGTATAACCCGCAATATTCTCAAGCTTATCCGAGAAAATTCCTCGGGCCTAAAACTCAAAAGAACTCCAATCCAACACACGCCGTGAAGGAAAGATTACTTCAACCAGTTGAAGAGAAAACGTTTCAAGGACAAAAATGGGTCTACTCTCCAAGTTGAAGGAGTTGTAGGAAGGTTCAAGGTCAAACCAGGAGACTCAAGTTTGTTAGAGGACTGTGTGAACAAATCCAAAGACTTGACGGGAGTCAAGTAGCAAGGCAATCATGTCTTGTAAAGAAGCTTCTAGTCGTAGGAGAAGCCAATCGTGTGATCAAAGTCGTCTCTGGATCGAGAACTACTTTGTAACTTGATCTGTTACCTAGTGGATTCCTCCGGGGAGTTGGGGAAGAGTGGGTTAGAGGAATTACCCCATCCTCGAACCACTATAAAATTACTTGTGTCATTTACTTTCAAAGATTTACTTTTTTGCTTATATTTTTCATATATGTTGTTAAGTTAATTTGCTATTCAACTAATAAATAACAAGTGCTAAAATAGGTGTTAAAAACGAAACTTTAATCAAACAAAGGGTGTTAGGTATTCCACCGTTAAAAACCAAATCAACTCAATTTAAGTGTTAGCCGACGCAAGAAAGTTATACTATCAATAGCTCGATCGAGTATGTTGAGTGGGTAACTTAGTCAAGATAGCCAACCTAGTCGTCCCCCAAGGACACAATCGATTTGAGTCAACTCATTGAAATTCTTAAAAAGACTAAAAGTGAAAATTTGGTAAGGTTTATTCAACCCCGCTCTAAACCTTACACCACACCCCTTGGGACCTACAAGTGGTATCAGAGCGGTTGGTTCATTGAGCCTTCCGCACTGTTACTGAACTAGATCTCAATCTTTTTCAAAAGATTCAACACTTGTGTTTTCAAAGTCTTTCATCTTTAAAGCAAAGTTATTATCATGGAAGCAAATCTAACTTGTATTCCAATGTTCACTTGTGGAAGAGTTTGATGACCGGAAGATTCGTATGCGGACTCATCTATCCGCTTTACACGATGAAATGTGACTTGTGATAGAGGATGGGTCATTGCAAATACTCAAAGTCAATATCTTTGTAAGAAGAAGAGCAACAGAATCAAGGAGAAGAAGCTCTGCAGAGAGCTGGGACCAAATGCCATGGTTGAAAAAACATGCACTTGAATGGACTAATGAAGATATAAAGAGATATAACTTGGACAATGTGGCCATGGATATACTCTACAAGACGTTGGACAAAACGATGTTCAACAAAGTCAAGTCGTGCAAATCAACCAAAGAAATGCGGATAAGCTAACCCCGATTTGTGAAGGAACGCAAATGCAGTTAAGGAGAATAAATTAATCTATTCTTTGTTCAAAAATTAGAAAATTTTAAAATGCTTGCGGTGAGAGTCCTGGATCGATTGGATGCCGATCTTACAGAGATAACAAATGAGCTTTCAGCTCTTGGGAAAGAGTTTATTCAGAAGGAGATGTGCATGAAGATACTAAGAGCCCTCCCAGCTGAATGGGAAATGAAGGTCATGGCCCTGAGACGTTCAATGGACCTATCAAGAATATCTAATCATGAGCTATTCTCAGACCTCAAAGCTTATGAGTTTGAGTTGAGAAAGAAAAAAACAGATTGTACCCAAGACATCTGCACTATTGACCAGTGAAGGCAAGAAAGCTGAGCCAAAGGAGACCATGGATCAGGAGGAAATTACCCTAATGGTAAAGAGATTTAACAAGTTCTTTAACAAGAACTATAAAAGAAACATGGGTGAGACCTTGAGGAGACATTCAACACCTTACAAAGCAAGGGAAGACAAGCCGCCCAAGAGAGCTGAACATCAGAGAGCTGATAATCAGAGAACCGAGAGAGCTGATCAGAGAGCTGAAAACCTGTGTTGGAATTGCAGACAACCAGGACACTTTGCCGTTGACTATTCCTATCCACCAGCCAACAAATATAGAAATGAGAAAGAAAGAAGAGTCAACCAGGTGGGTTAGCCCACCTGGCCACCACAAGCAATTGTGGGGTGGAGGTCAGGGGTTCAAATCCTGCTCCATCAAATTGCTCCCGGGGCATATGCGAGCCGTGAAGATTTGGTGGGAACTCATCTTGAATAGCATCCGTGTGGGTTCGATTGAGGGAAAGATCGTTATTAGTAGATTGGGGGTCGAACATAATTGTTCTCTTTACCTGGGAGGATCTCGTTGTACGTCAGCCAGACCCGTCGTAACCGCCGATGCGTGCACATCCTCGCGTTTACCTCGGCAGCAATGAGGAGCCGGAGTCGTTGTCCTCGTGCATAGTCGGGCGTCGGCTGAAGCCGAGTTATCAAAAAAAAAAAAAAGAGGAAGAAAGAAGAGTCTTGAGAAAGAAGACAAGAAAAGAAGAAAGCCATGTTGGTCTTTGACTCACTGAGCCGGCCCAAGTGCAAAGAAGCGAAATACTCGGATAGTAGTGAAGTGACTAATCAAGTGATACTGAGAGGAAGAGGCTTTGATCGCCTCATGGCCAAAGAACAAGATCAACAAGATCAAGAAGATGAGGTACATTCTAACTCATCTCATTCCGATTCAAGTGATAGTGATTGTGATACACACACTTCATCACCCACGATCCTTATGATTCATTAGGCAAAATGATGAAAGATTTTGAGCACATTAAAACCTCACACACACTTTTGAATGAGGAGAACAACCAGCTTAAAAGCCAAAACTCACACGGTGACAAAAGAGTTCTAGTACTCTAAGTCACATAGCCGATGAGAATACTAAGTTGAAGGCCGAAAATGCCAAGATCTTAAGCGAGTTAGTCACACGAGAAAAGAGAAAAAGATCTTAAAAATGTGATTGCCTCATTTACAAAAACATCCAAATCATTAGATAAACTTATTATGAGCCGAAAAGAGTGTGGAGACAAGACATGCATATGATTCAATTCCTTTGTGCATAGTTAAACTCCAAGAGTGATTTTGGAAAAAGGATCTTCAAGCAATAAAGGAATCCAAAAACCCAAAACACCATATGTTGCACCCACATCCACACCAAAACACAATCACAATCATACTGGCCTTAGTTATAAAGGAAAAGGAAAGAAGCCAGTAGAGTATGCTGAAAGGACAACTGAGAATAAATTCAGACAGGTCCATCAGCAGACTCCTAATAGAAAATACTCTGTAAGAGCCAAACAAAGCTACCAAAAGCCCCAAAAATTTCATCAAAGAAATATATATAATGGGAATGGTAGAAACTATCCAAACCAAGTTTATTGGTATAACAATGTGAAATAACAGCAAAGACCTATGGGATACAAGCCAAAATGGCAAAAACCTCAACCTCAACAAAGGTTATTCCCAAGGGAAAAGAGCTATTATCAGCACACTCATGCTCCCAAGAACTACACTCAGAAATTTCACAACTACCCCAAGAAAACAGTTGCTAAAACAAACACACATGAATACGAGACAAGAGATAGTTGTATGATCCTAAAACCCCAAGCAATTTCCTAATGTGCATTATGATTATGGTGTGATAGATGGCAACCTCTTAGTCGATCATCCGGCTATAGGTTGGTTGGAGCATCTTATAGCACTAACCCCCCAGGACCCAGGCAAGTATGGGTACCTAAAAACTGATTTTCTTGATTGTAGGTTCAAGGAACAGCTGAGTGCCAAGGAACCTGGTACATGGATAGTGGTTGTTCCAGAAATATGACAGGGAATAAAGAAATCACAAGATTCAAGGAGATCAAAGGTGCTAAAGTCATATTTGGAGGAAATGAAGCTCCATGGGAGATCAAAGGCACAGTATCCATTAAGAAAAATGGACTGGAGATCACAGATGTTGCTTATGTTGAAGGCCTCAACTTCAACCTGTTAAGCATCAGCCAACTCTGTGACAAAGGCTACAATGTAGGATTCAACATGGGGATATGCGGATCAAAGATCTTTGAATCAAATGAAATTGTCTTTCTTTGAACAAGACAAAAGAATATGTATGCCGTAGATTGGTCTCTTTGCTACACCAAGCACATGTCTCTAGCGAATACAACCGAAATCTAGTTGGTCGTGGCATAAGAAGCTGAGTCACCTAAGTTTCAAGACAATCAACAAGCTTGCAAGGAGTCATCTTGTGGAAGGATTTCCAGACTCAGTGTACAAGAAAGAAAGCATATGTGATGCATGCCAGATGGGAAAGCAAATCAAATCATCATTCAAGGATAAGCCAAGTCCTTCTTCAACCAGGATATTCCATCTGTTGCATATGGATTTATTTGGTCCTGTTGAGCCAGCTAGCATCAGTGGAAAGAAATACACCTTAGTGGTGGTGGATGATTATTCAAGATATACATGGACAATTTTCATGTGTAAAAAGAAGGAAACACTGTAGAAGTTACCTCAGCTGATGAGAATAGTTCAAAATGAGAAGAGACAAACCATTATAAAGATAAAATCTGACATGGGAACTGAGTTTGTCAATGGGATTATAACTCAATATTGTGTTGAAAATGGAATTGCTCATGAGTTATCAGCAGCAAGGACTCCATAGCAGAATGGAGTAGTTGAAAGAAGGAACATAATTCTCAAGGAAGCTGCAAGGACAATGTTAGCTGAAGCTGGATTGCCTAAGAGATTTTGGTCTGAAGCCATAAATACAGCATGCTATACTTTCGAGAATAAATGTATGATTAACAGTGCAATTGACCAAGACTCCTATGAGATTTGGACAGGAGAAAGCCAAATGTTGGATATTTCAAGATATTTGGATGTAAATGCTTCATCCACAACAATGGCAAGGACAATCTGAAGGCTTTTGATGCTAAAGCTGATGAAGGTATCTTAGGATACTCCCTGAGAATAAAGACTATAGAGTGCTAAACAAGAGGACTATGGTCACAGAAGAGTCTATCCATGTGGTGTTTGATGAGCCAAATGTGAATGAAGAAGACACCGATGAGTTAGCTGATAAGCAGAATCAGTCAACTATGCAGAAGAGTCCTTATGTTGAAGCTGAAGTGAGAGCACTCAATCCTGATGATGATGAGATAGCTGAATCTCAAAGGCAGCTGGAAGATCTACAGCTAAATGATGTTGAAGAAGTTGTTCAAGACAACTTAGCTGCAAGATGGCTCAATCCAGCAGACTTACTCCAACCTGATGTGAGATGGTTGGGATACCATCCACCTGAGTTAATCATTGGAGATGTTAGAGATGGCATAAGAACTAGATACAGAGCACAACATGAAGCAATGTTCACTTTCTTTATTTCCCAAATAGAGCCTAAAGATGTGTCTCAAGCATTGGAAGACACACATTAGATTCAAAGCCATGCAAGAAGAAGAGAATCGGTTTGAAAGGAACAAAGTATGGGAATTGGTTCAAAGGCCAACCCACCAAAATGTTATTGGTACTAAGTGGGTATTCAAAAACAAGATGAATGAAGAAGGATTTTTAGTAAGAAACAAAGCAAGATTGGTAGCCAAAGGGTATTGCCAAGAAGAAGGTAAAGATTTTGATGAAACCATTGCTCCTGTTGCAGTTGGAAGCAATAAGGATGTTTCTTGCTTATGTCTTTATAAGAACTTCACCGTATATCAAATGGATGTGAAGATTGCATTTTTAAATGGACTATTAGAGGAAGAAGTCTACGTTGAACAACCTCCGGTTTTGAGCGAAAACTATTGGAGATAAAGTCTACATGTTCAAGAAAGTATTGTATAGATTGAAACAAGCACAAAGAGCATGGTATGATACATCGTCTCGCCAAATTGATAATGGATTCACCAAAGGCAAGGTTGATAGAACACTCTTCACGATTCAAGATGGAGAGAGTATCTTGCTTGTTCAAATATATGTGGATGATATCATCTTTGGATCCATAAACAAAGAGTTGTGTGACAAGTTCTCAAACCTCATGCAAGGAAAATTTGAGATGAGCATGATGGGAGAGCTGACTTTCTTCTTAGGACTTCAAGTCAAGCAATTGGATGATGGAACCTTCATAAGCCAAACCAAGTATACCAGAGATTTAATGAAGAAGTTTGGTATGGAAGAGAAGTCATTAGTGAAGATTCCAATCAATACATCAGTCAAGATGGACATAGATGCAGATGACAAAGCTGTTGATCAAACTAGATATAGAGCCCTCATTGGAACATTTCTCTATCTAAAAGCAAGCAGGCCAGACATCACCTTTGCAGTAGGTGTATGTGCTAGATTTCAATTTGCACCAAAAGAGAGTCACATGACTGCATGTAAGAGAATCCTAAAGATATTTGAAGGGATGCCAAGAAGTTGGCTTATGGTATCCAAAGGAAGGAGGATTCAAGCTGGTAGGATACTCAGACTCAGACTATGTTGGATGTAGAGTTGACAGGAAGAGTACTTCAGGTACATGTCAAATACTTGGAAACAGATTGGTTTCTTGGTTCAGCAAGAAACAAAATTCAATAGCTACATCCACAGCTAAAGCAAAGTACATAGCTGCGGGCAACTATTGTGCCCAAGTCTTATGGATGAGACAACAGCTGAGAGACTATGATATTGAAGAAAAAGAGATTCCAATTATGTGTGATAACATTAGTGCTATTGCAATCACTCAGAATCCAGTGTTGTACTCAAGAACAAAGCACATTGATGTCAGATATCATTTTATAAGAGATCATGTTGAAAAGAAGGACATCACCCTGGAATACATCTCAACTGATAAGCAATTAGCTGACATATTCACAAAGCCCTTATGTGAATCAAGATTTGAAGAGCTCAAGAATGAGCTAGGGTTAATTGAGCTGAGTTAGGATTCTCAGAAGACTCAATCAGCAGAGACAAAAGAAGAGAGAATGGTAAATGAGCAAGTTTCACATTTCAAATGTTGAAACGGCCTAGTCGGAAATCACCAGACGAGTTAGGTGGCATGACAAAGAGTGACCTTATGTGAAGAGAGAAGCAGAGTTAAGTCACTTTGGATGATATCTGAATCATTTATGAGCTAAGTGATAAAAACGCAGTCGTTTCATTTGAGCGAGAATGTTTTTAAGGATGACGTCAGCGTAATTATGACTGTCAGTACAAAAGTTGCACAGCAAAACATATGATTGCATATATATGATGCTGCATTTAATGTGGGGAAATTAATGCCGTTGTGAAGGCTCAATCCTGACCGTTGATTTTGATCAAGTTATTCAAATTCCAAAAACCATCCTTTCAAGTCCCATATAAACCAAAAATATATTTTCTTTCTCCTCAAAAATACTACTCTCGTCTTCAACAAGCAAAATAATTTCTCTCTATAACTATTTGAAACCCTACCTTCAAAGTCCAAGTTTTTCGCATTTTTCACCATTTATTTTCTCTAAAAATGGTCGCTACACATGATTTCGCTAAACTCTCGGAAAAATCCACTCCGGTGCTTGATGGACTTCAAAGGAATGATCAAGCGGGCCGATAAGGCCCTAGTAAAGAAGATTGCGAACAAGCTCGAGAAGTTCGGTCTAAAAGACTTTCTCACAATGGAGTTATCCCATACCTATTTGGAGGAGGTCGCCATGTTCTACGTAAACGCTGAAGTGCATGACGATGAGATTCGCTCATCCGTTCATGGCAAGGACATCAAAATCACTGCGAAGGACCTTGCTGAACATTGCAAGTTGCCGACCGAAGGATTGAAAGACATAGCCGAGAAGGACGCGAACTTGGCTGCAACTTGGAAGGAAATCGCAAAGCTCGAATATCTTTGTGAAAGATGTCTATACAACAAAGAAGAAGGCGATTAAGGAAGACTACCACAGGTGATGGACATTGTGTCCAAATGCATGGACATGAAATCGGGAGCTTCAACCACTATCACGGACTAAGGCGATGGTGATGGTCGCTATAATGGAGGAAAAGAAGATAAATCAAGGTGAGTTTGTCTTCACCCAAATCTGTCAAAATGTGATCAACAAGTCCTTCAAGGAGGATGGGACTTTTGGTTGCTCCCCCCGGGTATGGCCTAGTGATTGGTCATTTGATGGAGATAAAGGGGATTGCCTGCGCCATGGGAAGCCCTTTCATGCAAACAAGAGGATGTTTAAGGCTAACCTTTCCGGCGCTCGAGAAGAAGGCTCATGCCAGAAAGGCGATACAAGTGAGGGGAAATCACCACATAGAAGATCTGACAAGACCGCTCCGGCTCTCTCTCTCCTAAGCTTTGTTTCGAAGAAGAGAGCTGCGGCTAAACCCGCTCCCGCCCCAGACAAAGAAAAAATCGAAGAAAGCACCTGTCCCAGCAGCCAAACCCCAAGAACTTGCCAAAGCAATCGAGTCACAAGCTCCTGCCCCTGCAGCCGAGACCGAGAAGGAACCCCTACTTCCTTCTCCAAATGTGAAGAAAAGACGCACTGCCAAGTCTCGTAAGGCAAAGCGTGATCGGCGAAGAATATAGAATCACATGCCTTCACGTTTGAAGAGCCTGAGAATGTCAAGCCAGAAATTCCTCTGGTTCCAACAAAAAGAAGAAGACTATTTAAGAAGTCTGAGCTTGAAAAAGCCGAGTCCGGCACTCAGCCAGAGAAGCCCGAAGAGACTGCTGATGCTCAAGAGGAGCAGTCTCAAGAAAAGATTGATGATACCTAGAAGATCGCGATGCAGATTAGCAGTGTGTCCAAGACCCAATTGCCCGAGAGACAGCTGTGGAAATGGATGGAGCTGAGACAACAAAGACACATGAAGAAAAAGTCGTCATCCCCTCCCCTCGATGCCCGTGAACCTGAGGAGGAGCAATCTCCATTGGCTACAATTCCAGAGGAAGGAGAAGATGACGACGATGTGATAATGTATTCTCCAGTCTATCCGGACATCCAGCAGAGGCTAAGGGAATGGAGGAGATGGAAGCTAGACTACTCCAGACAGCAGTTCGCTCACCCTGAGTACATTGATGAAGAGTAGGAGCTCCTAAGCTTCCTAGGAAACGTCTTTGTCCAATATGCACTGAATGAAGAATACTGCATAGGATGAGAAAGAAAAGGCCTTGGATAAGGCTAGAGCCGCTAAAAATCAAAGATGTGCATGTTTACTGGAAGCCATGAGCATGACATAGAGTCAATCACGCCCGGCGATCTCGAGGAGTTGGACCCAATCAGAAAGATTGAGAAGGCCGAGTTCCAACATGTCATCAAGGAACCACGAGCAACATCTTCAAGAAGGTCCATGAGAGTCTTCCCAAATCTCTCATCGATCTGATCCATTGGGAGTGGCGCAGAAGATTGCAACCGATATTGTTGCGACCACATCCCCTGTGCATTCTCACAATGGCTCTCAGGGGAATGGCGATGAAGCTAGGGACTGAGATGTAGAGGGCACCCTAGCCAAGCCAAACCCCGAAGGTGTTGAGACACACCGCCCCAATGGTCGACTACTTAAAAGGACAAACAACCATGCCTTAGGAGCCGAGTAACCCCACAACCATTCACTCGGTGGTGCGCCACCGAGGGGAATCTCTCTCCACCACAAACAGGTTGGAGTACGTTGTGGGAGACAAAACTTTGCGCTTAGGAGGCGAATGTGAACAATTAATGGGTAAGTAGAGTGAAATTAACGAAGCTCGGACGGTTGAGACTGTCCCACCGAGATTTCCTTTGATGTGTAGGCCGATGAAGATGTTGATACGACTAAGGCAAAGGATGGGAAAAAGGCCATGGGAGTTAAGACTCTTGGCCATGAAAGTGTAATCCTAGGAGTTGAGACTCAGAAGGATGCCACCGAAGACCCTAAGGTAGCCGAGTGCCAAAGGGATATCCATCAAAGACCCCAAGACAACTAAGTCCTGCCGAGGGTAATATTGAAGGCCCTACGAAGTTGAGACTGGCAGGGGGTAATGAAGACCTAAAGTAGGTTGAGACTTCCTTAGGTAAGGAACCTGAGCAAGAGAACATTCCTCAGATGGAGGGAGCTGGTGAAGAAGAAGAGATCAACGCCCTTCATGATTCCCAAGAACATATTGATACAACTTTTATGGGATCAGAGGATGAAGCTGAGTCCACTCATCGTGGAGATTCTACGCAGGATGAGGCTGAGGATGTTCATAACTCACGGAGCAATGTTAGTGATAAAACATTTCGATGAGATTCAATTTTGATGATGAGCCATCCCCTATGGCCACATCACACTCCGATGACACTGTTAAGACAGATGAGGACCCGTTGACTCAACAGGAAAAACCCACTGGTCCGACAAAGTCATTAACACAAAATGATGCTCGGTCGATGGGCAAACCAACACAATCGCTCCACTGAAACACGATCGAAAGGCAGCTACCACAATCGCTTCTCAAAGAAAGACTCAAATGCTCCATCGCAGGCTCCCACAGCTGCGTTAACTGCCGATGATGCTGGCTCAGCCGAGGCACAGAGAGCTGATACATTGCAACAAGAGAAGGGAAAGGCCCCCAGCGCAGACCTCTAGAAATCCCTCTTGTTCGAGATGATGTTTTTAAAGTCATCTTCCCTTTCACTGCTGAACTACCCGATATGGATGCTGAATCTGCCCGAGAACACGAGAAATACACTGTACAGGAATAGCCCATAATTCCATCTGATACGATTGTGCGATGGGATTTGACTTGATCTGATATGGCGGGAAGAAGAGTCGGCTTCCAATGACGAGTTCCGTAATGCTTTCAAGAAAATATGTCAAAATTGAGAAGATGGAATGCCACCATGCATCGTTGGATCTCCGATTGGACAACCGTGATGCAACAATCGGCGTAGATATTCGAAGGGTTATCTTACGGATCATGGAATGGGCCGCACAATGACGCAATGCACTCGAGCGTGTCCGTTACTTCAAAGCATTGTTTGCGAATCGTTGGTTTGGAGTGCGGATAATGTCAAATTTCAGTGAGAGCGAAGGAATTCATGGTCGAATTTAAGATTCCCACAAGTCGGACATGGAGTTACTCAAGCTGCAACATAAGAGTGAAATTGCCAGACTGGAAGAGAGCATGAACCAGAAATTCAGTCTTCTTATGGCAGAAATGAAGTTGGTAGCAGCTGAGTCGAAGGCTACACGGTCAGAGTTCTGAACAGCTTACTCCAATGCAGATATCAACCAGAATTCAACTAACAACCGACTGAACTTCATTCTGAGTGGCTTATTTCATGGCCTGACCCTATCTTTTGGTGATGACACTACAAGAAAAATGCTCAACAACAACAAATATAATCTGTTATGTATTACAATAACCAGCCGTTGTAGTAGATGGTGTTGTAAAACAATCCGCTCAATGATAACAGTTACAATCTGTTGTCGTTAATAAGAAGACAACGGTTATAATCCGTTGTCTTTTAATGCTGAAAGACAACAATTGGGACAACGGCTGATATCTGTTTTTGAATTATGAGATACAACAATGGATTTGACAACGGTTAATATCCGTTGTGGTGTTGAATTATCACAATAGTTCTACAAGGCTTTAAAACCGTTGTACTTTTAACTATTTCAACAACAGATCAAATCCGTTGTGGTTTTGAAGTATTACAACAGTTTAACAAGCCATAAAAACGTTGTAATTTTAGACCATGGCTAATGTATTTTATATTTGGTGTCTATTATTTTTTCACCTGTGGCAATATAAATTTTGATTTCATATATGCAAAAAACAAACACAATACAAGAAAACAACATATAACTAACTAAAACAAAACATGACATTCAAGTGATTGTATCTAGTACATGTCGCAAAAAGTTTAACAAAACAAATATATCTCAAAATATATCTAACAAGTGTTTAACAAAACGTCTAACAAGTATTCTCAAAGTTACACTAATTCTTTCATTGAGGGCAGCTGCAAAGCACTCCAATATCATGCCTGCAAATAATAAGTATATACATCAATTTACATTAAAATCAGATTCACTCAATTACAGAATGTGCATTCTTTATAACTATGAAAATTTGCATATAACTATGAACAAAATACCTATTCACTCATGTATATGGTCTTGGACACATTCTGCCCACTCCGATCGCACTTCATCAATTTGAACTCGAGAATACTCCACATTTGAGAACTGTGAGAAAAAAACATAAGTATTATAATTGGCTCCAATTATTAAACATTTGCAAAAAACATGAGAACGCCAAATTTTAATATAATTTACCATTGATCGCAATGAAGTCATGTCTGTAGTTGAATCTTCTACAATTTGCCTCATGTACCTCATCACAAAATAACCGCATTGGAATGCATCAGGTTGAATAGGAGCCTATGTTTGAAACAATTTTAAATGACATGAGTAGCAAGCTAAATTTATAAATTCACAAATACCAAACCAAAACACAACAACAGTATAGCACTTGAATGAAAAAATCAAACCAGTTATCCCTATTCTTCATAGAATCCTTATTCAAAACATATTCTCAATAAAAAAAAATTGCAGTCAGTCCCCACACCCAATTTAGATATCATGTGGTATGCCAAGATTTTAATCAAAATGTAATTACACAATGGACAATTCAAAAGATGGCCAATCAAAATGTAATTGCACGATCAACCATTTTTTCTTCCCTACTCTAAAGATATTTAAAGATGGCCAACCAAATACCATGAATCCACTTTACTAATATCCAACAAAGATGGCATGTAAAAACAAATGAACAAAGACCAACACAATCTCGACAATTCAAACAGTTTAGACCAACAATTTAGAACAATTTCCAACCCGAAAAAGCATTTTGGTCATGTGAGAAAAAGATTTGTTCATAGGTATAATTCAAACTACAAAACAAACAAGCATGAGTGATAGAATAATAGATATGTACCAATACCAAAGGCCGAGATTTGAAATTAGCTTCAAAAGTCAATACACCCAAATAACTAAAGTCAGGAATGCTTAGTCATCAATTCAAAGACAACTTAACTATGTAGAAACAAGATTATGGAAATTCAAATATGAATTTACATAGAAACACATCCATTTTGTTTATTTATTTTTCCAACTATCAAGGTAGATACCACAATGAACATTTCCAAGGTTTATTTATCACAAAAACATAGTTCTGAAAGCAAGAAACGGAATAACAGATCAACTTTAGTGATTAAAAAGTTTCTAGGCAACAATACATAAAGCAAAGACACGATGAATCAGTATAATATACTCACAGCTAGGAGTGGTCAGTTTTAGCGTCCTAAAGCAAATATCATACATGTAAAATGGAATGATAAAGCCTTAAAAATTCAATATTAAGAAACATGTAAAATTGGATGGTTCAAAATACCTCTTTAAGTATGTCCCAAATAGGTAGCTTCTTGACATTATTGTGGATTTCCGTATTGAACATTCGTATGGCCCTAAATTCACAAGTTCATTCATTATTATCGCAATAGGCATGAATTAAGACATAAAAATAAATCAAAGAGAAGTAAAACGAAATCATACAAATCCACAATTTATTTCCAAAGTGGGTTGTGCATCCGACGAAAAAGAGGATCCAACAAATAAACAACCCCCTTGTGAGGTTAATAACCGTCAAAATCCAATGTTCACTACATAATATACACAGAGTTAGTGAAGAGAAATAATCAAGTTATTAAAGTATGCAACTCGAAGGTGATACCAAAATAAATACTTACCCTACATTACATGCTGCTAACACAAGTTGGTTAGGCCAAGTACCATTCAATCTATTTGCTAAAGCACGTGCCCTCCATTCCATCTCTTTGTCAAGAAAACCTTTATCGTCTCTTGTTGATGGTACAATGCCCTATATTCAATATAAATTGGTCAGATCTAAATCCAATCCTTTTGAGGTTTACCAATGTAAATCCAAGATCGTCTACTTTAATTCCACTGTTGTTCTCTACCCAACTGCATTTGAATGTTGGAATCTAAAAGTTGTGGTAATCGAGTTCCCATATTTCATCAATAACTCCATAAAACATCATGTCTAACACAATTGGATTTTTATCCTTTGCACTAGATACTTGCATGATGTTTTTAACTATACTTACTCCCGAGTTTTGAACAGCTTGTACGCTATCACGCTCCTTTATATGATAAGTAACCCCATTAATCAAGTAACTAGAATACTTAAATACTTGATTGCTAAGACCATGTGCAAGCCACTTCAACTTTTTGGATATTTGCATATTGGAAAGATTAGCCTCATCTGCAACCTATAACAATAAGTATGTTGAATGTTACAATTTTATGGATTTAAAATATCAAGACTTCCATCTACGTGATACTACATGATAGTAATGTTACTTACTCGATCACGCAACCAAGTTATAAACGATTTGTTATTCTCATCTTGTAGATGTTTATCTGACTTGGTTTTCCGTCCATACTTTGCCTTCAAATATGCCATGTGTTCACCGAATAATTTAATTATTAGGTAAAAATTATGGATTTAAATTAAACGATATATTAAAGATTTGCGAGTTGAAGAAATTACTTGATATAAGGATCAATCTCTAGCTCATTTGCTAATACATAACTATGTGCTTGCTCCCAATCCTCATGGCTAACAAGTTGCGATTCAAAGACTTGATAAAGGCCTCGTAAGATCCGGTTGCCGATGTCGGGATGAGATTCGATTGTGTTTACATTATCTAAGTAGTCTGAGCAAAATTCAACTGCCTCCTCGGCAATATAACATTCAGCTATGCACCCTCTCGGCCGATTATGATTTCTCACATAACTCTTCAACACCCTCATATACCTCTCAAATGGGTACATCCATCTATACAAAACTGGTCCACACAATTTGAGCTCCCGCACAAGATGAACCATGATATCAAAAAATGAAGGGGGAAATATTTTTCAAGTAAACACAATCTCCGTTTGCATATCATCCAACTTTGGGACATCTATCTTTTTGTTGCACAACCTACTAAAGAAGAAAAACACAATCGGGTGATGGTATATCTAACATTGACAGCAAAACACCACGGATGGCAACCGAAAGCAATTGTTGCATTAAAGTATGGCAATCGTGTGACTTGACCCCACAAGTTTCAAGTCTTTCATAGACACCAAGTTTTTAACATTTGAAGAGTAACTGTAGGTACCTTCATTCCCATCAAAGAGCTACAAACTTTTCTTTTCTCTTCTTTGCTTAATGTGTAACAAGTGGTGGTAAGAAAGTCTTCTTCCCCCATCTCTCGTGCAAGTTCGCTTCACTTTCATAGCCACAAGGTCTAGTCTCGCCGCTACTCCATCCTTTGTCTTTCCGGAATGTCGAGTAATGTTCGATGATACTTTCACATACATTCTTCTCGATGTGCATCACATCTAGTACATGTCGTACATGTAAATGCTCCCGATAATTGAGATCAAAGAATATAGATTTCTTCTTCCAACATGGTTTACCATCTTCTAGGCTTGATTGATTAGTACGATTCATTTTTCCCCAAGGGCACTAATTCCTACTTTCTTTCTTTAAAGCATCGCGGCCGCTTAATGGTTTTGGAGCGGGGTCAAACTCTTGATTCCCATCAAACGCCTTCTTTTGCCTTCGATATGGGTGGTTTTTGCGAAGAAATCTTCTATGGCCAGTAAATGACATTTTCCGGCTATGTTTCAGTCTTTTTGCATATGTTTTCTTACCACAAATAGGACACGCATGATATCCCTTCATAATGCAACCTGACAGGTTCCCATAAGCCGGAAAATCATTAATTGTCCATAATAGCACCGCTTTGAGTAGGAAACTTTCATCTCTATAAGCATCATATGCATTAATACCTACTTCCCATAAATATTTTAAGTCCTCAATCAAAGGGGCTAAGTAAACATCGATATCATTACCCGGCTGCATAGGACCAGCAATTAACATAGTGAGCATCATAAATTTTCGCTTCATACACAACCACAGTGGAAGATTATATGTGATCAATATAACTGGCCAACAACTATAGTTCGAAGTCAACATACTATGGGGATTGATCCCATCTGCCGACAAAGCAAGTCTAAGATTTCTTGGTTCGGAAGCAAAATCTGGCCATTTGTGGTCCACTACTTTCCAACAGGGTGCATCAGCTTGGTGGTGCAAATAACCATCACGAACTCTCTTATCATCATGCCAGGTTAACTCCTTAGATACCTCCTTATTTTGAAACATCCTTTGAAATCTTGGGATAGGCGGAAAGTACCACAAAACCTTCATTGAATTCCTTCGCATATCTTGGAATTCTTGCCAACCTTCCATCTTGAGACACCACAAGTAGGACAAGTAGTACGATCCTCATACTCATTCCGATATAGAATACAATCATTTGGGCAAGCATTAATTTTATTGTAATCCATCCCTAATGCAACCAAGCTTTTCTTTGCATCATACAAAGACGAAGGCAATTCATTATATTCTGGAAGCATATCACAAAACAAACTAAGCAATTCACTAAAGCCTGTATCACTCCAACCATATTTTGCCTTCAGATTATATAGTTTCACAATTGCAGATAACTTTGTGAATTTACCACATCCAGGGTATAGAGGTTTCTCAGCATCCTCGAGTAATTTTGTAAATTCATTTAGATTTTTGGTGTTTTCATATGCGCTTGTGCACCATGTCTACAGGTTCTTGTTCGAAATAACCCTGCTCAGTTTTCCCTACTTCATCACTAGCATTCGTTGCATTGCTTAACTTACATTTTTCCCCATGCCATATCCATGTATGTTATGTTCTATCAATACCTTTAGACAACAAATTCAATCTTATAATGTCAACATTTCTATTCTGCATATTACCGCAAACCGCACATGGACATGGCATTTTGTTGGGATCAGAAGCATTTTGTTTGGCAAATTGCAAAAAGACTCCACTCCAACCTTGAACTCATGTAACAACCTATCATTTGACATCCAATTTTTGTCCATATTTCTGGTGCTAGTCTAAATACATAAAAAATATAGGGAGTTAGCTTAGAGAAACAGAGGAGTTATTCTTTGTGCCACTCACACGCATACTAAAGGCTTTATTGCAATTTTGTCTAGTCTTTTGTCTTTTTAAGAGTTTAAACATTTGCCATAATAGCTGAAAATGTCCTTTTTAATAATTATCAAGAATTATACATCAACAACTAACAATAACTACAAATATTCTTCTTAAAGATTCCACTAGAACCACTTCTTCCAATTCTTAGAGAGTATAAGAACGATCACGAGACAACTAGATACCGAGAAAGTAACAAAACAGTTGTTTAACAAATTCACTATATGACACAAGCACAATCAAACCAATGAAATAAATTACAAATGGGCCTATTAATCAAAATGATGTAATAATAGTTTCGCTATTCCCAAGTATCAATCATCCAATTATAATCGAGTAACTCTTTAACTAAATTACAAAACGGATTAATCAAAAAAGAAAAATCAGTCTCAAAATCGTTATGAATCAAAAACCCACTTAAACGAGCCCGCACACGTAAAAAGACACAAGCACATTCACGAAGTTCGATAACTTTTTGCTATAATACGATTAGAGACCAAAAAGGAATAATCCATGGATTTAATCATAATATCGAGCTTTCAACATAAATCCTTATATACAATCAGCTATTTTCAGAAATTAGGGTTTTAAAAGATTTGGGGATTTTAGTGGATGGGAAAAACTCACCAAGAAATCACTCCGAGATGCAGCGGCCGAGCTCCTATTTGCGCGGTGGACGGTGAAGAGCTTGCGGTAGACGTTCTCTTCTCATTCACTCCTCACCTTCTCCATCGTTTCTCCATCGTTTCTCTTTTTTTTTGATTAAGTTGTTTAAGTTGCTATTATGTACATAACTTTTAGATTGTGTGTTGTTTGCTTAAGTTGCTATTACTCAACTTAAAGTTGCTAGTCTTTTTTATTTATATTTATGTTTAAGTTGCTAAAGTAAAAAGTCTAACTTTAAAGTTGCTAGTTATATTTTTAGACTTATGTTTAAGTTGCTAAACCAAAATGTTTAACCTTGCTAGTTATATTTGATTATTATTTTTTTCAAATGAATTAAAAATTAAAATTTGATAAAAAAAAATATTTACAACTCCCAACACTTTTAGAATTATGCTAAAGTTGCTAAAATAAAATTGATAAGTTAACTAAAAGTGATAGTTATACCATGAGATAAAAAATTGATAACAAAATAAAAATTAACTCTTAGCACTTTTAGAAATTTGCTAAAGTTGCTAAAATAAAATTAATAAACTAACTAAAAGTGCTAGTTATACCATTAATATAAATAATAAATAAGGACATGAAAAATGCCTATCTACTCCGGTTTATAACTGTTGTTAAAATTATTGTCTTTAAGGAAAAAATAACCCTAATTACAACGGTATAACCAACCGTTGACGAAAAGGATGAATAAATGTTGTATTTTGAAAAAGATTAGGCACTAATCGACAACAGATTACAAAAACATTGTCGAAGACCCAAGAAACGCGTTGTAAAAAAATAAAAAGACCGCTGATCGACAACGCTTCAAGAAAGTATTGTCTTAGGCTTGAGTAAATCGTTGTCGTTAACAAAAAAATCCGCTCATCCACAACGGTTTAGCGAAAATCCGTTGTGAATGCTTGTAAGGACAACGATTTAGCTAAAATCCGTTGTCTTTTGGGTGTTGTTGTTGAGCATTTTTCTTGTAGTGTGATGCCAAAAAGGGGAATATGAGGCCTTAAAGGAACTGAAAGGAGAAGTCGAAGGAGTAATAAGGAGGCGAAGAAAGTAGAATCTCCGAAGAAGGGTGATACAACGAGGGAGAAGGAAAAAAATCTTCCTTTGAAAATATCGAGGGAGAAGGAAGATCGAAAAGTCTTCCTTTGAAACTTATGTTTGCTAAAACCCGACAAAGAAGGGAAGTCACAACTTCAATTCTCGACAAATTACCAAAAGAGCTATCCGTAGAACAAAAAGCCGAGATGGCATATAAGGAGTCAAGGAAAGCCATCGAAGCCGAGTTTGAGAAGGTAGGCGAGAAGTAGTCTGCGCGCGCGTTCGAATATCGAGAAAATAGTATGATGGTCCTCCACCGAAAAGATTATCCTGCAATAAAAACCCGAGAGATATTGCCATGCACGATCTTTGGATCTGAGCCCGGATCGCTAGAGGAATTCCAAACTCTAGAAGCGAAGGATATTTTCAAGACATTACTCTCTACGCAAGCTTGTGATTTGTCTTGGGAGAAATGACTTGATATATGCAAATCGGTGATGAGCAAGAGAGTTCAAAGAATCACTCACCGGAAAATCAAAAACTCGATCTGAGAATACTCCCGGAGGAGGAGGAGGAGCGAGTCGAGAGAGGAATGGGAAGACATGGTGGAAACGGAAGAAGTATTCAACCGCAGCCAAGACCAAAAGACATTGAGTATGTTGATCCGAGAAGAAGAAAGGGATTACATATCTTTGGTGGATTTGATCATCTTGCTAACTTAGAAGTTGCACGCAAAAATGCTTTGAAGCAATAAGAAGGCAAGAGGCTAAAAATGAAAGAACAACTCGTGAATGGGAGGAAATGCGATGTAGGGGATGACCTCCGCTTATGAAGCGAGCGTATGAGAAGAAGAAGAAGAAGGATGAAGAGGAAAGGAAGAGGAGGAGAGAGCGATGAAGACATGAGAAGAGGCGATAACGAAGAGAGAAGAAGGAAGAAGATAGGCGTTGAAGAAAGCCGCAACCCTTCGTATATTTTACTTAGTTTTGTAAATACATAGGCGTAAGTTTTCCCTATAATATAGCTATGATAATTGCGCTTGTAATATTTGCTCTAATATCTTCTTTGTAACTTAGCTTAGATACACATTGTAATGCAATATTTGTATAAGCTCACATTTTGTAAACAACTTTGTAAAGGAAAAGAATGTTATGATCAATAAAATTGATTATTTAAAGCATACATTCTTTGTTCTTTGCCGCTTGTGTTTGTTGTTTATTTTTGTTTAAGTTTTGGCATCATCAAAAAAGGGAAATTGTTAGGAAATTTATTTGTTAGATTTTGATGATACCATGTAAAACTTAGACTAGGAAGTTGGTACCCCATTTTCCTTGTAATTCTATGTTGTAATAGATATGATCGAAAGAGCCGAGTGAAATCGGCTAAGTCAAAGAATGCAAGAAGTCAACTACAGACTAGAGTGAAGACTCTGCTGTGTGCCAGCTGAGTATGGCCAAGAAGGAAGATAAGGACTAGACTGAAGGAGAGCCAGCTGAGGAACAACTGTGTGAAGTTTGAGGAAGTGTCAATCAAGTCAATGAAAGGAGCCAAGTCTAACAGTTGAAGTGACAGTTGAGTCATTCTCATAATTGGAGCAGACTCAAGTCACAAGGGGTAAAGGCAACAGTCAAGTCAAGACAACTGACATTGATCAGTTGGAGGGAAATCAAGAATATTACTCGATATGGTAATATGTCCAAGCTGCCAGGTCTTAAAGTGTTTGGCCTAGAAACATGCAAAAGGAATAAGCCAATGGGAAACACTGAAGCATGTGTCAGACCCTGTAAAACTGCAGAGCCATTTAATACGAGGAAGGGTCAACATCACAAATGCCGCAGACCAAGAAAAGACAAGCCAACGAACAAGAAGTGTCATTTGAACATAGCTTATCTCTTCAACGGGCAAATTTTCAAATGAGCACTATAAAAGACTGAGGAAGCATTTGAGAAAAAGTTACCTGAACCTAGCACGAACAAATCAAGCTCTTATTAAGCAAGTATAACCTGCAATATTCTCAAGCTTATCCAGAAAATTCCTCAAGCCTAAAACTCGAAGGAACTCAATCCAACACACGCTGTGAAGGAAAAATTACTTCAACCAGTTGAAGAGGAAACGTTTAAAGAACAAAAAGGGGTCTACTCTCCAAGTTGAAGGAGTTGTAGGAAGGTTCAAGGTCGAACCAGGAGACTCAAGTTTGTTAGAGGGATGTGTGAACGAATCCAAAGACTTGAAGGGAGCTGAAGTAGCAAGACATCTATCTTGTGAAGAAGGTTTGCGAGTTGCGAGGAGAAGCCACATTTTGTGATCAAGGTCGTCTATGGGCGAGAACTACTTTGTAACTTGATCTGCTATTGAGTGGGATTCCTCCGAGTTGGAGAAGAGTGGATTAGAGGAGTTACCCCATCCTCGAACCACTATAAAATTACTTGTGTCATTTACTTTCATCATTTACTTTCTTGCTTATATTTTTTATATCTGCTGTTAAGTTAATTTGCTATCCAACTGATAAATAACAAGTGCTAAAACAAGTGTTAAAAACAAAGTTTTAATCAAACAAAGGGTGTTAAGTCTTCCGTTGTTAAAAAACCAAATCAACTAGAGTTAAGTGTTAGGCGATGCAACCAAGTTATACTATCAACAGGTCAGTCGAGTCTGTTGAGTGGGTAACGTAGCTGAAGATAGCCAACCTAGTTGTCCCCCAATGACACAGCTGATTTGAGTCAACTCTGTTAAAATTATTAAAAAGACTAAAAGTGGAAATTTGGTAAGATTTATTCAACCCCCCTTCTAAACCTTACACCACACCCCTTGGGACCTACAATATAGAAGCTAAGAAAGTTGAGCCTTGAATACTTCAAGGCTTAAAATTATTGTGTGGAGTCATTTTGAGAATTGTTTTTAATGGAGTACCCAAGGCTAAATGCAATTATTGTAAAAATTACTTGGTGGTGCTTCCAAAAATGGAACTAAGCATCTACATGAACACCTTAGGCGGTGTACGAACCGCAATCAGCCCGATATAAGACAAAATGTATTAGTGAATAATCTCCAGAAAAAAGAAGTGAGTACATATACATTTGAAGAGGCTATTGTGAGGCGAGAACTTGCAAGCATGATTATTATGCATGAATATCCACTTGTTACAGTGGAGCATGTTGAGTTTAGGAGGTATTCAATGTCTCTTCAACCTTTATTCAAGATTCCTTCGAGAAATACTGTGAAGAGTGATATTTTAGAGATTTTTGATTGTGAAAGAGGAAAGACAATGAAACTTTTAGAATCAAATGACAACAGGGTGGCTATTTCAACTGATATGTGGGCATCAAACAACCAAAAAAGAGGTTTTATGGTTGTCACTGATTATTTTATTGATAGTTGTTGGACAATGCAAAGTTGAATATTAAGGTATTCTTTTTATTTTTTACTCATTGTTTTATATAAGTGGTACTTGAATATTGATTGAATTATTGTTTTCTTATTATCTAGCTAGGTTCATATATGTACCTTCTCCACATACAAGTGAAATGTTATGTGAGACTTTGCTAGATTGTTTGATGGATTGGAGTGTCGATACTAAACTATCTACTATTACAGTAGATAATTGTTCTACAAATGATGCTTTGATTGGTTTAATTAAGGATAAATTGGATGAAATAGTTTGATAAGATCGGGTTATTTGATACATATACGGTGTTGTGCACATATTTTGAACTTGATAATGAAAGATGGATTAGATATTATTAAAGATGGAATTGAAAAAGTTCGTGAAAGTGTGGTTTATTGGACTGCAGCTCCTAAAAGGATGGAAAAATTTGAGGAAACAGCACGATAATTGCGAATTCCAGTGACTAAAAAGTTGGGGCTTGATTGCCTAACTAGGTGGAATTCCACATTTTTATGCTTCAAACTGCCATTTTATACAAATATGAGTTTTCCCGTTTGAAACAACGTGATCCTCACTATAAGACTTTACCTTGTGAAAGTGATTGGGAGTTTGCCAAGGAAATTTGCGAGAGATTGAAGCTTTTCTATAATGTGACTGAATTGTTTTCTAGAACTAAATATCCTACTGCTAATATGTATTTTCCTAATATTTGTGAGATTCAGTTAGAGTTATCTGAGTGGCTTGCTTGTGAAAGTGATATTATTTCTCAAATGGTAACCACAAAGTCTTTGTAAAATTTGAAAATTATTGAGGAGTTATTCATGAGATAATGGGGGTCGTTGTTGTGTTAGATCATCCAAGATATAAGATGACGTTGCTTGAGTTCTATTTTCCTAAAGTTTATGGTAATGATTCTTTGGCCCAAATTGAGAATATACGCCAGCTTTGTTATGATTTAGTGAATGACTACCAATTGACACTTGATGTTGGAGGGGGAGAAAATGATTCAACAAGAGTGGATGCTACTCATATTTATGGAGGTAAAGATAAATTGTCGATTGTGATTTATTTGTGAGGTCAAAGAAAAGATCTCGAACCTCAAGTGTTAGTCAAAGTTAGAAAATTATCTAGATGAAGATATCTTACCAAGAACTATAGATTTTGATATTTTGTTATGGTGGAAGATAAATGGAGTCAAATATCCAACACTTCGAGCCATTCCTAGAGATGTATTGGCAATTCATGTGTCTATTGTTGTTGCTTCCGATCCACTTTCAAGACAAGTGGTAGGATTCTGAGCCCACATCATAGTAGGCTTCATCTAAAGACATTAGAGGCAATCGATGTGTAGTAGATGTTGGCTTTGGGTCAATAAAACAAAGGTACAATAATTCATCTCGCTAATTTTATTTACCTCTTCTATTGATTATATTATTTTTACACACTACTTAAGCATGTGTTAATGTATCTTTTAGATGGAGATGTATTATGTTCGGATGGTTATGCCACCATATATGATTAAATGGATTTAGACGATGAAGGTATTTAAATTAATTTATTATTATTTAGAGATAAATACACTTACCCATCCGAACTATGCTGATTTTTACACTTTACCCTCCAAACTTTACCTCGTGACACTTTGCCCCTCGAACTATGAAAATCGTAACACTTTACCCTATATAGACAATTTTGCCCCTAGGTTTTATTCTTTTTAAAACAATAGTTCAAGTTATCCCTTTAAACTCTATTTTATGGCAATATACTACATAGTAATAAATTTATTGCATTAATCATTAATCATTAATCATGAAAATTTTACTCCATAAACAATTTGCTTTCGGATTTTTCGAGAAATAAGAACCCGATTTTTCTCAGAACTTATTTTGTTCGTGACATTGTTACACCTACTTAGATCCAGTCTCTATTCGAGAGGTTTTAAATGGATCATGTCAGGTTTCGACCTATAAACTCAACAAGACATACTTTTATCCGATTTTATTTCAACTATTTATCCGTATACAAATTGGGTCTTTAGATGAAAATAGAAATAGTCCATTACGACCATATCGAGCCCAACATGCTTCCGTAAAATTAATAAATCCCTTAAAATTCATACCTCTTTTGACCAAACAAGACGGGTTAAGTGGTTCGCAACGCCACCGGGAAAATTATCGCCCCGGATCGTTTAACAAATGGCTCCTCACTGTTCAACCTCACCCCTCGGGGAAGATGATCTCGCAAGTTATCCGACTCCTTAAACCGCCAAAGCCACACCTTGGTTCGTTTTCTACTCCAAGGCGTAAAAGTAATTCTTCAAAGGGGATGAATTAATAGAACATTATGAACACATGTTGAAGCGAGAAAGCCTCTTTTTATTAAGAACTTATAGAAATATTTATTACATTAGTAATCTCCTTTTGGGAGGAGAATCTTGGTTTAGCCTCTCATAGTTGAGGCTTGCACTCGAAAAACACATAAAACTTGAAAACTAACACTCAAAAATATTACAAATTTTTCACTCGAGACTTTATTATAAGAAAACTAAGGAAAATGTTCGATGTCCCCACTTTCCTTCAAATCCTGCATTTTATAGGGGTAAGTCCGGACTTCAAAGGCGGACTTCAAATCTTGCGATATATATGACGTCACATTCGTCATATCCCACATTATTGCCTCGCCAATCGGTTTCTTTTTCTCCCGCGTGACTCGGCCCATGTGATGTTTGTCGGGAATCTTTTAAAAGTTTGGTTTACGTGGTCCCCGAGGATAACGCGTCTTGTGAGTGGGCCCTTATCCTTTCCACCGCATGATCTTGTCGATCGCCTGGTCGAATCCTTTCCCAAACTCGGGTTCATTTTGTTCGGGCATGCTTGACAGATCCTGGTCGACCCAACGGCCAACATGCGCCATGTTACGAATTTCCGTAAGTTTCTTTGCTTGCTTCGGAATCTTGTTTTCCCGAGAGAATTCTTCTTTTGGTCTCGAAGAGTTCTTCGCAAACCCCGTGGTTGATCCAAATATCGAATTCAAAAGGAAAGATCCATTCGCCGAATTCTGGAAGAACTTGAATGGATATTTGACTTTGTCCATTTCAGTTAGACAAACCCAAAGACCCCATGCTCGTCTGGTAGAAGCTTCGTCTTCAGAAAATGCTCCTACTAACACTGGTCCTTCTTCCGGTGAAGCTGCCTTAATATATTTTAAAGCATTTCCATCCGGTCTTCTTAGCTTGATGAAATGAAAAGCTTCATTAAAGCCTTTCTTTCGTTGGTTCAGGAGCTGCACTGATAAAATACAATTCCAAAATATCTCCTCTGGCCAAGTGTGGATTATTGGCCCAGGTCTCGTAAACTGCTTCCCCAATCCATTTCGGTAATTTTGAAATTTCTGGGAATCCTGGTGACACGGTATAGATTGAAGCTAAAGCTCCAAAAGTATACCATTCCTGTACTTCATTTGGATGACTTCCTGGTTTCATCCAAACTCTGGGATACTTGCCTGAGATATCAACCATTATTTTCTCTGGGTTAATACCTTGTCTTGTAACTAGTTTCTCCCATTGCCTCTGATATACCTGCATAGGAGAAATCTTAATCTCGTCAGTTTGAACCTTAGATTTGCCATGTCCTCGTGGCCTAAGATTCAACTCTCCCTCTTTTACCCCAGGTCTTTGGGTTGACTTGAAGACTCGGGTTGTGACACCGGAGCTTGACGTGGCGCTTCGCTTTGTACACACCTCGGGGGATGCATCACCACAACACTTGTGATTATGGTACTTGAATCCATAACCTCCGGGTTAGAGCCCCGTACTCTCTCGGCCCCTTTTTGCACCGTAGGAGATGCGGCTGGAAGAGAGGCCATGCTTGCAGCCCTAAGAACAATTTTCCTTGAGCGAATGGCATGCTTGTATTTGACTAGAAACGGTTTACAGTCACCTGTTGAAGTCGTCCAACAACTTCGCATTGAGACATAATGTCCCAAAATCTCGTTCTAGACTCTCCAGGTTTTCCCGAGATGTCTTACTCGTTTAAGGACCTCGTCAAAACGCGTCCTTCCATCTCGTGTCAAGAAATCTGCAAGAATATTTTCATGAGATTTTATAATGACAATATCATAATCATAATATTGACATTCAACTTGCCATCTAAGTAATCGAGCCTTTTCTCGGTTTTGATTTAATTTTGTTTTTTAGAAAAGCCTTGACACTTGAATTATCAATTTTAAAGTAAACTTTTCAGCCAAGAAAAAATAGAGGCCATTTTTTAAAAGCCTTTCATTGCAAAGAATTCTTTCTCGTTAATATGCCACCGAGTTGCTTCACTAGGGGTGAATAAAAACCGCCGCAGATCTGCATGGCACTTCCTCGTTTGGTGTGACTTTCGTAAGAACTAACCGCCCACCAATCATCACGGCATATGTGTAAAGAACCATTCGTCCTCGTCTTGGGAATTGCAAGCTTTGGAAGCTTTTTACAAACTTCTTTAAGTTGCTTAATTCCTTCTTGATGTTCATCTTCCCATTTGAATCTTTGCATCTTTTTTAAGCAATGGGCTAAACACCTTTCTCGTAGTATGCCGATTGTTAATGAACATCCCAAAAAAATTAACAACTCCAAGAAAACTCACTCAAGTTCGCTTCTTGTCTTTTTCAAAGTGTATCCGAAATCCTCAGATCTTTTCCACAATATGATTCTCGTAGAATAATTCCCGATTCATCGATTTCAATTCCAAGGAATTCAACTTTGTCTTGTTGCAATTACCGCCTTCTTTTCTCGAAAGCACTAATCCTTTTTGTGACAAACATCCGAAAATATTTCCAAATGTTTGAGATGCTCATTCATGTTCTTTGAAGCGATAAGAATATCATCAATGTATACGAACATGAAGTTTGAAATAATCCTTGAAAAGATTATCCATCTTTCTTTGATATATTTGGGGTGCGTTAGCCAATCCCATAGGCATCACATTCCAAATATAGTGTCCCCGTGGTGTAGAGAAAGTCGTAAACTTCTTACTTTCTTCCTCCATCTTAATGCAGAATCCGGACTTGCAATCCAACTTTGAGAATATCTTGCACCTTTGATGCGATTAACTGGATGTTCTCTACTTGGGATATAGTATCCGTCGAACTTCAAAATGTTATTAATCCCTTTGTAGTTAATAACAAGTCTTGGCTTTCCTCTTTTGATTTCTCCATGGTTTCGACTAAGAATCCTGGATCAGCCGTATGGAGAAACTCCTGGTGAAATTAACTTAAGGTCAAGATGTTCCTTAAGTATCTTACGCATATCCTTATGATCCTCCTGGTTCATAAGGATTGGTTTGAATCTTACGAACTCGTATTCCTTTCCAGGTTTAACCTTTAAGGAAGCTTTAAGCTCGTTCTTATCCCACCAAGCCAAAGGATCTTCATTGTAATTCCTTTGGATCTTCTTCGATATCCTCGAGTGATATTTGTTCCTCTATGGTTACATCACTCGTGGATTCTCCATTAGACTCATCCATAATTCCGCAACGGCTTCCTGAGTGACTCGTTCTTCTCCTTGTACTCTGAATGAATACAAGTTATTATCCCATATCTTCTCGATCCTTATGGATGGAACCAAATTGTCTATAGGATAATAAAGCTTCACCAAATTTCCTTCGATTCGCCATTTTTGGATTGCTAAGTTTGGCTTCATCACCACGCTTCTGCGAAAATTAATAGGCATTTTTCTCGTAAAATGCTTCCCAGATCTCTGGACAATAATCTTATGATCACATAAGGTTGTGAAAATAAGTCTTCTCGTCTCGTTCTCTTGTGTGAATCGCTTGAATGTCTGTAGGAAATTGTTTCCTAGCAAAATATCTGCACTTTTTGTATCATGGAAATAGATTGGTGGCGTCTTTACTTTGTACCATGGGTACGCCCCGCGCATCCGATCATTATTTACGCTTGTTTAATTCCCCTGCTAAGGATAAGAATCCTTTTAGAGAAATCTCTTCCCGCAATAGTCAAAAATCTTCTCCAATTTCTTTAGGAAAAACATCCGGCTTTGCGGTACATATTCCGGCACTGAATCAATATAGGCGGCGAAATACTCGGCCTTGTATTCAAGATATAACATTCCAATTGAAATGTATATGGAGAATGGACTAGTGGTCATCGATTACGTATCTTTTATCACCCATGTGAACTCCATTCCTTCTTGTAATCTTTCCCAAGGTTTATGCTCCTCAAGAAATTCAATTCCCGGTATTAATTGTTCGGATCTTTCCCGCAACTCCCGTGATAGTGAGCTCAATTTCTCCTATCTTGAGGGCTTCCTTGATACCTTCCAACGATTGGTTGTTGGGGATAATATAGAACATCACAAGGAAAAATGTTATCCTTTTTGAGTGATGTCGAATATTACTTCAACCTCTCGCCATCCTTACGGACATTTCGGTTCTCCTGCTTTGTTTTAAAAACATCGGGATGCGTTGAACGTACTTGGTCTCCTTTCTTCCCAACGGCTACTACTCACCATTCTCGTCTTCTTTGGAAAGACATCCTTCTAGGCTCAACTCTAAGACTCCGACTTTTGTTGAAGACTGGTTGATCTTGAATTATCATATCAATCTCCTTAATAGTTGGAGATTCAATGATTTCTCGTAACACCACCCTGCAAAGTC
This sequence comes from Rehmannia glutinosa, assembly GCA_016081115.2. Classification (NCBI taxonomy): domain Eukaryota; kingdom Viridiplantae; phylum Streptophyta; class Magnoliopsida; order Lamiales; family Orobanchaceae; genus Rehmannia; species Rehmannia glutinosa. Next base: position 9,446 of record JABTTQ020003358.1, on the reverse strand, counting down.
CTCAAAGATTCTTGGGACTTCAATAAATTCCTTTCTCAAGAATACTTGAATGATGGGTATTCGAGAGAGCATAGGAAATCTTGTATGTGATTGAGTAAGGCCTGTTTTCTTCTTTCATCAAATCGATTCTTTTGAAATCTTGATGAAGGGTTAGGACTCTCTTGAAGTCTAGATCTCCCAAATTGTATGCAATTCTAGGATAGACATTAAATGCCAATTTCCCGCATACAAATTTCTCAGAACCGCTCCAAGGCATGAATCCTTGAGATGCGAGATTCGCTTGTCAAAGACAAAAAGATTAAGAGGCGAATCTATTCCTTCTTTGAATGTTGCTTTAATAATTACTCTTATGGCTCCGATATGAATCCATGAGAGTGTATTTGCAACTTCTCTTTTAACTTTGCTTTTGATCTCTTGTATTTCTCTAATAGGGACCAACTGCATCTCGATCGATTCTTGGTAAACTCTATCGAAATAGCATATTCTCCTAAGTTGTTACCCGTGGATAATTTGGTGTTTTTCTTACGAAACCCAATTTTATCCAATGTTTTTTCCATAGCTCCAATTGTAAATCCATCATAGACTTGAAGCTTTGGATCTTCCTTCATGATTCTCATAAGAGTTTTATGAGAAACCGTCGTGTGTGAGAGAGAATCCCGACATATCCTCCCCGATCGTCTGAAGAATTTCTTCTTCACTGCGATTCTCGAAATGAGTCACTTCCATCATCGAATAGATCTCTTCTTCATAGATGCTTTCATCCGAGGAATATCCTCAAATTGATACACCGTATTAAATCCACGATAATAGAAACGACTTCTTCGATTTACGGTGTGGCCTCGAACTGTCTCGACTCCTTTTTTTGATTATGCCGGGCAATCCGTTGAGATATGCCCTCTTGCTCCGCATGTCCAAAGAATTACATCTTTGAAACTTTCATTAGCTCTAGTGTGAGCACGCCCGAAAGTTCTTCTCCTGGATTTCTCACGTACTTGCTTGATTAGAACCGATGATGAGGCTCTACTCCCCGCTGGTAATCGGTCTTTGTCCGATTTATAACTTCGGGCTTTTTTTTTTGACTTAACCTTCTAGGTCTCCATGAAGACCGCTTCTTTTGTTGTTGCTTCCTCGGCGGTATGGATGGCTTCTCTCCTTCTTCTTCTTGTGCCGCCTTGGTTGACCTCCCACAACTGTTGGGATATCATTATCCACGCAACATAGAGGAACCGCTTTGTTAATTCCTCTTAATCTCTTGTAATTCTGTGTAGAGCCGCTTGATAGCACCATTCGTATAACTTCGCCTTTAGGAAAGACATTTTTCTCGCCCACGCTTCTACTTGACTCCACCCTTGTATTCCCCGATAAGCATTTCTCTCCGAGGGACTCGGAATCTTGGCAAAGAATAGGCATGCGAACTTCTTTTTCCTCAATCTTGGATTTCCACCAAGATTCGGTGAACAACTTGATATATTCGTCAATATGACAAATATCCAAGAACTCAAGGCTATAGAGGGCTTGTTTATATCTCTTTCTTTTTTCATCCTCTAATCCTCGAAATAACTTTGTCTTGATGAACTGGATTTTGAATAGTTTTGCCATACCATCGACAATTCCTTTAAGTGATTCCCCGATGTGACCGAACTCTTCGTACTAGCATCGGTCATATCCCAGCAATCTTCACCGATCCTTCAAGACTCATTTCAAGGAGTAAAATGAATGAATCCTTTGTAAGATCGAGGTTCCTCTTTGAAATTCTCATAGTCAAGCCCATTCATCAATGAGAACTTCTTTTTTAAAATGCGGATGTCCAGATTTAACATCAACCCATACGAATGTATTGGGTCGAGGTGCGATCTTCCATAAGGCGTCGATAAACATTCGGCCTTCCTGTAGGTTGTCCGGTTCCCGCAAGAGGTTTCGACCTCCTCGTCCCTCGAAAGTGGATCACTCCCCGTCGTGAAATCCCCAAATGTGGCATCCTCTCGTCCCGAGCTCCATGATGTGAACCCGTCTTTCTTCGACGTTAGGATTAACTAGTGGCGGTGGTGGAGGAATTGGTCTACCTTGTAGGTCATAGGTAACCAAAGCCGATTCGTCTCATGCGTTCATCTTTAAATCTACAATACCTAATCCCGCGAAGGATTACGCAGTCATGTAGATCTTCAAGATTCATCTTTTCAATATCCATCTTTTTTTTTTTAATTTTTGATGGATTTTCCTTTGATTAGAGCAATGAGCTTTTCCTCATCCGTCATTTTTCGTATGACTTCTGGTTGGTTTCCCCTTTTGGTGTAAATAGGTCTTGTCCCAAAATCAATACGTTTCCTTCCTCCGGATGAACTTGGCCTCCCTCCGGTTCTTGATTCGTTTCAATATCATGAAGGAGTTCAAGAGTTTCCTTCGATATTTCACCATCGTTTCCATCCGGTTTTGGATCGATGAACTTGTCTTGGTAAATGAATATGGCGGTTGCCATAATTCGCACCGTCTTCGATTTCTCTAAGATCTTCGGAGATCTTAGATTTGTCCTAAGTATCTCGTTCCACTTTGGTACTCCATCGTGAATCATTGTTCGATGAGAATTTTCATGAACCGTTTCTTGAAGGTTCATCAAGTGAACATATAAGTGCAGTTAAGCATCCATAATCGCTTATAATATTCTCGCTTTCGCATTTTGCATTGCCTTAAGGTTTCCCCGTCGGCTCCTCGCCGCTCCTTTTCTTCATGTTGGTATTCCCAATATGAAACCTGGTCAAGTGTTCTTGTGCATACATCGTCAATATTTGACGATATGTCTGTAAGGGGTACATCTCGGATATTGGTGCGGATCCATAATCTCGGAGTAATTTCTCCTCACCAATTGTTAATTACATAAATATAATAAATTTAACTAAAAGTTCTTAATAAACCTGAAAGCTCGATACCATTTTTCGAGGATCGCAAGACCATGAGGAGTAAATGTAGATCATACAATAAAATTTATGGCATAGGGGTAAATTGCAACAACTTTGAAGTTTAGAGGGTAAATAACACAACTTTCATATAGCTAGGGTAAATCTGTAATTTAAGGCAAAGTGTAAGATTTTGCATAGTTGGGAGGGTTAAGTGTAACGATTAAAAGTTCGTATGGTTAAGTGTAAAACTTGAATAGTTTGGGGGTTGAATGTTTTTATCCCTATTATTTATGTATTTTTTTCTAAATAAATTATAGATTTATATTTGAAATATTTGGATAGAAGTTAATGCTTATATATAATGATGTAGGAACTATCATAAATTAATATGCATATTGATAAGATGATGTTACTTTTTGGCCTTGAAATGGATTTATTTTGGCTTGAAGGAAAGAAATGAAGAAAAGAATTCAAGTGATCAGTGGGTTTGCCCTCTTTTGACAAAGCAGCGAGCATTACAATTGAGCAATCTTTTACTTCTTCCAACCGATAGGTGATGGTTTCTATATTAGAGATCAAATTAATGTTATTTTGTTGTCCATGTTTTGAGGAAAAATAGATTATTCTCGCTTTTTTGAGACAAAACAGTTGCTACTGCTACTTTGCTATTTATACAAGTCATGATTATTATTATAGTTTTTATAATTTTATTAAAATATTAGTATATGCTTGAATATTATTAATAAAAAAGAAGCATATATGAATAAAAAAGAAACACAGATTTGATTCATTGCTTTTGTTTTTCGGTTTATCCGAAAAATTAATTTGGATGAATTTAAGAGATCAATTAGATCTAAATAACATAATTAATTTTTTTGACGCAAGAAAAAGCTTGATTATTATTCAAGAGTTCAAATCATAAGGTACAAGCTCCTTGACCAAAGAGGAAACATCTCCTTCCCCCAAACAAACGGGTGCGAGATAAAACAACAAATTTAGCTAATGAATCTGCAATGAGTTAGCCGTCCCTACGAATGTGAATAACTAATGTATCTTCTCGCACTATTGAGTATACATTGGATTTCTTGAACCCTGTCTTGACAAAAATTATCTCGCTTCTGCGCTTCTTGAATCGCTTGTACCGCGAGGAGAGAGTCGGATGCAATGATGTTGGGATAAAATCTGCTGAAACACAATTCTCGATCCTTCCTTTAAAGCAAGAAGCTCACACTCGAGTACCAAATTAGGTTGGCTCACGCTCCTACCAAATGCGAGTGGGTTATTTGCATCGTCGCGAACTATACCACTTATCCCAAAGTTGTTCCTTTGCTCGTTCACACATGTATCTACGTCCAATCGGAGTTTTCCGATTGGTGGGGCATTCCATTTGGTGGTCAGGGGGCGGACGATCCATCTCTATCAACACCCATTCTTTTATTCAACTTCGAAAATTAAACAAATACCTCGGCTTTCTCAATGATATCGATCTGTTTGAAAGGTCGTCCACCATGGATGGCGCTCTGTCTCTCTCTCCAAATAATCCACGTGCAAGTTGCAAAGAGCTCATGCTCTTCATTCGTCGATTTTGAGCATCCAACAAAGACACGACTCAAGGTGGATCCATTCTTAGCATATTTAATGAGCTTGTCATAAGGTTTTGTTTCCATGTCCGCTTGATATCCGGGCAAAAAAAAAAAAATAGAGAATGAATTGATGAGTCCAGGGGAAGTTGCAAAGCCTACAAATACCGATCTTCGGATATGGTGATCTTTCGAGTTCGCTCGGATGAATAAAATCACTTGCAAGTCTCCACCAAAATATCTTGATTTTTGGCGGCATGTTCATCGCCCACAATCTTTTCCACCATTTGGATATCTCTCTGGTTGAGTGATTTTCTCGGTGTGTTATAGCACCCAATAGTGTGCTTGTATCCTTCACGGACCGAATATACGCTTTAGCGTCATACTTCCAATATCGAGAATCAAACATGGGGGTGGGGAACAGGGATATCACAAATCTCTTGGGCAATAAAATTAGGGAAAAGTGATTCAACCAACTGCACGTTCCAGGCCCCATTACTTATGAGGTCTGATACTTTTTCCACCGCAGCAACTGATGAGTTGAGAAGCTTCCAAGTCTCATTCCTCGACGGGATCCACTTATCATGTGTAATGGTGATAGAATGACCATTCCCCACCTTCCAAAACAGGCCCCGCTCGACTTTCCTGCTCGACAACGATCGCGGATATAAGAGGGTTCCTACCATCGATGCATTCATGACATCACAGTATTTGAAATACCGCGCTTTAAGAACTTTTGCCACCAGGGATTCCGGATTCTTTATGATCCTCCAGATTTGTTTAGCTAGCATCGCTTTATTGAAAGTAGTTAGCTTTCAAAAGCCTATCCCTCCCGGACATTTTGGTCTACAAAGAGTTTCCATTTGCACCAATGCATTCTCTTCTTTGTTTTCATCTAGGCCCCACCGAAGTTGACACGATCCTTTCAATCTCATCACAAATGGTTGCGGGAATACGGAAGCTCGCCTCATCGTATATGTTGGAATGGCTTGAAGTATCGATTTAATAAGAACCTCACGACCCCCTTCGAAAAGAGTTTTCTACCCCAGCCTGTTTTTTGAGGATTCGGTCCGGAGATGCTTTGAAACTGCCCCTTTTATCTGCGGATAGAGAAAGCGAAGCCCAAGATACACCTCATGGTTGTGAGTAACTGGAGGAAAGCTTGTACTTAATCCGATCAATCACCATCCGGGTTTGTATTGGGACCGAATGAGATAGCCGATTTATCGAGGTTAATAAGTTGCCCAGAAGCTCTTTCATAAATTTTTAATACTTCCATTATTGCGATTGCCTCCTTTCCTCCGCTTGAAAGAATACGGTCACATCGGCAAAGAATAAATGGGTAATTGGGTTACATCCGTCGCGATTTTAACTCCATGGATTTTGTTGAGGCTTTCGAACCCGCTAAGGATAGATGACAAGCCTTGGGCACATAAGACAAACAGGTAGGGGGATAATGGGTCCCTTTGTCGGATACCTCGTTGGGGCTTAACGTTCCCAAAGGTTTCCAGGTTGACACAAAAAGAATATGAGGCCGATTGAACACAACTCAACACCTTACTGGTCCACCAACACCTTACTGGTCCACCGTTGGTTGAATCCCAACTTCAGCATAACTAATTTCAAAAAATCCCATTCCACCCGGTCGTACGCCTTACTCATGTCGAGTTTGAGTGTCACATATCCCCGTTTACTATTTTTATGATTTCGTATCCAATACATACACTCAAACCCCACAATGATATTATCGGAAATCAAACGGCCCGACACGAATGCGCTCTAGAACTCATCAACAACCAGCGGTAAAATCCTCCTCATTCTATTCGCTATAGCTCTCGAAACAACTTTATAGCAGAAATTACACAGACTGATAGGTCTAAATTCCTTAATCGATAACGGATTTTTCGTTTTCGGTATTAGCGTAATAATTATATGATTCCAATCCTCCAAAGATTCATTCTCATTGAGGGTTTTCATTTGAGTCATTCGCGTCCCACAATTTTCCGAATTTATGGTAAAATGTGCCCGGCATTCCATCGTGTCCGGGGCTTTCTCGGCCCAACTCGAATCGCTTTTTAACCTCATCAACAGAGAAAGGCATATTCGAGGTATTCATTGTGCTCGTTGCTAATTTTTGGTTGGATGAACTCCATAATTCTCCATAGATCCTGGTCGGTTGGTCTCTCAGTTGGAAGAGATTGTGGAAATAATCACATATAATATTAGCCATACCTTTTTGGTCCGCATGCAAATCCCCATGGCTTGATATTAATCCTCTTATAGTATCTTTTGATCTCCACATTGTGGCCTTGTGCGTGGAAGTACTTAGAGTTTCGCCCCCGACCTTTAGCCATTCCTTTCTACTTCTCTGTCTCCAATAGTTCTCATCTTGTGTCACCATTTTCTCAATCTCTCTCTCAAGCTCATTGATTTGAGTAGTAGAAGTCTCCCACTTTTTGTGGGTTTTGAGCGAGTTAAGGCATTTTATTTTTTTAGATAAGCTTTGGTAGCCTCCAAAGCCGTACTCCTGCCCATGATGATAGGTGCTCCCCACACGTCTTTATATGCTCCTCGAAGACAACTAGTAGTCGGGGCAGTCTCCCAACCCTTCTCAACAATGTCCTCAATTTCTTCTTCTCCCAACCAGCACAATTCAAATTTGAATCTAAATTTTTGCTCTTTACTTTTACTAGTTTGAGATTGGGTCAGCCCCAATACAAGTTCCACTGGTCTATGATCCGAACCGAAAAACTCCAAATTGGTAGCGTTTGTAGCTGGATACAATTGCCTCCATTTTTCTGAGCTAATGTATCTATCTAGCCGTTCAAAAACCATGAATTTCATAGAGTTACGACCTGCCCAAGTGAAAAACTCTCCCTTCGCATGCATACTCCTTAATTCGCAAAAATTCCAACGTTTCCCTCATGGCCAACATTTGGGAGGTCACTCGAGTTCTTCCACCCTGTTTTTCATAACTAAAGCATATCTCATTGAAGTCCCCACCTACCAACCATGGCATGTCGTTCAACTCCGATATTAGAAAGAGTCACTTGATGAAATCCCATGAAGTACATCAAGAGAGGTGTCCGAGTTACCGTAGAAACCGGTAAAATGCCAATGATTGTCTCCTTCGGACACAATGCAGTCTATGTGCCCTTGAGAGAATGATTTGATGGTTACATCTATCGGATCTTTCCACAAAAGTATCAATCCACCGCTTTTTCCTTGACAGTTCACTACAAACATCCCTATAAAACCAAAAATATCCCTCCAACGGCGACACTTAACTTCACCCACCTTCGTCTCAGATAAGAATAACATAGAAGAATTCTTTTCTTTAACTAGGCGGTGAAGTTCCCCCAATGCTCGGGGGTTGCCAAGCCCCCGAGCGTTCCAAATTATGCAAATCATTGTGTTCGGCGGGGTTGCGTAGCAACCACCGCCGCTTGATTAGGTTGAGGCTCTTCCATGTCAAAATCATCTAGTGACAGTTTCTTAGGGCTTATGTCCATGTCGAAGGTGTCGTCAGCTTTCCATTTCTTGACACGGCTGCTAAGGGTTTCTGTGTTCATATCCCCTCGTAACACCTTCCTTCCTCGTGCTCTTTTTTTCCATTTTTGAGGGCTTCTCCCTGTAGGCAAGACTGTTTCAGAGCTTCCGCTTTCCTTCTGATCTAGTCCTTTTTGCACTAGTTGGATTTCTTTAGTGTGGGAGGGAGTCCCCAGCTGGCGTGTGGCATTCGGTATTTTTGCGTCTATTTTTGCCCAAGGGGTTGTTGGGGTCTTAGGACTTTCCTCTACCACCACTTGTTTGCCTTCCCCAACACCTCGAATCGCCTTCGTCTCCTCAACCTTGCCCCCGATTCAAGCCAAGTTCTCCGCACCTAAGTCACTGGATAATACTTCTTCTAGTTCGCGATTTCCCTTAATATCCTCTCCACCATCCTTTCTGCTTATAGTGAGTGCTCGGCTAGATGATGATGCTCCCGAGGGAGGGGATCAAGCTCCCTTTCGCCCTTCGTCTCGCTTTTCTTACTTCCGTGTGGCTAGCAGTCTTGACCAGTCCCGAATCAAGATTATCTTTGTCATCTTCGATGTCGCTTACTCCTTATGGGTATGCCCAATTATTAGCCCCTTAGTGAAGCAATAGTCGGGTAGTCTTTCATACACCAATAGGATTATTACGTCCTTTGCCTCTTGCTCCACCCGTACGCTAACAAATTTCTTTAAGGGGCTCTCAAGTTCAATTGTACCCGAATTTTGGCGAATCTTCCACAAATATTCCCATTCTCCCTTCGTCAATGTCTATAATCCTCCCTATTTTCGTGCCTATAATCTCCGGCTTTCCGGTTCATGAAAGCAATAGGTAGGTTATGCAGTTGCACCCAAATGTCAATTTTTTCGAACTTAATATCCCTCGGGTTTTGGAGTCCCCCGCACTTCTTTTAGGAGAGTGAGGTTTTTAAGGAAGTTCCATGATCCTTCTAAGTTAAAGCTCTTCGTCTGGGCATCACTTTGTGGATTTGAACTCAAGGATGAATAAGTTCTCTCCAACTCGCTTCTATTTCGATTGGTTTAGATGTCTGCAGCAATTTTGGGAATTGTTGCTTAAAAGAATCTCTGCACCGGTTTGACCGAAAACTTTTGCTAAGAGACAACTTTGCATTTTATTTCACCTCCTTTCATAGTGTCATTGTCAATCAATGCTTTGTCGCATTATTAACCTTAGTACGCCGCAAATCATCGACCAACTTGGCTAGCTCGCTCTGGATCCATGAAGAACTAATCCCTTTGCTACACCGGATGCCCGGTTTAGCCTATCCAAACCCACTCGCAGCAGACGCCTGTTTCTCTAAGCCGCCTCCTAAGAGAGGTTTAAAAGAAACAAAATACTCCAATTGGGTTGTCGGGTCGTCGGGGTCAAGGTCGGGAAATCCGACCTCGTTTGGGGCGGGATGGGGATAGAAACATAC
>JABTTQ020003357.1:0-66127 GCA_016081115.2 Rehmannia glutinosa | reverse complement strand
CGTATTGCTATATATTTTTCACTTCCATCGTCTATTTTTCAAATCGTCATTCTACTTTATATCGATCGATTTTTAATTGTACACAGATCATATTTGGTGAAGACAAGAGAATGCATGCCACACTGCTAGAAGAGATAGATGAAAGCCAACTTCCAGAGATTTATGGAGGCAAAATGCAGTTAGTTCCAATTCAAGATGGCTAAGCTGATGATTGATGAACCCATCTTAAAGTACTAAATAAACAACAATTTTAAACCAATTTGGAATAACACATATATGAGATGTAAAATTTATGTAGCTATGTGTTCTATTCTTGAGTAATGCAAAGTATATACTTAATTACATATATGTAAAATCTATATCTTATAATAAATGTGAAATTCATACTGGTGTGCTGTGTACATCAATAAACATTTGACAAAATTTAAGGAGATAATTACAAAAATCCCCGAGGTCCGGGTTAGTTACAAAAATCCAGAGAATTGCAAAAAAAAAAAAATCTTGAGGTTTGATTAAATGCTACATTTTCCTTCTCGTAAGTAAATTTTCAAAGTTCCACTTGATATATCTAGAAATATATTACAACTAACCCTTAAATTTAAGACATAATCAAATATGATATCGTAAATGTAAAACATCTCTGGGCTTTTTGTAATTAACCCAAACATAAGGGGCCTTTTGTAATTATCCCAAATAATAATCATGCACTCTGTATTTATAAAAAAAATGATTAAATTAAAAAAATTACCTTTGAGATTGAATTTAATTACCAAAAAAACTCATAATTTTTCAAAATTACAAAACACGCGTACATATATCAACTAATCAACATCAAAAGGTAGAGATGAAGTGCCAAAAAATATTTTCAAGATAGTCGAAAAGATGTTGCAAAATGTTAGAATGATCAACAATTCAACATATATCCTCGATCGTATATTTAACCTTTCTAAAATTTAATCGAGACAATGTAATTTTTTGATGTATTTTGAAAAAAATGGGAATCTTTTTCAAATGTCAATATTGTAGATGTAAAATTATTATGTGGCCCACATACAAATAATTAACTATTTAATTATTTAAAATAATGAGTTGCTAAATATTTAATTAATGGTTTAAATAAATAAATCCGAGATAAGTTTTAAATTGGTCAGTTAAAGAGTGGTTTTAACATTCCCCTCTCGCACGTTGATAGAATGCGTGTTTGAAGCAGGATTCTGCGGAAGCGTTTTGGCGGATAACTCTCCAAGAAACGGTCCTCTCGCCTATAAGAGACTCAATCGGAGATTGAAAAATCTATCACAAAAGAAATTACGTTAATGGGATTAACGAAGGCAAGAAAAGTGGTTTCTTCCATCTTCATCAAAGAAAGACATGCATTGCTCAAGTTAGTACCCTAATTCACGATTGAAATTGTGAAAATCATGAGTTCAAGATTCGGGATTCAATTTATGTTTTTCATTATGCCTGGAAATTTTATGCTTACATGTGGTATCAAAGCCGGTTTAAGAACTCATGATTTTTCCAATTAAGAATCTTATTTACAAATTGCGAATCATGTTTTCCGCATCTATTGTCGCAATTTGGGATATTATTTGTTAATCAATGCGTGGTTTGATTTGGGCATCAAAGGAATCTGGTTTTGTTTTAGTACTGCCTAATGATTTCCGTATAAATCCTTAACGTCTGCGGCAAGCTTAAACATTCTAACTGTTTTAATATTACTTTATTAGTTATGATATATTCAAGCCCATGATCGTCTTCCACTTTCAAGATGCATAACTGTATGAGTAAATATGTATTTAGTCATCATGATGCTATGATGCTTAAAGTTGTGCCTTTTTCTATTAGCATGAATCAAATAATGATAGTTGCATATATAGATTGTCTTTTACTATACTTATTTTGTTCATGTCTCATGCTTCAAAAGCCTACTCATTCCTATGCTTATATGCAACGTATGTATCTTACATCATAATCTATGTTTATATGCAGTGTATGTATATATCTTACATTATATTAGATTATGTTCCCTTATATAATGTCTGTTAGGATGACTTTGATTTTAAAGTCACGGATGAAAGGCTTTCACTGTATGCTAATTCAGAATATGTATTATGATGTAATTGTGACTCGAATATAACTCTTGTGTTTTTTGAATTCATTTGATAGATGGTTAGCGAGTCATTAAAGTGACCTAACCATTAAGTCTATCGCGTAATATTTTTATTATTTAATTTAGCGTCTATATTATGAATAATTTGTTAGTCACCAAAGTGGCCAAATTAAAAGCATTTATAGATGTTAAATTAAATAATTTTCAATTACCCATGATTATGTGATGCTATTAATCGAAATGACATTATGATATTTTTGTAGTGGGTATATTGAAGTTCATTGACTATAGAATATTCTGGTCGCCCAAAGGTTGATCAATTATTTTTATAATCAAGAACATAACGTGGATAATTAATATCGTAGTTAGATGTGTTTAGTATATCAAGATAGCGAGCATGTCTAATTTGAGTATATTCAATTACCAATCAAAGTGAACTCAACTTTTAGCATCAATTATGTAGTGCATTGTTGGATCACCCCAAGGAGAACTTCAATGTACATTTATTGTCTTATCTGAATCTATATTAAGTAATCTCAAAGCATTAATGATCAATCGACTCTTTTAATTAGAGTACCTATTCTGTTTCTCTTCATTACACATGCTTAAATGCATTCGGTGTATAATGAGCAACTATGCGAATGGTGTGAGCAAATCCAATTTCACCTTGATGTCTTGGATCTTGACTTAGCACTTCAAGTTGAGAAACCTCTTACATATCTTGAAACTAGCGATGATGTTGAGAAGATCTGTCCATCTTGCTGGAAAGATCAAAGCAATTGGCGGGCATGTTTATCGCGGATGAGTATAGCAAACAACATCAAGTCTACCCTTCCTCACACCCCGAAATTGCTAAGGAATTCATGAAATTAGTAGGAGGCGTTCCCAAGCTGGCGATAAGTCTCTTCTTTGGGACATTAATGGCTACTTTGACCACCTCAAGTTTGATGGTTCTCGTAGCATGCATGAGCACGTCATTGAAATGACAAACATTGCGAAGACTAAAGTCTTAGGGATGAGCGTGGATGATAACTTTCTCGTGCGATTTATCTTGAATTCACCTGCCATAAAGTATGGTCCGTTCCAAATGAACTATAACACCATGAAGGACAAGTGGAATGTGAATGAACTTCATGGTATGCTAGTTCGGGAGGAAACACGGATTAAGAATCGGGGGACTCATTACGTTCATCTCGTAACCAATCGGAGTGGTAAGAAAGTCGGATCGAAAAGAAAGGAAAGGGTAAGAAAGGACCATTTAAAGTGAATGAGTCAAATGCCCAAGTCAGAAAAGGAACACAAAGAACCTTAAGTGCCGTTTTTACGGCAGGAAAGCGAGGACACTTCGGAAAGATTGCACGAAGCGTGGCGTGGTTCGAAAAGAAAGGTATGATTAATGCTTTCGTATGTTTAGAATCAAATTTAGTTGAAGTTCCTCATAACAACTGGTGGCTTGATTCTACATTTGCACCACTCACGTTTCAAATACGATGCGGGGGATTCCTTCGACCCAAACCATAAATCGAATGAAAGGTACGTCTTTATGGGAAATCGAGTTAAAGCTCCGTTGAAGCCATTGGAACTTATCGCTTTAATTTTAGATCTGGACACCATTTAGATTTGTTTCAAACTCTTTATGTACCTTCAAGTTTCTCGCAATTTAGTTTCTCTTTCAGGACTTGATTACATTGGATACTCTTTTAATTTGTTAATGGATGTTTCGATTTGTTCAAACAAAGCATACTTATTGGTTACGTGTTCTTAATGATGGCTATATAAATTTGAAGCTTGATAATCTTTTTGGCTTTGAGACTCTTTTAACCTGCATCATAATGTTGGAACTAAGCGTGGTTTAGTGAATGAAAATTCAGCTTACTTGTGGCATAAGCGTTTGGGGCATGTTTCCAAAGAAGATTAGAAAGATTGGTAAGAATGAAATCCTCCCGGATTTGGATTTCTTGATCTTGGTATTTGTGTGGATTGTATTAAAGGAAAACAAACAAAACACACAAAAGAAAGGACACTTTCGAAGTACCTGACTTCTTGAAATAATACACACCTTTAGATATTTGTGGGCCTTTTGATGTTTCCTCTTTTGGAAAAGAAAGATATTTTATCACTTTTATCGATGACTTTTCACGTTATGGATATGTCACATCTATTACAAGAAAAATCTCATTCGATAAATGCCCTTGAGGTATTTGTTAATGAGGTTGAAGACAATAGATAGAAAAGTGAAAATTATCGGATCACGATAGAGGTGGTGAATATTATGGAAAATATAATGAATCAGGGCAATGCCAGGCCCGTTGCCAAATTCCTTGAAAAACGTGGCATATGTGCTCAATACACATGCGGTACACCTGACAAAATGGTGTAAGAGAAAGGCGTAATCATACTCTATTGGACATGGTTAGGAGTATGTTAAGTAATTCTTCATTACCCACATCATTGTGGATGCATGCCTTTTAAAGCTGCTATGTATACATTAAGCATTGGGTTCTAGTAAGTCGGTTCCTAAAACTCCTTTCGAGCTTTGGACTAGTAGGAAACCTAGTTTAAAGGCACCTGCATGTTTGGGGTTGCTGAAATAAATAAGAGCATATAATCCACAAGAAAAGAAACTGGATTATGTGACAATGATGGTGGTTACTTCATTGGTTATCCTGAAAAATCCAAAGGGTATAAGTTTTATTGTCTAACCATAGTACAGAATTGTTGAAACCGAAATGCTAGGTTCATTGAGAATGGTGAAGTTAGTGGGAGTCAAGAACCACGAAAAGTGGACATTCAAGAAGTTAGAGTGCAAATTCCTTTGCCTATAACTTCTTCTAAAGTTGTTGTTCCTCAATTATTGAAACGACTAATATTGGACAAGAACAACAAATTAATGATCAAGTCACCCACAATGAAGATAACATTGATGAACTACAATAGTAAATGAACCACAACGGATAGCATTGAGAAGGTCGATGACAAAGAGGCGATCTGCTATCTCACGATGATTATGTGGTTTTATTTACAAGAATCTGAGTGACTTAGGAATTGATGATGACCCGATTTCATTTTCACATGCCATTGAAAGTATTAATTCTAATAAATGGTTCGATGCCATGAAAGATGAGTGAAATCTATGGAACATAATGAAGTTTGGGACCTTGTTGAATTGCTGAAGGTTGTAAAAGAGTCGGGTGTAAATGGGTCTTCAAGACCAAACGCGACTTCAAACGGCAATATCGAGCGATCTGAGCGGACTTGTTGCGAAAGGTTTTACTCGGAAAAATGGTATTGACTATAAGGAGACATTTTCACCGGGTCTAAGAAAGATTCGTTTAGAATTATTATGGCTTTGGTGGCTCATTATGACTTAGAGTTACACCAAATGGATGTGAAAACCTGCCTTCTGAATGGAAATTTGGAAGAAGATGTTTATATGGATCAACCCGAAGGTTTTTCCATAGAAGGAAAAGAACATATGGTGTGTAAACTTAAGAAATCAATATACGGACTTAAACAAGCTTCCCGTCAATGGTATCTTAAGTTCATGATACCATCACGTCTTTTGGATTTAAGGAAAACACTTGATCGGTGTATATATCTAAAAGTCGGTGGGAGCAAGTTTATCTTTACGATTACGTATGTTGATGATATCTTGCTTGCAACGAATGATCTTGGTTCATTGTATGAAACAGAAATTTCTCTCTAAGAACTTTGAAATGAAGGATATGGGAGAGGCAACTTATGTGATCGGAATAGAAATATTTCGGGATAGATCACAAGGACTGTAGGGTTGTCTCGAAAGCATATATTAATAAAGTTAAGAGATTTAGAATGGAAAAATGCTCATCAAGTGTCGTTCCAATTGAGAAGGGAGATAAGTTCGATCTTATGCAATGTCCAAAGAATGAATTGGAACGAAACAAATGAATGATATTCCTTATGCATCAATTGTTGGGAGCTTGATGTATGCACTGGACTTGCGAGCGGACATCGGTTTGTTATTGGAATGCTTGGCCGATATCGAGTAATCCAGAATGGATCACTGAAAGCCGCAAAGAAAGTCTTGAGGTACTTGCAAGGAACAAAAGACCATATGCTTACTTATCGAAGGTCCGATCATCCGGAGGTGATTGGTTATACTGATTCGGATTATGCCTGGATGTGTTGATACTAGAAAATCCACATTTGGTTATTTGTTCTATATTAGGGAGCAATATCTTGGAAAAGTCTTGAAAGCGATCTGTCATTCTTGCATCCATTTATGGAAGCCTAATCGTGGCATGCTTTGAGGCCACAATTCAAGGAAATCGCTGCTAGGAACTTTATTTCGGGACTTGGAATAGTCGACAGTATTGCCAAGCCACCTGAAAATTTCTTTGTGATAATTCCCACGTGATGTTAACTCTCTAAAAGCGACAAGTATTCGGAGGTGCTAAACATATGGAACTAAAGTATCTTGCGTTAAAGAAAGAGTTGAGAGAACAAAAGTGTCGATTGAGCATATCGGACCGATGTCGCGATTGCGGATCCGTTGACTAAGGGGATTGCCTCCAAAGACATTTATTCGGCATGTCGAAGGGATGGGCATTATGAATGTAACTTAAGAATTATATGCTTTAAGTATTTGACACGTTGAGCTCTCTTATGTATTGTTTAAAAATTAATTGTTATCATGTTTGTCATTGATGTATACATGAATGTTGACATTACTTTAACGGGATATTGTCGACTTAGACAAATGTGGACCATTATTGATAATTTAGTTATGGATTATTTTAAGTAGAAAACTAATAGTGTGGTACATGGAAGGAACTATGTCGGGCTAATGACATAGAACCGCCATAACCCATATTAGAATATACTTATTATAACATTATGATCGGCCAATGAATGTAAGACTTATCTTTATGTTATGTGCATTACGTCTTAACATTTAAACCATGAAGAATTATTTGTCACATGGGCCAAGTGGGAGAATGTAAAATTATTATGTGGCCCACGTACAAATAATTAACTATTTAATTATTTAAATAATGAGTTTTAAATATTTAATTAATGGTTTAAATAAATAAGTCGATAAGTTTTAAATTGGTCGTTAAGAGGTGGTTTTGTTCCACCTCTACACACGTTGATAGAACGTGTTTGAGAACGCGAGCAGTTATTGGCGGAGATAACTACTCAAGAAACCGGTCCTCTCTCGCTATAAGAGAACTCAATCGTTGAAAAATCTATCACAAAAGAAATTACGTTACGGGATTAACGGGCCAAGAGAGAGAAAGTGGTTTTTCCATCTTCATCAAAGAAAGACATGGTTCTTTGAGTTAAATGCTAATTACGATTGAAATTGTGAAAATCATGAAGTTGAATTCGGGATTCAATTTATGTTTTCATTATGCCTGGAAATTTTATGCTTACAGTAGAAAGTGATGTAAATACATATTATCATTAAAGATTTTTTTCAAGTTTTATGTGGCTATTCGTACTGGAATCAGATTCCCTGCTCAATGTTTTTGAAATTTGCCAAGATATTCGGAAAGTAGAATAAGACTAATAATATATGGACTGTACTGTACATGGCTTAAATCTTAAATCCCTTTTCTTACTATTTATATTTTGATGGGGCCCATTTGGTAATATTCATACCATGATGTCTTTTCTCTTTATTATATTAACTAATAACTGTCATTGATATTTTTCTGCATATTTCAATTTAATTATGGATAAACAAATAAATATGTTGTTATCATTCAGATTCCGACCTATATATAAACATATGAGGATGTTTTATGTGAGGCCTCTTGATCTAAGTTCATAAGATGAATCCTAAACAGGATAAAAATATGGATCTTTTTTTCATGGGTATGAGTTTGGATGAAAATTCTATTTAAATATAAGATTAAATCGATGAATTATATCCAATGAGAGCCAATCTCACACAAATTTTTGTGTAAACATATACCTTTTTCTGGGGTAAGATTGAGTTTTCCGTGTCTTCTGTTTCTCTTTTTCTTATTTTTCTAGTCGATGCAGTTACATATTACAATTTCCTTTTTTTCCGGAGACAAAATTTACATATTACAATCATCTATAACTAATTACAATCAACTGTCGTCCATTAATAGTTACCAATAATTAATTTTCGCCATATGAAATAAAAACAAACCCATAAAATTGCTTGTACTAAACTTTCCTTTTGTAAGATATTTTCCATATTGTCATATAAGTCTGTCGAAATATCTAAAAATTGATGGCTAAGAATTTTTTCATCTCATGTGTAGAAATATGTTCCATATACCAATTGTCAATCTTGACAGACTCCGTTTAGTTTGCATTCAACTTTTCTTTGTGAAAGAAATATAAGGCTTTTATGGACTATTTTGTCTTTGATTTGATATGGTAGGACTTAATTACTAACAGGACTAAATCAAAATTTCGAGTTTAAACAATACCAATATTCTATTTCCCTAAGTGTTAATTTACGAATTGTCCACGTAAAAATTAATCTCAACATATATACATGATGTACATGATGAAAAATATTAATTTAAGGTCGTCCTCTCCTAATCATAGTCAGACGCAACATTGGAATCAATATTACTAAAAAAAATACTAATCTGAAATAAAAAATCCAAACAACTTTTCTATTTCAAGTACTCAATCTTCTTGTACATCACATTTTGTTGTCTAATGAAATTTAGAATGGGATTGGTTGATCATGAGCACAGCTTCCAACTAAATACTCAATACCAAAACAAGACAAATAATAATAATAATAATAATAATAATAATAATAATAATAATAATAATAATAATAATAATAACAACCTCTAGGACCACCAACAAATAAAAAGTAGCTTAAATTTTGTTAACTGTGAAGGGCAATTTGAGTTCATTTTGCAACTTGCATGACTAGAGCTATAAAAATAGGTAAGTCCTGATATTTAAATTTCTATCAAAAACTTGCTTCAAAATTTAATCCAGATATGGAGAAAATACTGAAGAAGGAAGAACAAGAAGAAGAAGAATTAATATTTTATTCTCCCGAAAAATGGAAATTAAAGATGAAGAAAATGGAGTGATGTACAAAGATGAGGAGGAGAAAAAAAAAGCTTGGTCATTTGAGAGATATTGTTGAAAAGCAAGATCCAGCTTGTAAGGTACATATTTACTCATGTTTTTTTATTTTTATTTTCTATATATAGAAAAAAATGAAAAAATAAAATAAAATGACGCATGCTTTTTGTTATATCTAACTACATGATTGCCAATCTATCCTTTATGGATAGATTATTCAAGTTGGGTGTTTTATTTTTTTGTAATTTTGAAAGATAACTGAATATTTTTTTGTAATTGTCTGCAAATAGATAATGCAAATAGTACAAAATGATATTGAACTTCATAAGTGTGTTAGAACATATATATAAATCGAATATCAAATAGGATCGATACGATTTGCAGAACATAGACGATCTGACACTGAGACGGTTTCTTCTTGCGCGTGATCTTGATGTCGATAAAGCTTCTGCAATGTCGATGAAATACTTGAAATGGAGGCGAATATTCGTGCCGAAAGGTTACATTTCAGCATCAGAGATAACAAATCAAATAGCACACAAGAAGATGTTTATGCAAGGAACAGATAAGAGAGGGTGTCAGTTTCAGTTGCTTTTGCTGCTAGACATTTTAAATCTGAAGGAGGAACAGATGAACTCAAACGTGCGTA
The DNA here is from genome assembly GCA_016081115.2 of Rehmannia glutinosa. Taxonomy (NCBI): domain Eukaryota; kingdom Viridiplantae; phylum Streptophyta; class Magnoliopsida; order Lamiales; family Orobanchaceae; genus Rehmannia; species Rehmannia glutinosa. The sequence goes on along the minus strand of JABTTQ020003357.1, from coordinate 56,291 downwards.
ACTAATTTATGTGCAATAAGCTTTTTCTAATCATTCTTAATTTCCTGACACAATCTGCTTAAATTTTCAGGTTTTATGGTGTTTGCTTTGGATAAATTATGTTCAAGGTAAGTTACCGTATTCTGTTTCAACTTTCCATGCTCTCTAATGAAAATTTAAAAGGGATAATTTCAATTTTAGTACCTAAAACTATGCTCTATTTTCACTTTTAGCACCTCACTTTTAGGCTATATCAATTTTGGTACTTAATAATTTACTCTTTAACCACTTTCACCACATTCTGTTGAAATATGTCAATTTTGATACGCCATGTTTTACTTTTTAACCAGCTTCTGTTACATATGGAGTGATGAAATATTTAAAAAATGGGATACCAAAATTGACGAGCATCCAATGAAATGTGGCAAAAATGATTAAAGAATAAAATATTGGTACCAAAAGTGATACTTGCAGAAATTGAGGTACTAAAAGTCAAAATATGGCAAAGTTTTAGGTACTATAATGGAAACATAATCCACATAATAAGTTCAAGAACTTACCAATACTGAGAATTTTTTTGTTTATTATGACTGAATCACATTTGTTCCTTCAATTTCTAGCTCACTCTAGGGAGTTTGTAAACTCCAAAAAAAAAAAGGTGATTCCTTGGAAAAAAATAACTGGCTTCTATGTTGAGAAAGATAACTGGTTTTTCCACCTAAAAGTTGATAGTCACTTTTTTTTAGACTTTGCATTGGGGGGTGGATCAGCTCGACACACCTAGCCCATTTTGATAACCCTACCCCCAATTAACCACTCCGACAGAAAAAGTGTTTGCAAAAACTTCGCTTTTAAAAGAAATGATTTCTGTAGCAAAAGTAAAAGTAGGTCAAGAATCAAAAGTTTGTAGCATTTGCAAATAGAACCAAAATTGATAGTGTTTGACGAAAAAGTGTTTATTTATTTGTAAAAATCAAACCAAAAAAGCAGAATCAAATCTAACGCACCCATCTCTCTGCTTTTAGATTCTCGATTAAAAGAAACAGAATCAAAGTAGTTGGCATTTGCACACAATAAAACGTGTTTTTTCCTACTAAAAGATGAGAATCACTTTTTTTAGTGATTGCAAACACTCCAAAACTATTCAAGGGTCGAGCCAGTCCTGATTTTACTTCTTACACTCCCTTTTTACTGTAGTTCTTGAACAAGTTTTTGAAAACTACTGTAACCCCATTACGGCATAAGCATATAGAAAAACATAAAAGATCCAAAAAAAGTAGGATAATACTAGTTTTGCAAATTCCAATTCAACATAGAATGATATCAAGCAATTTGCAATTAAATGGACTCAAGTTTTCTTCAGTACTAAGTTCAGTTTTTGTTGATGCATATCAGGATACCTGATGGACAAGAAAAGTTCACTATTATTGCAGATTTTCAAGGATATGGCTATTCTAACACAGATGTTCGTGGATATGCTGCTGCCCTTTCTATTTTACAGGTTCAAGTAACATGTATCAGATTAGGTTATGTTGTCGGGATAATTACGAATACTACCCCCGAGATTTAGCGTAATTACCAAAAAAAAAAAAATCTTTTAACATTACAATTACCACCTTGACATATGTTTATACTTTACACTAATTTGTAAATTAAATACAATGGATAATTACAAAAACAAAAGACAAGAAAACTGAGGTTTGGGCTAACTACAAAATAAATCAGAGGTTTTTGAAAATTATAAAAGAAACCATTGAGGTTTAATTTTGTTTTAAATTTAAGGGGATAACTGCAATATTTCTAAAAACGTCAGGTGGTTTTTGAAATATTTTTTGCTTTTGAAGGTGAAAAATATCAAAGGGTATTTTATAATATTCAAAAACATTTGAGTTTTTTTGTAATTAGCCTGAACCTCTGGAAGATTTTTGTAATTATCCCTAAACACAAACCTCAAGAGGGTATTTATAATAACTCAAGGGGTAAAAGATAACTAAATTTTTTCGTAATTACACTAAAACTCAGAGATAGTTTTTGTAATTATCCCCAAGCTGTTTGTTCAGCTTACCACTATCAAAATTTAAGTAGCCTTCAAAAAAGAGATGAGTAAAATCTAACTATAATTCTCTTATCACAGGATTACTACCCAGAGAGACTCGGGAAATTGTTCTTTATCCACGTACCTTACATCTTCATGGCGCGTGGAAGATTATTTGCCCATTTATCGACAAAAATACCAAGAAAAAGGTAAGAGACTTTTCACATTCATTGATTTTCAGGCATGTTTCACGCTACTTGATGATGTTTTTGATCGTATGCAGATCATATTAAATAAAACAAGAGACTGCAGACCACTCTGCTGGAAGAGATAGACGAAAGCCAGCTTCCGGAGATTTATGGAGGCAAACTGCAGTTAGTTCCCATTCAAGATGGTTAGCTGATGACACATCTCATAGTACTTAATAAATAACAATCTAAAGCAACTAGAATCAAAATAAAACATACATAGGAAATAGGCTAGATATGATATGTAATTCTTAATTGATGCAACGCATGCACGGGCACATATCTGTAACATCTAAATTTTGGGATGAAAATGATTTTTATTATTGTCGTACACCGATAAAAGTTTGATAAATATTTGTGGGGAATAACTACAAATGCTACCGAGGTTTTGTCTAATTACAAAAACTCCAGTTACTTTTTGGAATTACAAATACCCCTTGCCATTTTGGTTCGGTTTACAAATTACACACTCAAAAGGTGTATTTGTTAGGTAAATACGAACCTTCAGTAGGTGTTTGTAACATCTTAAGGGAGTATTTGTAATTTTGAAAAATGGTTAGAGGTTGTTGAGATATTATAATAGACTAGTGCCTTAACTTTAGGGTAGTGCCCTATTTTGGGGATTTATGTTTTCTTTCTTTTCCTTAATTTGTGGGTTGATTAGAGTAGCTTTTTGCCTATATAATGTATGCATTCTCTTCATATTTTAATACAAGAAATACAATCATTTTCACATGGTATCATAGAGCAAGGTTCCTAAACCCTAGTTATATATATATATATATATATATATATATTGTTTTCAGAAATCTCAGTTTCCATTTTCAGTTTCCAGATTCCAGTTTCAGTTTTTCCCCAGAACACTGTTCACGCCGAGTACACTGTTTACGAAATACTGTTGAACAGAACATTGTTCACGCGATAGTATTGTTCACCAGAACACTGTTTATCCCGGAATCACTGTTCACATCCGGAAAATATTATTTTACCGACACTATTCACGCCAAGAAAAATATTATTTTACTTGGACATATGTTCAGTTCGAAAATATTGTTCTGCGGAAAATATTTTTCACGCCGGATAACACTGTTTACGTCTGTTTAATCGGTTAACGTCATGTTTGATCCTTCTTTCAAAACAACGGGTCTAGTCTCGGTCGCCTTTCAAGGGTCCACAACCATTACAACCGATATATTGAATGGTACGAACTTCTTGAAATCTGATTGTGAGTTTATTTTATCTCCTAGTGAATATAAAGAGTATTTACGGTGAAGGATCCAACATGCAACCTCTTGACCACTATAGCTCACACTGCCCGATAATTCTGCGGTTTGTTTCTCTCACTCTACACCTATGGGATGGGTTTTAGATTCGGTGCTTCGATCACGTGGTAGTAATTCCTCTATTTTCTCGAAATATCACAAACCAACTTTCCCCATTATGTTCTTTGTTGCGATGGGTCTAAAATCCAGGCACTGGAGTTGGGTTTCACCAACTCCTCAATTCCATTGAGTTGATCTTATTGGTTCGTAATTGTCCTTTTAATTTGATATTCATAAGTAAATTAACTCGTTCCTTAAATTGCACCATAACTTTCACTTCGATTCTTTTTGATACAAGACCGAGTATGCAGGCGGACGATTGGCGCAGATCTGAATCTCGTGGTCTCTACTACCTTCAACCAATAATTTCCACTCTATGTGCCGCTATCGCATCCCCCGATCTTCTTCATCGTCGTTTGGGTCACCCGAGTCTACCCAAGTTAAAAACAATGGTACCCTGGTCTTTCACACTTGAGTCTTTAAATTGTAAGTCTTGTCGATTAGCAAACATGTTCGAGCTTCTTTTTCTAATCGCATTAATAACAGCTTCATCTCTCTTGATATTGTTCATTATGATGTTTGGGGTCCAAGTCGTGTTCCGTCTATCTTGGTTATCGGTATTATGTCACTTTCATTGATGATTTCTCCTGGTGTACTTGGGTATTTCTAATGAAAGATCATTCTCGAGTTGTTTGGTATTTTTGAAACTTTTTGCTCGAAATTAAGACTAATTTGGTAAAATGATTCATGCTCTTGCGTAGTGATAATGCAAAAGAATATTTCTCACGATCGTTTCAATTCCTTTACACGTTCAACGGCATTATACATCAATCGAGTTGTCCCCATACACCGAACAAAATGGGGTAGTTGAACGAAAACATGACACATTGTTGACACATTTCGCACCACTGTTGATATATGCAAATGCACCTTTAAAGTTTTGGGGTGATGCTATCCTCGATCGTCACTTATTTGATAAATCGAATGCCATCCTCTGTGTTGAATGGTCGGGTTCCTTACTCTATTTTGCACCACTAAAACCCTTTATATGTTGTTCCTCCTCGTATTTTTGGTTGTACTTGTTTTGTTCATGATCCGTCTTGAGCCGTGATAAATTGTCCGCTTTCGGTCTGTCAAGTGTATTTTCCTTGTTACTCCGTTCTCGGAAGGGTTACCGCCGCTACTCTCCTCCTACAAATCGTTTCTACATTTCCGCCGATGTTACTTTCTTCGAGGACATATCATACTTTCTTTGCAACTACTATCCCTTCTCATGACTTGGATCGGTTTTGCACTATACCCTACTTAGAGTTCATTCGACCAACTCATGCGCCTTTTCCCAGCTTCCCAAGACGCCGATGCTCCATCATCTCCACCACGCTCCTCCACCTATTAATCGGTTTGGCATTACTTATGAAAGACGGTCGAGCCACGAGCTTGAGATCTGTTCCCGGATGTTTATATCCCCGCACCCGATCCACATGTTTCACCCGATTTGCTATCGCCATCCTGTAAAGGTATACGCTCTACCCGTAACCCTTATCCTATCTACAATTTTCTATCTTACCATCGTTTGTCTCCTACATATTGTGTTTTTGTTTCTACACTCTCTTCTATTTCTATTCCTAAGACAGGTTTAAACTATCCCATCCAGGATGGAAACAAGCCATGATTGATGAAATGTCGGCTTTGATTGCAACCATACTTGGCGGCTTGTTCCTCTTCCTTCGGAAAATCTGTTGTTGGTTGTCGTTGGGTGTTTAATGTTAAGATTGCCCGATGGACAAGTCGATCGCTTGAAAGCCCGCTGGTAGCCAGGATATACACAAGTCTATGGTCGAGGATTACACCGATACTTTTTCTCCTTGCAAAGATGTCTTGATTCGTTTATTCCTCGCTATGGCCGCTATGAAACATCGCCCCTCTTTCGATTAGATATCAATAACGCCTTTTTGCATGGTGATTTGGAAGAAGAGATTTATATGGAGCAACCCCCTGGGTTTGTTGCTCGGGGTGAGTATGGTTTGGTATGCAAGTTGCGTGTCTTTATATGGTTTAAAACAATCACCTCGGGCTTGGTTTGGCGATTCAAAGAAAATTCTTCAACAATTTGGGATGATCCGCTGCGAAGGAGATCATTCTGTCTTCTTTCGATGCTCCTCAAAGAAATAGATATATCTACCTCAGTGGTCTATGTTGATGACATTATAATTACCGATAATGATTGTGAAGGTATCGGCGTTAAAACAACATTTATTTCACAATTTTCAAACGAAGGACTGGAGTCCTCTTCGTTTACTTCCTCGGATTGAAGTAGCTCAATCAAAGTCGGGTATTGCTATTTCTCAAAGGAAATATGCTCTTGATATCCTAGAAAACGGGTGCTACAGTTGTAAACCGCTTTCTACTCCAATGGACCTAATGTAAAACTCCTTCCTAATCGGGGAGCCCTATCCCGATCCCAGGGAAGATCACGAGACTAGTTGGGAAACCGAATTATCTCACCATGACTAGACCAGACATATCTTTTCCAAGTAAGTATAGTAAGTCGGTTTCTCAACTCTCCTTGTGATAGCCATTGGAATGCGATTATTCGAATCGTCAAGTACATTAAAGGGTCACCTCGGGAAAGGACTTTTTTCACCGATAGAGGCCACACTAACATCATTGGGTATTCGGATCTTGATTAGGCGGAGATGAGAATGATCGAAGATCTACTTCTTTGTATATTCGTAGGAGGAAACATGATTTCATGGAAGAGTAAGAAGCAAACCGTTGTTGCTCTCGGCCAAATACTGAAGCCGAGTATGTCGGCATGGCTCATGCAACATGTGAACTTTTGTGGCTAAAACATTTATTGCAAGAATTACATTTTTGTGATGTTGGTTCTATGGAGCTCGTGTGTGATAATCGATCGGTTCGCATCTCTCCTTCAATCCATTTTTCACGAGAGGAGCGAAACATATAGAAGTCGATTGCCATTTCCTTAGAGAAAAAGATTATCTTTGGAATCATCAAGACCTCCTTTGTCAACTCTAGAGATCAACTTGCGATATATTTACTAAATCTCTACGGGGTCCTTGAATAACTTATATATGTGACAAGATGGATGCATATGATGTACATGCTCCACCTGAGGGGGAGTGTTGAGATATTATAATAGACAAGGGTAGTGCCCTATTTTGGGGATTTATGTTTTCTTTCTTTTCCTTAATTTGTGGGTTGAAGAGTAGCTTTTTTGCCTATATAATGTATGCATTCTCTTCATGTTTTAATACAAGAAATACAATCATTTTCACAGAGGTTTTTGTAATTAGGATATACATCAGGAGCAAATTATCTCATAGTTTTGCAATCTATACTTTATCAAACACGATGCGGATTAAGAAGAAAGACCGTTTCAGTCAGATTCAGGCTGGTTAATGCACCCTGAAGAATGATTCTCAAGAAAGGGTGCAACTGAATATCCTTTCATTTTGGGATTTTTTTTCTTTTTTCTGCTATGGAATAGTGATGAAAAATTTTTGAAGGAAGAAGAATGAATTTTGATAATATAATTGAAAATGAGATGAAAATTAATTTGATATAGCAATAATAAAATAATGAATTGGTAGTTAGAAATATACGAGTGAGTGGGTGAATAGTAGAATTTGTTAGAAATCTGTAATAATAATTGATGATTTGATGTTTTTCTAAAAATGAGTAGAAGTGATTAGTGGGAGAAAAAAATGAAAGTGAGTGAATAGCGTATTTTCTGAAAATTATCATAAGCAATCGCCATATATTCAGCAGCAGGCATTCTCATGTCATTTGCTACCTCAGTGGCAGCAAAAGTTATATCGACTTAATCGGTCATCAAGGCATACTTTTTTTTTTTTTTTTTTAGTACAAGGTGACTCATGGGATTTGATTCCAGGTCAATGGCCTTGGTTACAAATGCTCAACCAAGTGAGCTACGACCAATTCCCACATCAACGCATACTTGAGCATTCGTATGATCTATGGATACAGATTGAAATAAGTTGTTTTCTATCGGCTCAAGAGAACAGAATAATACTTGTTTCTGAGGCATACCATGGCCTAATTAGTTCGGCAATGATGATTAATCATTCCGATGAACCGATGTTTGAACTTACAAAAACTGTGTTGTGATGCAAGAATGGCTAAGCTCACAAAAATTGATTAAACATGACCTCATAGCACAATGTAGGTTAATAATGAAAAATACCCTTGAGGTTCAATCGAATTACAATAAAACCCAGCCATCTTTCAAAATTGCAAATATCGCCTTAACAATGTTTCTATTACAAATTACACCCTCAAGAGGATGGTATTTATTAAACAAATACAAGCTTCAACGAGCTTCAACGGGGTGTTTGTAATTTTGAAAGATAGTTGGAGTTTTTTTTGTAATTAGACTAAACCTCAGTGATCGTTTTTATAATTTCCCCCACAAAGTACTCAGAAAGTCGAAACTCATTGACATTGCATGACCTCCTACCCCTTCTCCCCCTCTACCTCTTCCTATTAGTTGTTACCCATATCCATTTAAGGAACAACTAATCGGCTCGAACAAAACCAAACCCATAATTTACAGAATATATTTGCAAGTGTATAAATTGAATACAAGAAACATACCTATGGAGTTGCCACAGGACGAGTACTCGACTCAGCCGCCCATCCAAGTATCTCCACCAGTTTGACTAAATCGGCTATCAAGATTAGATGTAAAAAAGACAAGATGGTGTGGTAAGATGATCTAAAATCGAGTCACTGCTGCTCAAGATGAATGAATAGGATATGTCCTCAACAAATCTGCCCACGTGCTCACACCATCAGTTACCGATTTAACCAATGACGCCACCTCATCCACATTAACACGAATCTGCTGCTTGCTATCTCTTTCTCGGACAGTAACTGAGGATTTGGAATCAACTGTAATTGCAAAAGGGACTCCAAGTTCATCAGTTCTAGCATATCTCTTTCCTATTGAGGCGCCTGCGTAATGGAAAACACGTGAAGAACTCATACCTACATGCCAACCCAATGTTCCTCGGGATAATAACAATTTAACAAGAGCAAACTTGAAAATCCCCTCCCACATTGAAATATAACATACGAATGTAAGTTTGAATTGTGCCGGGGAAGCAAAACACTTTGTACTGCAATTTGAATATTTGGATAATTTGAAAACAGCATATTAGAGATAATTACAAAAACTACTCATGAGGTTTAGCCCAATTACAACAACAACAAATCAGTTATTATTTAAAAATAACAAAATACCCCCACCCCACTCAATAGGTGTAATGTAAAACAGAAACACATGTGAATGGAGTATCTGTAGTAATTTTCAAAGATAACTGGGCTTTTTATAATTAGGCTAAACTTCAAGGGTAGTATCTGTAATTATCCCTAGATATGACTTGACTTAAATAATGATGACTCGAGTGTCTCCTATTTAAGTTGCACTTCTTTAACTTAATTATCAACAGTTTGATAAATTTACTTGACCAACAAACTGCAAAAGTGTTCAAGAAGTCTCCATTGGCTGCAGAATTTGGTTCACGAATTAGGAGTGTTTGCAAAAGCTTCTTTATAGAAGTGATTTATTGTAGCGTAAAAAAGTAGTTGAGAATCAGAAATTGGTATTGTTTGCAAATAGAATTAGAAGTTACGGATCAGAAGTAGAGAGTGTTTGGTGAAAAAATTGTAAAAGTGTTTATTTGTTTTTAAAAGTCAGACCAGAAGCAGAACCAGAAATCTAAAGCACCCACCTCCCTACTTTTAGATTCTGTTTAGATTCTGATTAAATGAATTTAAGCAGAAGTTGGCATTTGCAAACACTAAAATGTGATTTTTTTAGCCAAAAGTTGAGCACTTTTTTTAGTGATTGCAAACACTCCCTTAGTTAAAGAATCCCAAAAAGATGTCATTGGTTTTATTTTTTAGTTAATATGCTCCTAACTAAATTTTTCAGTGCCAGATGTGTTCCTTACATAGAATACGGACATGCATGAGAAAATTCTTCCAAAGGGTGCATACCCGTTATGTCAATCTTGTACGAAATCCCAAAAGCCGTCAACGACTTGGAAATTTGCTTGGCAATTTCCTCATATTGTTGATTTTGAACCAGAGGAAATACCGTGCATTTGATTGGAGCTAACAGTGGAGGAAAACGGAAGACATTCAATTGCTCGTCACCATCTTTACTCGGCCTTGTATAAAATGAATGTTCATAGAGACAGTATATGATTCTTCCAATCCCAAATGACGGTTCAATCACTGACGGTGTAAAAACCCTTTGATGTTCCTTTTTCTTCTCTTTGGAGATCGACACCATATTATTCTTTATGGTGACAACTTTGTCGAGAGTACAAACATGCAACTCTGCCTCTCCCATGGCTTCCAAAGTCGTTTTCATCTCCATAGCCTCTTTCTCGCCCATAGCCTGTTTACAAATACGTATGGAGAAAATCAAACTTTGAGAACATAATAGTTGAATATATTTCCACATTTTATAACCCAATACGGATGGCAACCAAATCGTGATTTCAGCATGGGGCCCACTAAACGCAATTAGAAACATCAAAACTCAAAGATTTATCGTCTATTCCATGATGGGCAGATGAATACATCAATTCACTACTCTGGAAAATATAAAGAGATAATTACGAAAACTACCCTGAGGTTTTGGGTTAATTAAAAAAAAAAAAAGGGAAGTTTGAAAATTACAAAAAAAAAAAAAAGACCTGCAGGTTTGATTATGTATTACACTTTACCCTGTCCATAATTAAAAATATTTCAAACATCCCCCTTATATTCGTAAAAATATTCCAATTAACCCCTTACATCTAATACAGAATCAAACATCGGCCCTCGGGTTGGTTTCTTTTTGTAATTTTCAAACATGTCAGTGTCTTTGGTGATTTTTGTAACGATGCCAAATATAAATATGCTGCCAATATAAAATAACCAGCATATGATACATTCCAAACTCCAAAAATGGATACTTCCCGAAAGAGGACCAATCTTTTCCAAGTCTCCCAGCAAAACGAGTGAATAAAAAAAATACTACGACAAGACAAATATAATACTTTAACAGAATACCTCCAATGCTTCAACCACCATCTTCTGGTTACCTTTGAAAGCAAGACCCAGCTCCTTTTTAACTGGAGCTATGACAAGTTTCTGAAGAAGACAAAATAACATTAGAAAGAAACTTTGAGAATTAAACATTATAAATGTGGTCAATTATATGCTACTTCAGGAGTTTTGCTCCCAGTTATTTGAGATCAAGACTCTCGAACATCGCTGGCAAGGCCCACTCGGATTTTACACGAGATGGGTTTTTTCACATGAACACACTCATTTGAGTCTTGACCTCAATAACAGTGAAGGAGTGTGATTAGAATGGAATACAGTAAACTGAGGGATGGATGGAGGAGAGACCTCTACTTCTCTAGGTTCGGGAAATTTTTCATATGCCACTAGGGGTACACCACTTTTGTCCTGCAAAAAGAGAACTATAAAGATCACGCTCTCGCATGTATACACTATACCAAAAATAATAATAATAAGGGACAATTACAAAAGACCCCCTAAGATTTGGCCTAATTACAAAAAGACCCTGACATATTTTAAAATTACAAAAAGCCTCTTCATGTTTGATTATGTCTTAAATTTAAGAGGTAACTATAATATTTTTAGAAATATCTGGGTATTTTTGACATGTTTTTTGCTTATGAAGAAGGAAAATGTAAGACGAATCAAAACTCAGGGGACTTTTTGTAATTTTCAAAAACCTTTGGGTTTGTTTGTAATTAGTCCGTACATCAGGGAGGTTTTTGTAATTATCCCTAATAATAATAAAATGAAACATAGGAACTCATTTATAGAAGGGAAACTTTAAAAAAAAAAAACATAAGATTTAGCCTAATTATAAAAAAAAAAATCTTTTAAAATTAAAAATACCCCATTGAGGTATTACAAACAACCCCCGGAAGTATGTGTTTGTTTTACGAATAGGTGCAATTTGTAAAATAGGAACAGACATCAAGGATTTTTGTAATTTTGAAAGATAATTGAGTCATTTTGAAATTGGGCTAAACCTCAAGGGTAGTTTTGTAATTATCCCTTTTATAAAAATGAACTGAGGTAAACCCTTTTAGAATGGAATGAAGCTTTTTCACTCCAATAAATAGCATAAACACCATACGGATATGCAAATTCAACAGAACTCTTACCGCGTGAGCGTGCAAATCATATGCTGATCTATCAGCAATACCAACACACTCAATCCAACCATATGAGCTCTCAATTTCAGCATCCCAACAGTCTGCAGCATAGTGAGCCATCTCATTTGCCAGATGTTGGCGGAAACGTAGACGGCCTTCATCAATTCCAAGTTGGGTCAGAAACAAGAATACTCTCCCAATAAAATAACCGAGCGTTTCATTATTGACAATGCCCTGAGACATGGGATCAGAATGGTTTTAACAAAGAGAATAAAATATCAAAATGGAGACACGAAAAAGCTAGATTATCGGCATCTATAGAACAACCTGTGAAACTGCTTCTCTAATAGATATTTTTCTTGCTGGTCGTCCACGAACCTGGTCTTCTCTTGGGAACATAAAAAGTTCCAACAATGAAACTTCAGAAAACTTAGGGTGGGCTTTGTCCTCAGGATCCACAAAGTGTTCAATCTCAGCCAGCGTAAATTCACGGACCCTTAAAAGACCTTGCCGTGGAGAGATCTGCAAAGTTCACGTGTGTCATAAAGCATAGATGTTGCAGTTTGTCTGAAATTTTAAAGAGAAATATTATAATATGTGTATCATACAAATCACTGGAGCTCGTAGATTTGCTGTGTAGTAAATATATCGAAGGAGCTAGTAGATTTTGTGTGTAGCATATAAATCATAGGAGCTTGTGGGTTTGCAAGCATTTCATAGAGAATCAGGAAATCAACAAATTAAAAAATACTAACGATAATTACTATGCTCTGATAGAACTTTAACACATATAGGCTTTTTTGGGAACCAAAACTTCCTCTTGTTGCCATGAAATTATAACTAAACTGTTCGTCCACATCATTCCATTTTTGCCCTTAGTTAATTGTCAAAAACTTAACATTTTCTTCAAGTGCATTAGGGCCAGCTGACATTTTTTTTGCTTCAAGAAGAATGTATACACTACCATACATTTGTCACTCATCGATACTCAAATGACTCGAAAAAGCCATTTCCAGCAGATATTTTCAATGTGAAAAGATTTTTGATAAAAAACAAAAGAAATAAAAAAGAAAGGACAAAAACAGCGTGCATGCTTTGAGATAAAAGGTAGTTCTGAGGCATTGTGTTTTCAAATAAATATATGCTTCAGTTTAAGTGACAAGCCAGGTATACCAAAAGATATTCCAAAATTTTATATGCTCTAGCTACCTCTCAGATCCATCAAAATAGATGAAACTTCTACCAGTAAAATGAATAGGGATAATTACAAAAAAAAATGAGGTTTGGACTAATTACAAAAAAAAAAAAACAGAGATGTTCCAAAATTACAAAAGTACCCCTCAAGTTTGATTATATGTTAAATTTAAGGGGGTAACTATAATATTTCTATAAATATTAGGGGGATCTTTGAAATATTTTTTGCTTATAAAAGGGGAAAACGTATGACCGAATCAAACTTCAAGGGGTTGTTTGCAATTTTCAAAAACCTCTGGTTTTTTTTGTAATTTGCCCGAACCTCAGGGTGTTTTTAGTAATTATCCCAAATGAATATGAAAAAGCATCTTCTTATTGGGGACATAAGAAATTAACATCCATTTCTGTCAGTTCCTGCATCGTATACATTCTCGACAGCCCTCTGAATACTGCAACAACTATTGTCTTTTAAGTATATTACTCTACCTTCTATCTTTGACAGCATAACGCAAATCACGTAACCATCTAAGTTCGAGTTGTATACTTAATTTTGTCAATAATCAAACTTTTCAAAGAACTAATCATCATGAATAACATACTAAACCTCATTTCGGAAAGCTTGGCCAATCTGTGCAGCTGCAAAGGAAGCTTGTTGCCGTTGTAGTAGTATAAGTCCTTAAAGTTCACAAAAATACCTGAGCAGTCTCAGGACGCAAGTATCTGCATTAAATAAGACTTCAAAAATTAAATTGAAGAAAAATGGTATCCACGTGGATAAATATCAAAATTAGTGGTAAAGCAAAAAAATAATACTTCTAGCTATAAAAGGAATTCTCACCGGCTTGACCCAGACGGCCCAATTGATGTTTGAAACATTAAATTGAAAGGATAGGGGTCCGAGAGAGTGTTCTTTGTATCTGGAGCAGTAATGCCGTATTCCTTGATTTTTGCACTAAGCTCCTCCATGGAGAGGTTATCTAAAACATTAAGAACATGCCTAAGTTCAGCTGCCTTTTCTGCACTAAGATTAGGTCCTTTTTCAAGCTCGTCTTTGCAGAAATCCTTGAGCAGATGATCTGCTCGGTAACAAGTTCCAGCCTTTTCGTCCTTAACCATAAGGTCAGTGAATTTATCAACATGGCCCGATGCCTTCAGTACAATCTCTGGTGTAACACAAGGGCAGTCAACTTCTAACATGTTCTCTTCAAGTACAAAATGCTGAAAATTTGAAATATTATTGAATAAAAACTTCAATGGTAAAAGGGGAAACGAGGAATGTGATTAACCGAAATACAGCAAACATGTCTAACGGAATTCACATCAGCAGACATCCGCAAAAAGGAATAACGAAATTTTAGAACTCATCCAAAAGATTAAAATCACAAAACATGCTTTGAATTAAAAAATAATAATAAGTCAATAAAGGATTGCAGCCACAAAATCAAAGGATAATTACGGGGGGGGGGGGGAAAAAAACAAACAAGAGGTTCGGGCTAATTATAAAAAAAGACTATAGGTTCTTGAAAATTGCCAAAAAAAAAATCCTTGAGGTTTGATTTCGTCTTACCTTTTACCTCTTCATAAGCAAAAAGCATTTCAAAAAAACCCGAAATATTTTTAGAAATATTACAGTTACCCCTTAAATTCAAGACATAACCAAACCTGCTGGGGCTTTTTGTAATTTTGAAACATCTCTAGGTATTCTTGTAATTAGCCCAAACGTCGGAGGGCTTTTGTAATTATCCCTAAAATATCAATTCAATTAGCTTCAATCCCTGTAACAATATCCAATACTAGATGTATAAAAGTTAGCATACCTGAACAAAGAAACTGATATGATACAACTATTAAGTCATCACACACACGCACACATACACACATTACAGAAGCAAATTTCTAGGTTAAAGTACCAATATTTACTGCATTACATGTCCTATGATCAACTACACATCCCAATAAATCAGCCAAAGAAATACCGCTCTATTACAGCTGAATCATTCTTTAAAACTGACTCCATGTGCACTCTTATTCTTCAGTCAATAACTAGCTCAAACAAAATGCAATCATAAAAAGTAATTATCTTAAACTACAGGTATGAAACCAAAACCCCGCTTCATTAATGCAAAACCGCCGATTGTAACATCTTCAAAAATCAACAAAAAAAGTAGCAATATTTTCCACCAAGTATCTAATTACAACACCATACGCAACTAACACCGTAAACGAAACAAATCAGCATCAAAGAAAAGTAGAAAACACAAAATCCCAATCCAAAGTCTGGGCTATCAAAAAGCATAACAACATGGAAAATCGGAAATGTGCCCACCGACGCCAGAAAGCGAGGACGTTGGCCTTGACGGCGCAACCAGGGGGCCATAATCATAAAGCCCTGTGACTCCACCATAAATCTTGAATGAAGGTATGTAAAACAGACGGCGTTCGAGGGTGTTCACCACGGCTTGCCGAAATGCCTCCCTTTTCTGGGATTCTTGCGTTAAGTCCAAATATAAGCACAAAAGAAAAAAAAATTGAAAACAACATTAATAATAATAATAATAATTTTGACAGCCCTCAGCTTACCAGTTTCCATGATTCTTGATGCAGAATGATTAAATTAAACCCACATGCCACACTATGTATGATAAACGGAAATATGCAATAATACAACATTCAAAAAATTCAAAACCAAATTACTCCAAAAGTTAAAAATTAAATGCATTATTAATAAGATATTAACAAATAAATAACCCGTGAGATGCAAAAAACTGATTCTTGATCACCATAACAGTCTTTCTCCTACTCCTCTACAAAATGTCCATGAAGCGAAAAACGAAAAAATGATTAACAAATTTCCAAAGCTACAATCAAAATTAAAAACAAAAAACAAAAGAGTAAATGTTATATAATTAAATCGCACAATCAATGCAAAAACATAATTAAAATGAAAAATCGGTAAAAGTGGAGTCAACTAACCTGTTACTGAACAAAGGTTTTGCATTGAAGAAATTGTTGAATGAGGTTTCGTGGTGAAAAACGCAGTGTGGCTCCGACGAAATGGCGGCCATAGAGAAAATACCCTTCTCTTCAGAACTTCCATTCTTTATGATTTACTTCGTATTTCGTTACAAAACCTTTTCCGGCAGCCCTTTGCGAAACATTGTACTATTTGCTACTATGTTAGTTCACCTGGTCTGTTCTTTTGCATCTAGCTGCTGTCGACTGTTGTTAATTGGGCTGGGGTTGTTGTGTTGCTGCTCAAAAGGGTGCAAGAATTTGCATTATGGGCCATGATCTAAACGTGGCCCATTAACATTCAATACTTTAAACGACTTGGGGTATGGTATTGAGGCCCAGTATAAGCTTGCGGGCCGGGATTACAATCCTTCAAACCAGGTATAATTAATATCACCCCATGAGGTGGTATAATCCAATCCCAAGTAATCTGGTGGTGGGATTTTACCATTTTGTCCTTTAAATTGCATGTGACATTACACATCTACCCCTTTCACCAAAAATATTTACAACAAGCCACCGTATAAATAGGTCTTCATCCTCCCGCATCCAAACCCTAACCGATCTTGACACCCGAGGTAATTTTTTTTTTCTGGAATTTTCACCGATTTGAAATCGTATTTGTTCTTTTATAGATGATTAGATTCATTATTTGTTGTTCCATATTAACAACATTTTGATTTTTTAAGTTTGTTGTTGATAACCTGTTTTCAGATCTACAAATCTCTTTTGTTGCGCCCGATTTTTTGATTATTAGTTGAACCGATTGTTGTTATCTAAATTTTATGGCTTCCTGAGGACCTACTCACGGAATAGTCGGATTCGCGTCGCCGATTGAAGCTGTGAAGTGTAAGTTCCGTATTTAACAAATCTATTGTTCAAAAATTATAACCCGTGAGTTTATTTTTAAGTCATTGTGTTGTAGAAACCTTTTGCCCTAGTTCATTTTTTTACGATTAATACTATCATTTGGTAAGTTGATAAAATCTTATTCTGTGTTCCCGGGTATATTTGATTGATTTTTAGTAGTTAAGATAACATTGATAAAAGTTGTTGTAAGATTTGTGTGTTAAAAACAAAAATGTCAACTATATCTCAAATACGGCTTTGGGGGTTAAAATTCCATGATATGGTAAATGGTCTATACGCATAACCGGTTTTGAACATATATAACTATGTTCGTAGTTGTTGTGAACTTCTTGTAGTGTTGTGATGAGGTTGATTTGAGATATGATACAAAAATTTGATTTTCAATTGGCCTTTGTTGATCTACGAGCGTTTGGAAAAAACATGAATAGAAAATTCAAATTTTCTCATACGCGGAGATGAAGCTACTTTTCAAGCAGAGTCCAACGCTACTGATCCGACTTTCGTCTTTGCCGCATACTCCGCAGCAGACTCGAGACGAACTTGACTATCGCCAGGCTCGACTTCCTAACGCCATATGTTTCGAGCGTTCCTCTCTCCTTTGATGATGCCAAAAAGGGGAAGAGAATACCTTAAAACACGAAGAGATCTGAATCCGAAAAAGGGGATGGATGCGGCGAAGGAAAGATAAATGAGGAAGCGAAAAACAAAAGAAAGGAAAATCTGTTGAGGGAAGGATAGAAAGATGTGACCTTGATGATTGCACAAACCCCCAACAAGGTCTTCATCACAAATTGACATTATCAAAGAAAACTCCCCGCGACTCTGCCACTCCAACACTCTGCTATATCTATGGGCCAAAAGAGAAAGACAATTGAAGCGAGGGATGGAGGAAGTGGAAGGAAGAATGGATGCTCGGGTTATGAACATCTTGAAACAACACGGAGGCATTCCAAAGAGCAGAGACACTTATGCCATTTCGGATGTTGGGGCAGAGCCACGATCGTTGATGAATTTAAAACGCCGCATCTCAAGGATACTTTGCAAATATGTCTATGGCTCAAGCTTGGGACTTGTATCTTGGGAAAAGGGTCTCACGTTATGTGAAGAAGGGTTCGACAGCGGCGAGACTACACCTATCGCTCTGCTGGTCACTCCGCTCCGGTCACTCAAATTTGAAAAGAAGAAGACCCCAAGACAATACACGCCCGGAGGTAGAGGAAGAAGCGATGGTGGAGGAAGAGGTTTCGAGACTCCAGGCCTCCGCCCAAAAACATTGAATCGTAGATCCGGAGCAAGAAAGGAGGGATCTCTTTGGGTCTTGACCAAATAGCAAATTTGCAAGTGGCTAAAAGTAATCTTGAGTAGTATGCGAAAAGAATAGAAAAAAGAAAACAAGAGACAAACTCAAATGGGAGGAAAGACAAGAAAGATTAAGAAGAGATGAAGTCGCCAGGAAGGCATATGAAAAGAAGAAGAAAGCGGTGACGACGAGAAAAAGAGAAGAAGAAGAAACAGAAGATCTTGAACAAGATGAAAGAAGAGACAATAAGGAGATGAAGTGTTCTTTGTCCACCCCTTCATGTATTTTATGATGTAAATACATACTATGTAAGTTTTTCGCAATAAAGTTATAAATTCTTTATTTTACTCAGATATAGACAAATGTTTGCTCACGATACACCTTGTAAAAAGCATTGTGTAAAAGAACAAGAATGTTATGATCAATAAAAAGATTGATTCTACGCATACATTCTATGTGAATACACTATCTCTCAGTATGTATCTTTGCTATTTGCATTTTTGAATGGTTTAAGTTTTGGCATCATCAAAAAGGGGGAAATTGTTAGGAAATTTATTGTTTAGATTTTGATGAATGCCATGTAAAACTTAGAATAGGATGTTGGCACCCCATCTTTTGTTGTAAAATGCATTGTAATAAATAGGGATGGCCAAGCCGAGTTAAGTCGGCTACGCCCAACATGCAAGAAGACAACTGGAGATTAGAAGGAAGACTCACTTGCGAGGCAGATTGAGTATGGCAAAAAAGAGTAGACGGAACTCTATCAAGAAGCGGTGAGATGCAATGAGTGGAGCATCGGTCAAGTCAACTCAAGAAAAGCCAAGTCTCAAGTTGAAGTGACAAGAGTCATCCAATAATTGGAAGGCGACTCTAAGTCACCTGGGAAAGCAAAGAAATGCGATCAAGTCGAGATAATCGAAAAAGATCCGTTGCCGAGAAAATTAAGAGAATTACTTAAACAAGTAATATCTCCATACCACCTTTCTCGAAGTGCTCATCCCGGAAGCGTGCAAGAGAATGAACCAATGGGAAGCACTACACCGTGTCGAACTCGAAAAGGTGAAAGAACAATTCATACGAGGAAATGGCAATTCCAAGGATCGCAACAAGACAAGCCAACGACGCAAGTGACCTTCAAAAATAAGCCTATCTCTTCAACGGGCGGATTTTTGAAAGATCACTATAAAAGGCCGAGAAATGACTTTGAGAATAAAAAAGGATGAAAAACTAGAGACCAACCAAAAACGTTCAAGCAATTATTAGAAAATCAAATATTCTCAATCCTCAAGCCTACACTACGAAGAACATCAATCCAACACTCACCGTGAAGGAAAGATAACTTCAATCGGTTGAAGAGGAAAATACCGAAAAATCAAGGGTCTACATTCCACGAATGATTGTAGGAAGGTTCAAGGTCGAACCAAGTCTTGAGCTTTTGGAGGGCTTCGTGATCAAATCCAAAGAGCTTGAGCAAGTGAGTTGTAGTAGCAAAGCACTGCCTGTGAAGAAGCTGAGTCGTCGAGAAGCCACCGAGTGATCAAGGCGTCTCCGGATCGAGTCCCAAAGGATCAAGTCACCGTGTGATCAAGACTTGTATCTGGACTTTACCACTTTGTATACTTGATCAATACCTAGTGGATTCCTCCAGAGTTGGAGAAGAGAGGAGTAGAAGAATTACCCCATCTTCGAACCTCTATAAAATTTTCATTGTGTCATTTACATTTCAAAGACTTTAATTCCTGCATCTTAATTGTTTAAATCAACGATAAATTTGCTATCCACTTGATAATTTCTAAGTACTAAACCAAGCACTAAATCCTTGCTTAACCAAACTTAAGGGTGTTAAGTCTTCCAAAAAACAAACCACAGTTGAGTTAATTTAGACCTAACAAATTTGTTATTCCATCAACAACTCGGTTGAGTCATTGAAAGACTAACTCTCTTGATCAACTAAATTGGATGTCCACCTGAGACACAAATTGTGTAGTATCAACTCGAATATTTTAAAAGGACTAAATCGAAAATTTGGTAAGGTTTATTCAACCCCCTTCTAAACCTTACACTTACACCCCTTGGGACCTACAAGTGGTATCGAGCGGTTGGTTCATTAAGCCTTCCGCCGTTTAGTTCTTGAACTAGATCTCCAAACTTTTCAAAGTCCGCTTTAGTACTTAAACTTTCAAAACTCTTTTTATCATTAAAATTTATTATCATGGAAGCAAATCGACACGCATCCCTATGTTCACTATTGAAGAATTTGATGATTGGAAAATTCGTATGCGTGCTCATCTATCAAAGATTACATGATGAGATGTGGATAGTGATAGAGGATGGGCCATCAAATCTTAAAGGTGAACACAATGTAAGAAGAGTCTGCAAAGGAGAAGAGGATGTAGCTCCCTGACGATCATGGTTGAAAACCAAGAACTCGAATGGACAAATGATGACAGAAAAAGATACAACCGGACAATGTAGCCAAGGACATCCTTTACAAAACCTTGACAAAGCTATGTTCAATAAAGTCAAATCATGCAAAACGGCTAAAGAAATGGGACAAGCTAACATTGATTTGTGAAGGCTCGTGAGCAAATCAAAGAAAACAAATTATCAAACAATGGTCGTCTGAGAAATTTGAGAACTTCAAAATGATCTCGGGAGAAAACCTGGATCAACTGGATGCTCGATTCACGAAATCACCAATGAGCTATCTCGCACTTGGAAAGGAATATACACGAGAAAAATGTGTATGAAGATCCTAAAAGTCTTCCAAATGAATGGGAAATGAAGGTCATGGCACTAAGACATTCCATGGACCTATCATAGACATCCAACCATGAACTATTCTCGGACCTCAAAGCCTACGAGTTTGAGCCGAGAAGAAAAGACCAGGAAGAGACAATTTGTACCCAAAAAATTTTCTAATTGTTAAAGATGGGAAGAGAGCCGAGGTCAAAGAAGTCATTGATCCGGAAGAAATAGCCCCGATGGTTAAAAGGTTCAACAAGTTCTTCAATAAGAACTACAATAGAGAAAGGGTGAATCTTCCGGAAGACACTCGCTCCCTCCAAATCAAGGAAGATAGGCCAACCAAGAGAACAGAGATCATCAAAAAGTCAATATCAAAGGGTCGACAATCTAAGAATGGAAAGAGTGATCAAAAGGCCGAATATCTATCTTGAACTGAATCACACAACCAGGTCATTATGCCATTGATCGCCCATATCCTGTAGTCAACAAATACAGAATGAATGAAGAAGAAAAGAAAGATCTTCTCGAGAAAGAAGACAAGAAAAGAGAAAGGCAATGTTGGCTGCAGAGATCGCTAAAAACACCAAGTCAAAAGACATAGTTGATTGAGAGAGCGATGAAGCCGACTATTCAAGTGACTCAAAGAAGAAGCCCGATCGCTTGATGACCAAGGAACAAGATCAACCTGACCGAGAAGATGAGGTACACTCTAACTCATCAAACTCGGACTCTAGTGATAGTGATATGACACACACACTTCATCACCCACTGATCTTTATGATTCATTAGGCAAAATGATGAAAGATTTTGAACACATTAAATCCTCACACACACTATTAAATGAGGAAAATAGCCTACTCAAGGGCCAAAACTCAAAGCCGACTAAGGAACTGAGTACTCTAAGTCAAATAGTGATGAGAATGAAAGTTTAAAGGCTGAAAATGCTAAGTTAATAGCGAAAATTGCTGCCATAGAGAAGAGGAGAATGACCTCAAAAATGTTATTGCCTCATTCACTAAGGCATCCAAATCATTGGATGATCTTATTATGAGTCAAAGAGAATGTGGAGACAAGACAGGCTTAGATTTAACTCTCTGCGTGATATGTCAAACTTCAAGAGTAATTTTGGAAAAAGGATCTTCAAACAATGAAGAGTCTAAAAATCCAAAACTCTAAATGCCGCACACACATTCACTCCAAAGCACAATTACAAGCAAACTGGCCTTGGCTATAAAGGAAAAGGAAAACAATGACCGATTGAGTGCGGCAATAAAGGGCAAATGAGAAGAGATTCACCGAGTTCCTCAAAGAAACTTCAAACGAAAAAATACTCTGTAAAGAAGAAGCGAGCTACCAAAAACCCCGAAAATCTATAAAAGAAATACATATGATGGGAATGGTAGAAAATATCCAAGCCAAGTGATTGGAATAATGTGAACCATCGGCATGATGACTTATGGAATATAAGCCCAAATGGCAAAGGCCTAGAACTCAACAAAGGCCATTCTAAAAGTATAAGAGCTTTTATCAAAGACACATACGCACCTGGCACTACACTCGGAGACACCACAATTACCCAAAGAAGGTGATTGCTAAAACTTATACACAGTGTCTTGACAAAAGGGACAAAATTATGAACCTAATATCCCCAAGCAATTTGCCAAGATTAATTATGATAATGGCATCGATAGATGGCAACCCCTTAGAGTCAAATCATTTGGCTATAAGTTGGTTGGATCATCTTACAATTCTAACCCCTCAGACCCGCACAAGTATGGGTACCTAAAACTTAATTTCCTTGATTGCGGGTTCAAGGAATAGCCGAGTGCGGAACCTGGTACATGGATAGTGGTCGTTCCCGGACATATGACGAAATAAGAAAAATCTGTCAAAATTCAAAGAAGTTAAAGGAGCAAAAGTCATATTTGGAGGAAATGAAGCTCCAGGTGAAATAAGAGGCATTGGATCCGTCAAGAGGAACGGATTAGAAATCACGGATGTTGCATATGTCGAAGGACTCAACTTCAACTTGCTAAGTATAAGTCAACTCTGTGACAAGGGCTATAATGTTGGATTCAACATGGGTGTATGCCAAATTAAGGATCTTGAATCAAATGAAGTTGTGTTGCAAGGATGCGGAGACAAAAGAACATGTATGTAGTAGATTGGTCAACTCCGCTACACACAACACCGTCTATTAGCAAAAAGACAAATTTGAATCAAGTTGGTCAGCCGGGCACAAAAAAGCCGAGTCACCCGAATTTCAAAACGATTAACAAGCTTGCCGTAAGTAGTCTTGTGGAAGGACTTCCGGACTCGATATCAAGAAGGAGAGTATATGTGATGCATGCGAAGGAAAACAAATCAAATCTTCATTCAAAGAAAAGACATGTTCATCTTCAACAAGAATATTGCATCTACTACATATGGATCTATTTGGCCCAAAGGGAACCAAACAAAGATAAGTGGAAAGAAATACACCTTGGTGGTAGTAGATGACTACTCAAGATACACATGGACAATATTCATGTGTAAGAAGAAAGAAACTCTACGAAACTACCACAAATGATGAAGAGGATTCAAAACGAGAAGAGCCAAACCATTATCAAAATAAGATCGGATAGAGGAATCGAGTTTGTCAATGGAATAATAACTCAAGATATTATATTGAAAATGGTATTGGTCATGAACTATCGGCAGCAAGGACTCCACAAATGAGAATGGAGTTCTGAGAAAGAAGGAACAAAACTCTCAAAGAAGCGGCAAGGACCATGTTAGGCAAGGTTACCAAAAAGATTTTGGGTCAAGCAATCAACACAAATTGCTACACTCAAAACAGATGTATGATAAAAGACAAAATGACAAAGACTCCCTATGAGATTTGGACTGGAAGAAAACCAAATGTTGCATTTTTCGAGAATATTTGGATGTAAATGCTTCATCCACAACAATGGCAAAGACAATCTAAAGGCTTTCGATGCTAAAGTCGATGAAGGTATCTTCTTGGGATACTCAACAAAGCAAAGCCTACAGAGTACTCAACAAAAGTACTATGGTTGCGATCAATCCATTCATGTGGTTTTCGATGAGCCAAATGTAAATGGAGAAGACATTGAAGAGTCACCGATAAGTCAATCATCCAACCATCTGACGAAGAGTCCTATGTCAAGCCAAGCCGGAATTATAAACTCGAGAAGAAGATGAGATAGTTTGAATCTCAAAACAAATGGAAAATTTGCGGCTAAGTGATTACGAGAGAGCCGAACACAAAGAACACAACCGCAAGACGATCAATCCAAATAACTTACTCCAACTGATGTAAGATGGCCGAGAGACCATCCACCGAACTTGTCATTGGAGATATAAGAGAAGGTGTCAAAACAAGATCCGAACTCAACAAGCCATGTTCACATGCTTTATCTCGCAAATAGAGCCCAAAGATGTGTTACAAGCATTGGGTGACACACATTGGATTCAAGCTATGCAAGAAGAGTCGAATCGGTTTGAAAGAAATAAAGTATGGGAATTAGTTCAAAGACCCACACATCAAAATGTTATTGGTACTAAATGGGTGTTCGAAACAAGATGAACGAGGAAGGTTACGTGGTAAGAAACAAGGCAAGACTAGTAGCCAAAGGATATTGCCAAGAAGAAGGAATAGATTTTGATGAAACATTTGCTCCTGTAGCAAGATTGGAAGCTATAAGGATGTTTCTTGCCTATGCACCACAAGAATTTCATTGTATATCGATGGATGTAAAAAGTGCATTCCTAAATGGTTTATTGGAAGAAGAAGTGTATGTTGAACAACCTCCGGGGATTTGAGCGGACTCTTGGAGATAAGGTATACAAACTCAAGAAAGCCTTGTATGGATTGAAACAGGCACCCGAGCATGGTATGATACTTTGTCACAATTCCTAACGAAAATGGATTCACAAAAGGAAAAGTAGATAGAACACTTTTCTTAATTCAAGACAAAAAGAGTATCTTTGTTCAAATATATGTGGATGACATCATTTTTGGATCCACAAACAAAGAGTCAGTGTGAAAATTTTCAAACCTCATGCAAAGTAAATTTGAAATGAGCATGATGGGAGAGCTAACATTCTTCCTTGGACTCCAAGTGAAACAATCGAAGGATGGAACCTTCATAAGTCAAACAAAATACACCAGAGACTTAATGAAGAAATTTGGTATGGAGGAGAATTCTTCCGTGAAAATACCAATGAATACATCGATCAAAATGGACATGGATGCGGATGGCAAGCACAGTAGATCAAACAAGATACGAGCACTTATTGGATCATTGCTCTATCTTACAAAGAAGAGGCGCCGACATCACCTTTCTTTGTCAGGTGTATGTGCAAGATTTCAATCTGCTCCAAAAGAGAGCCATATGACAAAGAAATGACTAAGAGAATATTGAGATACTTGAAAGGAAGCCAATAAGTTGGCTTATGGTATCCAAAGAAGGTGGATTCAAGCTAATTGGCTATTCGACTCTGACTATCTTTGGATGCGAGTTGAAAAAAAAGCACCTCGAGGCACATGTCGATGCTAGAAACAAAGCTAATTTCTAGTTTAGCAAGAAGCAAAATTCAATAGCCACCTCTACAAGTGACGGAATACATAGGCTGGGCAAACACAGCCCAAGTCCTATGGATGAGACAAAGAAATGAGAGACTATGAAGTTGAGGAAAAAGAAATTCCAATCATGTGTGATAACACAAGTGCAATTGCAATTACTCAAAATCTGTGTTGCACTCAAGAACAAAACATATCGATGTCGAGATATCACTTCATAAGAGATCATGTTGAAAAGAAGGACATCATCTTGGAATATATCTCAACCGATAAACAATTGGTGACATCTTCACAAAACCATTATGTGAGTCAAGATTTGAAGAACTCAAACATGAGTTAGGGTTAATTGAGCTAAGTGACACTCGGAAGAATCAAAGAAAAGAAATGGAACACTAAAAGGAAAAAGAGTTGAACTCACAAATCGGCTAAGTAAATCACCATTGGAAGACAAACTATACTGAAGTCACCGTTATAGGTAGTCACTAAGAGAACTCTGTGAGAAGAAGAGTTAAATCGGCTAAGGGATAAGATGAGTCACTTATGAGCAAAGTGACAAAAACGCATCGTTTTTCTTTGGCGGGAATGTTTTTAAGAATGACGTCGGATAATGATGATGTGTACGAGACATAAAGTCGCACACCAAGCTTATGATTGGATATAAATCTTTGCCGCATTAAATACGAGACATTAAATGCTAAATAGGCGTGCAAAATCTAAACCGTTGATTTCGATCACATTTCAAAACCACCCGCACGCCCTTTCATAAACCATACTTAAACCATTTTCGCCCGTTTCTCTCACACACTACCAAAACTGTTCATTTCTCTCTCTCGAAAGCAAAGGCAAAAATCTTCTCAAAACCCTACCTATCTTCAAATCAATCTCTAAGTTTTCTTCGATAAAATCTGAAAAATGGCACCAACCTATGATTTTGTCAAGTTAGGAAAGCAAATCCACACCGGGTCCCATCTTTTGTGGATTTTGACGATGGTGAAACAGGGTCCGATGACACCCTAGTGAAGAAAATCGTGAGAAATTGGAAACGCCTGGGTGAAATCGTTTACGATCTTTGGAATATCCGATGACCTATGTGGAGGAGGTCGCACAATTCTACGTGAATGCCGAGATTCACGATGAAGGATAAAGTCATATGTTCACGGAAAGCGGCTCACCATCTCTCGCCAAGGATTTGGTGAACATTGCTCACTACCAACGGAAGGAGCATCGGAAATTAGCGAAGGCGATGTAAACCTGGCTCGCCGCTTGGAAGGAAATAGCCAAGCCTCGACTATCTTGATAAAATAGTTTACACAACAAACAAGAGGTCGCTTGAAGGAGGATTATCACAAGTCGTTGGACATAGTTGCCAAATGTATCGACATCAAATTTGGCGGCTTTGACCAACCACAAAAGCAAAGTTGATTGTGATGGCGGCGATCATTGAAGAAAGGAAAATAAATCAAATGAGTTTGTCTACAACAGATGCTATGCCGAATGTAGGGAACAAATCCTTCAAGAGAAGATGACACATTTGGAGGATCCCTAGATATGGCCTGTGATTGGCCTGGATGATGGAGGTGAAAGGTGTCCTCTTAGACATGGAAAGGCGTTCCATGTTAACAAGAGGATGTTCAGATCAAACCTCTCTCGGCGCGACAAGAGAGCCTACGCCAAGAGAGGCGACACAAGTGAGGGGGAATCACCGACCACGAAGATAGAGCATTTCCTCTCCACCAAAAGAAAGAAAGCCCCTGCACGCTAAGAAGACCCGATGCTCTCTGCAAAGAAAGAAAGTCAAACCTCGCTCCCGCCCCGCGCGAGAGAAGTCACTGCCCCTGCGGCCGTGTCTCCCGCCCCAGCGCCGGTCGGAAAGGACTCTCAAATACCTTCTCCGATCGTCAAAAAGAGGAGAATCGATAAGCCAAGACAGCCACTCTCCTCGGAAGAAAACACTAGCACGCCCCCGCGCCAAGACTTAGAAGAAACGTCTCTGAACTAGAAAT
Organism: Rehmannia glutinosa; assembly: GCA_016081115.2. Taxonomy (NCBI): domain Eukaryota; kingdom Viridiplantae; phylum Streptophyta; class Magnoliopsida; order Lamiales; family Orobanchaceae; genus Rehmannia; species Rehmannia glutinosa. The sequence goes on along the minus strand of JABTTQ020003357.1, from coordinate 28,758 downwards.
CCCTCGTACAAACTAGAAGACGAAGAAGAATCATCAAGCGCTCGAGCTTGAAAAACCGGCCGAGTCACCACTCACCGAACGAACGAAACCGCCGAAGCTTCTTTGAAGCGATCGAGTCCCCATATGTAATTGATGAAACATCTAAGTCTCTTTGAAGCGATCAACGAGGCAACTTGAAGAAATAGTGCACAGATCGCGCAACGAGACACAAGAAGAAACTGGTAGAGCGATAGTGATGTGATGATCCTATCTCCCACCTTACCCGGACATCCAAAATCGTCTGCGTGAGTGGAGGAAATGGAAATTGAATAAATCAAGGAACAGTTCCAACGACCGAGTTTATAGAAGAAGAAGAGGAATGTTAAACTTCCTTGCCTAACCACTCGTGATCCCAGACCGGATGAAGACAAGCGCACAAATATCCTGCAGATCTTCAAGGACAAGGAGAATGAAAAAAAACAGGCGAGAGGAAGGCGAGGCACGTGAGAAGGCCATCATCCGCCTATCTCCCACCACGAACACACACATCCTCTCCTTGATGTCTTCTCCTGACAGGATGAGGATCCTGACTCTTTGCCCGCGAAGAGTTGCAAATGCAGCAAGCATTGCACGAATCCGAATCCTTCACGAGCAAAGATTGATAGAGGGACCAGGAGAGTCCTCTAGCACACCGAAATTGATCCAATGGGAGTAGTTCAAAGAAATCGCCACTCACTTGTTATTCTTTGCCACCACTTCCCACTCACTCGGAAGAAGCGAAGGAATAAGGAACTGGCGATGAAACGGGATAGTGGGGACCCCATCGAGCCAACCCCTATTGAAGGTGTCTTACCACCCCCCAACGGTGAACACTCAATAAAAAACAGCCGAGTCCGAAACGAGTGACCCCATTCCAAGTCACTCACTGGTGCGCCCGGTGAGGGGAAAACTCCTCATGCAAAGGCAAGGTCGGAGAATCTGCCGGATGACTCAACAACGAATCCGGGAGGCGAAGTGGATGAAGTACAAACACTAAACGAACAGCAAGTTGTCATCAACGAAGCTCGGCGATTGATTGAGACTGTTTCACTTGAGGTGCCAACCGCCTCGAAGGCTAATGACGTGGCTGATGCGATCGAGGCACATGAAGGAACAGCCCAGGAGTTAACAATCAGGCGGTGAAAGTGCAATCCATGGGGTTGAGACTCCAATGGATGCCACCACGAAAGACCCTAAGACACAAATGACACTCACGAAAGGAGGTCAAGGCCTCGCCGCTGCGATCGAGACTGCAGGGAGGTAATGAAGGCCCACGGGAGGTTGAGACTTCCCGGGGTAAAGAAAGCCAAGTAGAGAACATCCCTCCTGCTATCATTGACCCATCCGAAAAGGAGAGCGCACTTCATGATTCCCGGAGGATAATCCTGATGTAACCTTTGGGGATCGGCGCGCGGCGAAGAAGAAGCCGAGTCATCCCCGTGATACCTCAAAAGACTTCACCATGGATGTTCCAAGCACGAGCAAGTCCGATCCCAAGACTACTCGTCAAACCTTTAATTTTGATGATGAGCCACTAATGGAAATCTCATCATCGTCCGATGACGCTTCGATAAGGCCGAGACCACCACTCAATGGAGAAACCAAAGACCAACAACGGTTGAGACAATGAGCTCGGCAAGTCGGGTCCACTTCACAACAGACCCCCCAAAGCAGTCCATCAAGCAGCTCCCCAAGTCGCAGCAGTTCAACTCCAAAAGGAACTTCACGCGTCCCTCTCATCATTGAACAAATCCTGTTGGCCGTGATGATTCCTTTGTAGAATCATTTCCTTTCTCCTTAGAGGTACCCGACCTCCATGAAGAGTCGGAGAACGAGCTCGCACGCTTCACGCACCAGCTCTGTCATTTAAATCGGTACCATCGTTCAGTGACTATGACTTTGACGCCGCATGGCCATCACCGCAACGGAAGAATCAAGCAATCAAGTCGCGCCAAGTGTTCAAGGCATTATTTGCCGAGATTGAACGAATGGAGAGGCATCAGGCCTCTATGGACATGCGATCGGACAACAGAGATGCCAACTTCATCCGACTTGAGAGGCATAACAATCGATCGAGGGAATGGTGGCAACAAAGAAGAAACAATGCGTGTGGAACAAGTTAGATACTTGAGGACATTGTTCAACAAGTCAGGTATGGAGAGCCGAGAATGCTTGATGCAAAAACGAAGTTGAGAGAACACATTGAGCACATGCATGAAGCTCACACTTTGCGAGATAAAGGCGCTGCGTGAGCAAAATAAGAGTGATCTACAGCGTTTGGAAGAAAACATGAATAGAAAATTCAGCCTTCTCATGGCGGAGATGAAGCTACTTTCAGCAGAGTCCAATGCTACTTACTCCGACTTTACGTCTTTGCATACTCCGCAGCAGACTCGAGACGAAACTTGACTATCGCCAGAGCTCGACTTCACCTTGCGCGATATGTTTCAGGCGTTCCTCTCTCCTTTGATGATGCCAAAAAGGGGAAGAGGAATACCTTAAAACACGAAAGAGATCTGAATCCGAAAAAGGGGATGCAACAAGAAGGAAAACAATGAGGAAGCGAAAAAAAAAAGAAAGGAAAATCTGTTGAGGGGGAAGGATCGAAAGATGTGACCTTGATGATTGCACAAACCCCCAACAAGGTCTTGTCACACTAACATTATCGCTAAAAAACTCCCTGTGACTCGCCACTCCAACACTCTGCTATATCTATGGGCCGAAAAGAGAAAGACAATTGAAGCGAGGGATGGAGGAAGTGGAAGGAAGAATGGATGCCCGGTTATGAACATCTTAAAACAACACGGAGGCATTCCAAAGACGAGACACTTATGCCATTTCCGAGATGTTGGGGCGAGCCACGATCGATTGATGAATTTAAAACGCCGCATCCTGAAGGATACTTTGCAAATATGTCATGGCTCAAGCTTGGGACTTGTATCGGGAAAAGGGTCTCACGTTATGTGAAGAAGGCGACACAGCGACAGACTACCGTGATCCTCTGCTTGGTCACTCCGCCGTCACTCACTGAAAAAGAAGAAGACCCCAAGACAATACACGCCCGAGGTAGAGGAAGAAGCGATGGTGGAGGAAGAGGTTTCGGACTGGGCCTCGCCCAAAAACATTGAATCGTAGATCCGTGCAAGAAAGGAGGGATCTCTTGGGCTGGTCTTGACCAAATAGCAAATTTGCAAGTGGCTAAAAGTAATGCTTTGAGTATGCGAAAAGAATAGAAGAAGAAAACAAGAGACAAACTCAGCTATGGGAGGAAAGACAAGAAAGATTAAGAAGAGATGAAGCTGCCAGGAAGGCATATGAAAAAGAAGAAGAAGGCGGTGACGACGAGAAAAAAGAGAAGAAGAAGCGAAGATGATCTTGAACAAGATGAAAGAAGGAGACAACGAAGGAGATGAAGTGTTCTTTGTCCACCCCTTCATGTATTTTATGATGTAAATACATACTATGTAAGTTTTCTGCAATAAAGTTATAAATTCTTTATTTTCTCAGATAGACAAATGTTTGCTCGATACACCTTGTAAAACAAGATTGTGTAAAAGAACAAGAATGTTATGATCAATAAAAAGATTGATTCTACGCATACATTCTATGTGAATACACTATCTGTATGTATCTTTGCTATTTGCATTTTTGAATGGTTTAAGTTTTGGCATCATCAAAAAGGGGAAATTGTTAGGAAATTTATTGTTTAGATTTTGATGAATGCCATGTAAAACTTAGAATAGGATGTTGGCACCCCATCTTTTGTTGTAAAATGCATTGTAATAAATAGGGATGGCCAAGCCGTTAAGTTAAGTCGCACCACGCCCTAACATGCAAGAAGACAACCGGAGATTAGAAGGAAGACTCATTGCGAGACAACCGAGTATGGCAAAGAAGAGTAGACGGAACTCTATCAAGAAGCAATGAGATGCGGTGAGTGGAGCATCAAAGTCAACTCAAGAAAAGCCAAGTCTCAAGTTGAAGTGACAAAAGAGTCATCCATAATTGGAAGTCGACTCTAAGTCACCTGGGAAAGCAAAGAAATGCGATCAAGTCGAGATAATCAAAAAAGATCCGTTGCCGAGAAATTAAGAGAATTACTTAAACAAGTAATATCTCCATACCACCTTTCTCGAAGTGCTCATCCCGAAAGCGTGCAAGAGGAATGAACCAATGGGAAGCACTACACCGTGTCGAACTCGAAAAGGTGAAAGAACAATTCATACGAGGAAATGGCAATTCCAAGGATCGCAACAAGACAAGCCAACGATCGCAAGTGACTTTCAAAAATAAGCCTATCTCTTCAACGGGATTTTGAAAGATCACTATAAAAAGGCCGAGAAATGACTTTGAGAATAAAAAAAAAAAGGATGAAAAACTAGAGACCAACCAAAAACGTTCAAGCAATTATTAGAAAATCAAATATTCTCAATCCTCAAGCCTACACTACGAAGAACATCAATCCAACACTCACCCGTGAAGGAAAGATAACTTCAATCGCTTGAAGAGGAAAATACTTGAAAAATCAAGGGGTCTACATTCCACGAATGATTGTAGGAAGGTTCAAGGTCGAACCAAGTCTTGAGCTTTTGGAGGGCTTCGTGATCAAATCCAAAGAGCTTGAGCAAGTGAGTCAGTAGTAGCAAGGCACCGCCTGAAGAAGAAGTTCCTCGAGTCGTCACGAGAAGCCACCGAGTGATCAAGGCGTCTCATCGAGTCCCAAAGGATCAAGTCACCGTGTGTGATCAAGACTTGTATCCGACTTACCACTTTGTATACTCGATCAATACCTAGTGGATTCCTCCGGAGTTGGAGAAGAGAGGAGTAGAAGAATTACCCCATCTTCGAACCTCTATAAAATTTTCATTGTGTCATTTACATTTCAAAGACTTTAATTCCCGCATCTTAATTGTTTAAATCACGATAAATTGGCTATCCACTTGATAATTTCTAAGTACTAAACCAAGCACTAAATCCTTGCTTAACCAAACTTAAGGGTGTTAAGTCTTCCAATAAAACAAACCACGCTGAGTTAATTTAGACCTACACAATGAGTTATTCCATCAACACTCGGTTGAGTCCGTTGAAAGACTAACTCTCTTGATCAACTAAATTGGTCAGTCCACCTAGGACACAAATGTGTAGTATCAACTCAATATTTTAAAAGGACTAAATCGAAAATTTGGTAAGGTTTATTCAACCCCCTTCTAAACCTTACACTTACACCCCCTTGGGACCTACAAGTGGTATCGAGCGGTTGGTTCATTAAGCCTTCCGTCCGCCGTTCTTGAACTAGATCTCCAAACTTTTCAAAGTCCTTTAGTACTTAAACTTTCAAAACTCTTTTTATCATTAAAATTTATTATCATGGAAGCAAATCGACACGCATCCCTATGTTCACTATTGAAGAATTTGATGATTGGAAAATTCGTATGCGTGCTCATCTATCAAAGATTACATGATGAGATGTGGATAGTGATAGAGGATGGGCCACGCAAATCTTAAAGGTGAACACAAATTGTAAGAAGAGTCATGCGGTGAAGGAGAAGAGGATGTAGCTCCACGGACCATGGTTGAAAAACCAAGAACTCGAATGGACAAATGATGACAGAAAAAGATACAACCTGGACAATGTAGCCAAGGACATCCTTTACAAAACCTTGGACAAAGCCATGTTCAATAAAGTCAAATCATGCAAAACGGCTAAAGAAATGCAGGACAAGCTAACATTGATTTGTGAAGGCTCGGAGCAAATCAAAGAAAACAAATTATCAAAATGGGTCATGTCATTTAAATTTGAGAACTTCAAAATGATCTCGGAGAAAACCTGGTCAACTGGATGCTCGATTCACGTAAATCACCAATGAGCTATCTCGCACTTGGAAAGGAATATACACATGAAATGTGTATGAAGATCCTAAAAGTCTTCCACTGAATGGGAAATGAAGGTCATGGCACTAAGACATTCCATGGACCTATCAAAGACATCCAACCATGAACTATTCTCGGACCTCAAAGCCTACGAGTTTGAGCCGAGAAGAAAAGACCAGGAAGAGACAAAATTGTACCCAAAACAAATTTGCTCTAATTGTTAAAGATGGGAAGAGAGCCGAGGTCAAAGAAGTCATTGATCCGGAAAGAAATAGCCCGATGGTTAAAAGGTTCAACAAGTTCTTCAATAAGAACTACAAGAGAGGAAAGGGTGAATCTTCCGTAAGACACTCAAATTCTCCTCCAAATCAAGGAAGATAGGCCAACCAAGAGAACAGATCATCAAAAAGTCAATATCAAAGGGTCGACAATCCAAGAATGGAAAGAGTGATCAAAAGGCCAATATCTATCTTGAATCAGACAACCAGGTCATTATGCCATTGATCCCATATCCTCGTAGTCAACAAATACAGAATGAAGAAGAAAGAAAGATCTTGAGAGAAAGAAGACAAGAAAAGAGAAAGGCAATGTTGGGCTGCAGAGATCTGGCCAAAAACCAAGTCAAAAGACATAGTTGATTCGAGAGCGATGAAGCCGACTATTCAAGTGACTCAAGAAGAAGAAGCCCCGATCGCTTGATGACCAAGGAACAAGATCAACTGACCGAGAAGATGAGGTACACTCTAACTCATCAAACTCGGACTCTAGTGATAGTGATCGTGACACACACACTTCATCACCCACTCGATCTTTATGATTCATTAGGCAAAATGATGAAAGATTTTGAACACATTAAATCCTCACACACACTATTAAATGAGGAAAATAGCCTACTCAAGGGCCAAAACTCAAAGTGACTAAGAACCGAGTACTCTAAGTCAAATAGGATGAGAATGAAAGTTTAAAGGCCGAAAATGCTAAGTTAATAAAGCAAAATTGCCGCCATAGAGAAGAGGGATAATGACCTCAAAATGTTATTGCCTCATTCACTAAGGCATCCAAATCATTGGATGATCTTATTATGAGTCAAAGAGAATGTGGAGACAAGACAAAGCTTAGATTTAACTCCTCTGTGATATGTCAAACTTCAAGAGTAATTTTGGAAAAAGGATCTTCAAGCAATGAAGAGTCTAAAAATCCAAAACTCTAAATGATGCACACACATTCACTCCAAAGCACAATTACAAGCAAACGGCCTTGGCTATAAAGGAAAAGGAAAATGAACACTGAGTGCGCTGAAAGGGACAGATGAGAAGAGATTCACCGAGTTCTCAACAAACTTCAAACAAAAATACTCAGAAAGAAGAAGCGAGCTACCAAAACCCCGAAAAATCTATAAAAGAAATACATATGATGGGAATGGTAGAAAATATCCAAGCCAAGTGATTGGAATAATGTGAACCATCAAAGATAGACTTATGGAATATAAGCCCAAATGGTAAAGGCCTAGAACTCAAGAAAGGCCATTCTAAAAGTATAAGAGCTTTTATCAAGACAAATACGTACCTAGGCACTACACTCGGAGACACCACAATTACCCAAAGAAGGCGATTGCTAAAACTTATACACAAGCGTCATGCACAAAAGGGACAACAGTATGAACCTAATATCCCCAAGCAATTTGCCAAGATTAATTATGATAATGGCATCGATAGATGGCAACCCCTTAGAGTCAAATCATTTGGCTATAAGTTGGTTGGATCATCTTACAATTCTAACCCCTCGGGACCCGCATAAGTATGGGTACCTAAAATTTAATTTCCTTGATTGCGTTCAAGGAATAGCCGAGTGCCAAGGAACCTGGTACATGGATAGTGGTCGTCCGCACATATGACAGAAATAAGAAAAATCAAAAATTCAAAAGAAGTTAAAGGAGCAAAAGTCATATTTGGAGGAAATGAAGCTCCAGGTGAAATAAGAGGCATTGATCCGCAAGAGGAACGGATTAGAAATCACATATGTTGCATATGTCGAAGGACTCAACTTCAACTTGCTAAGTATAAGTCAACTCGTGACAAGGGCTATAATGTTGGATTCAACATGGGTGTATGCCAAATCAAGGATCTCAATCGAATGAAGTTGTGTTGCAAGGATGCGGACAAAAGAACATGTATGTAGTAGATTGGTCAATCGCTACACACAACACCCGTCTATTAGCAAAAAGCACAAATTGAATCAAGTTGGTTGTGGCACAAAAAAGCCGAGTCACCCGAATTTCAAAATGATTAACAAGCTTGCGTATAGTCTTGTGGAAGGACTTCCGGACTCGAAGATACAAGAAGGAGAGTATATGTGATGCATGCCGGGAAGGAAAACAAATCAAATCTTCATTCAAAGAAAAGACATGTTCATCTTCAACAAGAATATTGCATCTACTACATATGGATCTATTTGGCCCATGGAACCAAACAAAGATAAGTGGAAAGAAATACACCTTGGTGGTAGTAGATGACTACTCAAGATACACATGGACAATATTCATGTGTAAGAAGAAAAAACTCTACGAAACTACCACAAATGAAGAGGATTCAAAACGAGAAGAGCCAAACCATTATCAAAATAAGATCGGATAGAGGAACCGAGTTTGTCAATGGAATAATAACTCGATTGTATTGAAAATGGTATTGGTCATGAACTATCGGCAAGGACTCCACAAATGAGAATGGAGTTGCGAAAAGAAGAACAAAACTCTCAAAGAAGCGGCAAAGGACCATGTTAGTCAAGCAGGTTACCAAAAAGATTTTGGGTCAAGCAATCAACACAAACTTTACACTCAAAACAGATGTATGATAAAACAGACAAAATGACAAAGACTCCTATGAGATTTGGGACTGGAAGAAAACCAAATGTTGCATTTTTTCGAGAATATTTGGATGTAAATGCTTCATCCACAACAATGGCAAAGACAATCTAAAGGCTTTCGATGCTAAAGGCGATGAAGGTATCTTCTTGGGATACTCACCGAAAGCAAAGCCTACTGAGTACTCAACAAAAGTACTATGGTTGCGTATCAATCCATTCATGTGGTTTTCGATGAGCCAAATGTAAATGGAGAAGACATTGAAGAGTCATAATAAGTTTGAATCATCCAACCATACGAAGAGTCCCTATCTTTGTCGGCCGAATTATAAACTCGTAAGAAGATGAGATAGTGAATCTCAAAAATAAATGAAAATTTGCGGCTAAGTGATTACGAGAGAGCCGAACACAAGAACACAACCGCAAGACGATCAATCCAACTAACTTACTCCAACCTCGATGTAAGATGGCCGAGAGACCATCCACCGAAACTTGTCATTGGAGATATAAGAGAAGGTGTCAAAACAAGATCCGAACTCAACAAGAAGCCATGTTCACATGCTTTATCTCGCAAAATAGAGCCCAAAGATGTGTTACAAGCATTGACGACACACATTGGATTCAAGCTATGCAAGAAGAGTCAATCGCTTTGAAAGAAATAAAGTATGGGAATTAGTTCAAAGACCCACACATCAAAATGTTATTGGTACTAAATGGGTGTTCGAAACAAGATGAACGAGGAAGGTTCTGCGTGGTAAGAAACAAGGCAAGACTAGTAGCCAAAGGATATTGCCAAGAAGAAGGAATAGATTTTGATGAAACATTTGCTCCTCGTAGCAAGATTGGAAGCTATAAGGATGTTTCTTGCCTATGCACTCACAAGAATTTCATTGTATATCGATGGATGTAAAAAGTGCATTCCTAAATGGTTTATTGGAAGAAGAAGTGTATGTTGAACAACCTCCAGGATTTGAGCGAAGAAGACTCTTGGAGATAAGGTATACAAACTCAAGAAAGCCTTGTATGGATTGAAACAGCACCCGAGCATGGTATGATACTTTGTCACAATTCCTAACCGAAAATGGATTCACAAAAGGAAAAGTAGATAGAACACTTTTCGAATTCAAGACAAAAAGAGTATATCGCTTGTTCAAATATATGTGGATGACATCATTTTTGGATCCACAAACAAAGAGTCATGTGAAAATTTTCAAACCTCATGCAAAGTAAATTTGAAATGAGCATGATGGGAGAGCTAACATTCTTCCTTGGACTCCAAGTGAAACAACTGAAGGATGGAACCTTCATAAGTCAAACAAAATACACCGAGAGACTTAATGAAGAAATTTGGTATGGAGGAGAAGTCTTCTCGTGAAAATACCAATGAATACATCGACCAAAATGGACATGGATGCAGATGGCAAGCACAGAGATCAAACAAGATACGAGCACTTATTGGATCATTGCTCTATCTTACAAAGAAGAGGCCGACATCACCTTTGCTTTGAGGTGTATGTACAAGATTTCAATCGCTCCAAAAGAGAGTCATATGACAAAGAAAAAGAGAATATTGAGATACTTGAAAGGAAGCCAATAAGTTGGCTTATGGTATCCAAAGGAAGGTGGATTCAAGCTAATTGTCTATTCGACTGACTATCTTTGATGCGAGTTGACGAAAAAAGCACCTCGTGCACATGTCGATGCTAGGAAACAAAGCTAATTTCCTAGTTTAGCAAGAAGCAAAATTCAATAGCCACCTCTACACCGGAAGCGAGAATACATAGTCATGGCAAAAGTTGTGCCCAAGTCCTATGGATGAGACAAAGAAATGAGAGACTATGAAGTTGAGGAAAAAGAAATTCCAATCATGTGTGATAACACAAGTGCAATTGCAATCACTCAAAATCCTGTGTTTGCACTCAAGAACAAAACATATCGATGTCGGATATCACTTCATAAGAGATCATGTTGAAAAGAAGGACATCATCTTGGAATATATCTCAACCGATAAACAATTGGTGACATCTTCACAAAACCATTATGTGAGTCAAGATTTGAAGAACTCAAACATGAGTTAGGGTTAATTGAGCTAAGCCGACACTCGGAAGAATCAAAGAAAAGAAATGGAACACTAAAAGGGAAAAAGAGTTGAACTCACAAATCGCCTAAGTAAATCACCAGTATTGGAAAGACAAATATATATCAAGTCACCATTTGAATAAATTTAGTCACTAAGAGAACTCGTGAGAAGAAGAGTTAAATCGGCTAAGGGATAAGATGAGTCACTTATGAGCAAAGTGACAAAAACGCAAATGCGTTTTTCTTGGAATGTTTTTAAGAATGACGTCAAGATAATGATGATGTGTACTGACATAAAGCCGCACACCAAGCTTATGATTGGATATAAATGTTTGCCGCGCATTAAATACGAGACATTAAATGCTAAATAGGCGTGCAAAATCTAAACCGTTGATTTCGATCACATTTCAAAACCACCCGCACGCCCTTTCATAAACCATACTTAAACCATTTTCGTCCCGCTTTCTCTCACACACTACCAAAATCTGCTTCATTTCTCTCTCTCGAAAAAAGGCAAAAATCTTCTCAAAACCCTACCTATCTTCAAATCAATCTCTAAGTTTTCTTCGATAAAATCCTGAAAAATGGCACCAACCTATGATTTTGTCAAGTTAGGAAAGCAAATCCACACCGGTCTCATTGGGATTTCGACGGATGGTGAAACAGGGGTCCGATGACACCCTAGTGAAGAAAATCGCCGAGAAAATTGGAAACGCCTGGGCTGAAATTGTTTCGATCTTTGAATATCCGATGACCTATGTGGAGGAGGTCGCACAATTCTACGTGAATGCCGAGATTCACGATGAAGGGATAAAGTCATCTGCTCACGGAAAGCGGCTCACCATCTCTCGCCAGGATTTGGTGAACATTGCTCACTACCAACGGAAGGAGAGCATCGAAATTAGCGAAGCCGATGTAAACCTGGCCGCCGCTTGGAAGGAAATAGCCAAGCCTCGACTATGCCGATAAAATAGTTTACACAAAGAAACAAGAGGTCAGGAAGGAGGATTATCACAAGTCGTTGGACATAGTTGCCAAATGTATCGACATCAAATTTGGCGGCTTTGACCAACCGTCAAAAGCAAAGTTGATTGTGATGGCGGCGATCATTGAAGAAAGGAAAATAAATCCAAATTTGAGTTTGTCTGCAAAGCAGACTATGCCGAATGTAGGGAACAAATCCTTCAAGGAAGATGGCACATTTGGAGGATCCCTAGGATATGGCCTGGTGATTGGCCGGATGATGGAGGTGAAAGGTGTCCTCTTAGACATGGAAAGGCGTTCCATGTTAACAAGAGGATGTTCGAGATCAAACCTCTCTCGGTGCACGAAGAGAGCCTACGCCAAGAGAGCGACACAAGTGAGGGGAATCACCGACCAAAGATACAAATTGCTTTCCTCTCCACCAAAGAAGAAAGTGCCCTGCGCAAATGCTAAGAAGATCATTGCTCTCGCAAAGAAAGAAAGTCAAACTCGCTCCCGCGGAAACTGCCCCGCGTCTCAAAGAAGGCGTGGTCGAGAAGGACTCTCAAATACCTTCTCCGATCGTCAAAAGAGGAGAATCGATAAGCCAAGACGGCCACCGCCGTAAGAAAACACTAGCACCGCCCCGCCGCCAAGACTCGAAGAAATCTCTTCGAACCGAAATCCCTCTCGTACAAACTAGAAGACGAAGAAGAATCATCAAGCGCTCCGAGCTTGAAAACCTAAATCGAGTCGACCACTCACCGAACGAATACTTAAACTAAGAAGCGATCGAGTCCCCATATGTAATTGATGAAACATCTAAGTCTCTTGAAGGCGATCAACAGAGGCAACTCAAGAAATAGCCGCAGACGCGCAACCGAGACACAAGAAAAAGCTGGTAGAGGCGATAGTGATGTGATGATCCTATCTCCACCTTACCCGACATCCAAAATCGTCTGCGTGAGTGGAGGAAATGGAAATTGAATAAATCAAGGAACAGTTCCAACGACCCGAGTTTATAGAAGAGAAGAAGGAATCGTTAAACTTCCTCGCCTAACCACCGTGATCCAAAGACCTCGGGATGAAGACAAGCGCACAAATATCCCGCAGATCTTCAAGGACAAGGAGAATGAAAGACAGGCGAGAGAAAGGCGAGGCACGTGAGAAGGCCATCATCGCCTCTATCTCCCGCACCACGTAACACACACATCCTCTCCTTGATGTCTTCTCTCGACAGCGGTGATGAGGATCCTGGACTCTTCTTTGCCGCCACGTAAGAGTTGCAAATGCAGCAAGCATTGCACGAATCGAGAATCCTTCACGAGCAAAGATTGATAGAGGGACCAGGAGAGTCCTCTAGAACACACCGAAATTGATCCAATGGGAGTAGTTCAAAGAATCGCCATTGTTGTTCTTTGCCACCACTTCCCACTCACTCGGAAGAAAGCAATAAGGAACTGCGATGAAATCGGGATAGTGGGGACCCAAATGAGCCAACCCCTATTGAAGGTGTCTTACCACCGCCCCAACGGGCCGAACACTCAATAGAAACAAATGGAGTCCGGAAACGAGTGACCCCATTCCAAGTCACTCTCAAAGTGCGCCACCAGGGGGAAACTCCCTCTGCAGCAAAGGTCGGAGAATCTGCGCATGACTCAACAACGAATCCGGGAGGAGGCGAAGTGGAGGAAGTACAAACACTAAACGAACAAAGAAGTTGTCATCAACGGCTCGCATTTGAGACTGTTTCACTGAGGTGCCAACCGCTCTGAAGGCTAATGACGCTGCCGATGCAGATCGAGGCACGAGAAGAACAGCCACAGGGAGTTAACACTGCAGGGCGGTGAAAGTGCAATCCATGGGGTTGAGACTCCAATGGATGCCACCACAGAAGACCCTAAGACAGCTGACACTGTCGAAAGGAGGTCCAAGCCTCGCTGCATCGAGACTGCAGGAGGTAATGAAGGCCCACGGGAGGTTGAGACTTCCCTGGTAAAAGAAGTAGAGAACATCCCTCCTGCTATCATTGACCCATCCAAAAGGAGAGCGCACTTCATGATTCCCAGGATAATCCTGATGTAACCTTTCTTGGGATCGGAAAGCGACGAAGAAAAGTTCGAGTCATCCCCCCGTGATGCTCCAAAAGACTCAGCTGCGGATGTTCCAAGCACGAGCAAGTCTCGATCCCAAGACTACTCGTCAAACCTTTAATTTTGATGATGAGCCACTAATGGAAATCTCATCATCGTCCGATGACGCTTCGATAAGGCCGAGGACCATCCACTCAATGGAGAAACCACCGAGACCAACGAAGCTGTTGAGACAACCGAGGCTCAAGCAAGTCGGGTCCACTTCACAACAGACCCCAGTGAAAACAGAGTCCATCGCAGGCTCCCAAGCCGCAAAGAGGTTCAACTCCAAAAGGAACTTCACGCGTCCCTCTCATCATTGAACAAATCCTGTTGGCCGTGATGATTCCTTTGTAGAATCATTTCCTTTCTCCTTAGAGGTACCCGACCTCCATGAAGAGTCGGAGAACGAGCTCGCACGCTTCTACGCACCACTCTTCATTTCAAATCAGGTACCATCGTTCCAAACTATGACTTTTTTGACGCATGGCCATCACCGCAACGGAAGAATCAATCAAGTCGCGCCGGTGTTCAAGGCATTATTTGCCGAGATTGAACGAATGGAGAGGCATCGTGCCTCTATGGACATCGGCCGACAACAGAGATGCCAACCTTATGGCCGACTTGAGAGGCATAACAACGATCGTGGAATGGTGGCAACGGCCCGAAAAACAATGCGTGTGGAACAAGTTAGATACTTCAGACATTGTTCAACAAGTCACGGTATGGAGAGCCGAGAATGCCGATGCAAAACGAAGTTGAGAGAACACATTGAGCACATGCATGAAGCTCACACTCCGAGATAAAGTCATTGCGTGAGCAAAATAAGAGTGATCTACACGTTTGGAAGAAAACATGAATAGAAAATTCAGCCTTCTCATGGCGGAGATGAAGCTTACTTTCAGTGAGAGTCCAACGCTACTCGATCCGAATTTCATGTCGCATACTCGCAGCAGACTTTCGAGACAGAACTTGACTATCGCAGTTCGACTTCCGCTTGCCAATATGTTTCCGTTCCTCTCTCCTTTGATGATGCCAAAAAGGGGGAAGAGGAATACCTTAAAACACAAAGAGATCTCAATCCGAAAAAGGGGATGCAACAAGGGAAAGACAAATGAGGAAGTTACAAACAAAAGAAAGGAAAATCTGTTGAGGGGGAAGGATCGAAAGATGTGACCTTGATGATTGCACAAACCCCCAACAAGGTCTTGTCACAAATGACATTATCGGCGACAAACTCTCCCTCGTGACTCGCCACTCCAACACTCGCTATATCTATGGCCAAAAGAGAAAGACAATTGAAGCGAGAGATGGAGGAAGAGGAAGGAAGAATGGATGCCTGGTTATGAACATCTTGAAACAACACGGAGGCATTCCAAAGAGACAGAGACACTTATGCCATTTCGTATGTTGGGACAGAGCCACGATCGCTTGATGAATTTAAAACGCCGCATCCGAAGGATACTTTGCAAATATGTCTACATGGCTCGAAGCTTGGGACTTGTATCTTGGGAAAAGGGTCTCACGTTATGTGAAGAAGGCGACAGCGGACTACCCTGATCCACTCTGCTGGTCACTCCGCCGGTCACTCAAAAAATTTAAAGAAGAAGACCCCAAGACAATACACGCCTGCAGGTAGAGGAAGAAGCGTGGTGGAGGAAGAGGTTTCGAGACCAGGCCTCGCCTCAAAAACATTGAATACGTAGATCCGGGCAAGAAATGAGGGATCTATCAAATCTTGACCAAATAGCAAATTTGCAAGTGGCTAAAAGTAATGCCGAGTATGCGAAAAGAATAGAAGAAAACAAGAGACAAACTCAAATGCTATGGGAGGAAAGACAAGAAAGATTAAGAAGAGATGAAGCGCCAGGAAGGCATATGAAAAGAAGAAGAAAGAAGCAAAATTGACGACGAGAAAAGAGAAAGAAGAGCGTAAGATCTTGAACAAGATGAAATAGGGAATGGCCAAGCCGTTAAGTCGGCACGCCCTAACATGCAAGAAGACAACTGGAGATTAGAAGGAAGACTCATTGCGAGACAAATTGAGTATGGCAAAGAAGAGTAGACGAACTCTATCGCGAAGAAACAGATGCAACAGTGGAGCATCACCAAGTCAACTCAAGAAAAGCCAAGTCTCAAGTTGAAGTGATGAATAGTCATCCAATAATTGGAAGTCGACTCTAAGTCACCTGGGAAAGCAAAGAAATGCAAATCAAGTCGAGATAATCAAAAGATCCGTTCCCGTAAATTAAGAGAATTACTTAAACAAGTAATATCTCCATACCACCTTTCTCGAAGTGCTCGATCCCGAGCGTGCAAGAGGAATGAACCAATGGGAAGCACTACACCGTGTCGAACTACGAAAAGGTGAAAGAACAATTCATATGAGGAAATGGCAATTCCAAGGATCGCAACAAGACAAGCTAACGATCGCAAGTGACTTTCAAAAATAAGCCTATCTCTTCAACGGGCGATTTTTGAAAGATCACTATAAAAGGCTGAGAAATGACTTTGAGAATAAAAAAGGATGAAAAACTAGAGACCAACCAAAAACGTTCAAGCAATTATTAGAAAATCAAATATTCTCAATCCTCAAGCCTACACTACGAAGAACATCAATCCAACACTCACCGTGAAGGAAAGATAACTTCAATCGGTTGAAGAGGAAAATACTGAAAAATCAAGGGTCTACATTCCACGAAGGATTGTAGGAAGGTGTAAGTCCAAGCGGCTACGATAATCTAGAGGGGGTGAATAGATTATCTCCATCTTTTCGATTTTGCCCTCTTTTTGAACCGAATGCTCAAAGACAATAATAAAGGTGCGGAATGTAAACAACACACGTCGATTTAAAGAGGTTCAACCCACCTAGGGCCTAATCCTCTACCACCCCAAGATATCCGGGATGGATTTCAAAAAAGATTTTATTAATTTACCACAAATTAATACAACACCAACTTACAATAACACCTTGAAGAGCACCACACTCTTCTTCAACACCACCTTTGAGATTACCACAATCTCTTCTTGAAGATTACCACAATCTCCAACGGCACCTTGTGAAGATTACCACAATCTTCAACCTCAAGAATACCAAATTCTTCAACACCTCAACAAGAAGATTACCACAATCTTCTTCACCTAACACCTAGATCACCCAAGTGTGTTCTTACCACAAGAACACTCACAAGGAAATCTTGTGTTGAATGATGACCACAAATTCAAGATTACAACTCGATAATGAATAATACAATTGAGTGCAAGTGTAATCAAGAATAGCCTAGACCTTAAGAATGTGAAAGTGAATAGCTAGGCAAATTACAACAAGAAATAAGACAATGTAAGAACAAGTGTATTCTTGAGTTTATCTTGTTGTGTTGTAGTTTTCTCTCTTGTTGTGTTGCTTCAATTCTTCCTCTATTTATAGAAGATGTCTTGTACATGATAGGCTCCTCTTGGGGACATGAATTCGAAAAATTGCAAGACAATTGAAGAAAAGAGTCTGTTAGAAATCAATCCCACAAATTAAGGAAAAGATGTCTGCAAAGACAATTTACATTTTTTTGTCAAACTCAGGCGACCGGGTCGCACACAAATAGACGTTTGAAAAAGAGAATACACATTTACACAGGCGGCCGACGTCTACCTCGACCGGTCGACCTATGCCTCAACCGGTCCCCCTCATGGGTTTGGAAGAAAGAAAACGCTCGCTTCAATTTTTGCTCCCAGTGCACCGGCCGCCCAGGGTCGATCGGCCGACGGCACGATTTGCCCTATAGGGCGACCGGTTGCCACGACCATTTTCTCGCAAACATGAAGTTTTCTTTTTTCCTCAACTTTCGTGCACGGGTTGTCCTATACGGCAACCGGTTGACCTCAAAACCAAAATGTTGTCCAATTTTATATCGAAAATAAACTTCAAGAAATACTCCGAAAAATAGTGAAAACATTTTAGACCGATCGGGAGTATTAGGACAACATTTAGAAACATAGTTTCAATGTAAAAACCCATTGACATAAAATCCTTAAATGTGTTGTCCAATATGGTCGAAAATAAACTTGAGGAAATACTCCGGAAAATATTAAAACCATTTTAAATCATTTAGGAGTATTTGGACAACCTTTAAAAACATTGTTTTGGTATAAAAACAAAATCATCAAAATCATGATAAAACCATTTATCAAACAATCTCCCCCACTTTTGATGATTACAAACCAAAACAATTTTAACGAGGTCGATTTTGAAAACAAAACAATTTTACCTAAGGTTAAAGAGAACTCGTCGTTGTGAGCGACAACATTCCATGCAATAAAAACACAAGGATGGGAGTAGAGATATTCAAACACATATAGCAAATGCTCCCCCTATCAACATGCACAACAAGAGTTATATAGAAGCAACTTAAACATAAGCTAAAATATTAGCTTTTCGATATTGAGCTTAAGTATCAATAACTTAAAAGCTCCCCCCTCACAAAGAGACATCATTAGAAACATATATAAGTCCATACTACAACCAATGGACCATGATTCATATATAACCATAATGCACCAAGTGGACTAAATATGATCCACAACTTACGGCTTTATGAAGCCATAGCTTGTAGCTTCTTTTTGTTAAGCTTATCTTAGCTTCTTTGAGATAAAGAGCTTATAACCCGTTTCTCCCCTTTGGAATCATCGAAAGAATGTTAGCACGATAAATACATCATATATTCATATCAAAGTGCACAACTAAACCGATGTACCGAGCTATTTGAACATTGAAGCTTATAAACCAAATAGGAGGGAAAAGTCGAATCATATGACTTGAAGAAGCTTATGAAAACTCATTTGATAAGCAAAACATGATCTCCATAAATGTATAAGACTTTTGAAATCGAGAGAATCATGTAGGTGATGAATTTTTCATTGAAACGTTTTATCGAACACTTGGCGGGCGTCAAAAGTTGAAAAGAATATATATAGCCCTTGTAAATGAAATCAAGCCAAGTTTTTCATCACCAAATGCAATTTAATAAATATCATTCATCAACAATCAATAAGGTCATCACAAACATATACTAATTTCATCAAGATAGTACATATATGCCAAGTTCTCGGGGTTCAACCCAATTGAGATTAAGGAAGTAGAATTCTTACCATTTGATCGGTAAAGACGAGCAATGATGATGATAACCGAGCTAAGTAGTCCCCAAAATATATAATTCATGCATCAAAACTCATTTGAAGTGAATTGTGTGTGAAATTTGCGAAGGGGACGAAAAATGGCCAAAATATGTTAGAGTTGCGAATGTCAAGACAGAACCATTTTTATCCAATATTTTGCTTAGGCGGCCGGTCGTGGTTGAGGGCGACCGGTCGACGTTGAGGGTGACCGGTTGCCCTCAACCCCTTCAGCCCACCAATCTGTCGTTTTTCCAAAAATCCGAATTTTCAACCAAAAATCCGATTTTTCGCCTAAGTTTTAAAAACGTGTAAAATGCAAACGTAAGCTTCATTCAATATGCATTATGTCATAATCAAGCTCGAAATGAGATAAAATACTCGGTGGTAAATGAACAAATGTCCGAGTTATCCTTGAGACTAATTAAACACATCTCAAGTTTTTGTTAAAAACGCAATCCCTTAGAAAGTTTTCGAATCTCAATATGTTTAGTTCAATTATGACGAACTATATTTTGAATAATTTTCACCGGACTTGTTATCCCGAAAAATAAGAACATTTTAAAGCTTTGGATACAACAAGTCATAAGAAGAAGTGCCTTTCAAATATTTGAAAATTTCTTTTAACGGCACTTTAATGAGATTCGTTGGGATAATTTTTGAAGTCGAGCATATAGACATAAGGCATATGGAATGTCGAGTCTATAGAAATAATACAAGAAAACATTCCGAATTTGTTTGTCAATCGACATGCCTTTCTCAACCTTTGTCAATCTCTTCATTGGTAGCCATAGAGGTTGAGATGATTCTTCCTTCTTCAATGCCTAACTCCTTCAAGAGAGATTTTGAAATGTAACCATCTACTTGGCATTGAATGATTTGAAGTCCAAGCGAGAAATTG
Source organism: Rehmannia glutinosa (assembly GCA_016081115.2). NCBI lineage: Eukaryota > Viridiplantae > Streptophyta > Magnoliopsida > Lamiales > Orobanchaceae > Rehmannia > Rehmannia glutinosa. Next base: position 8,769 of record JABTTQ020003357.1, on the reverse strand, counting down.
AGCTCCCCATCATGCTCATTTCAAGTACACCTTGCATCAACTTGGAAAAATATCTTGCACAAATATTCATTAGTAGTACCAAATATATTCTCATAAATATGCACAAGTAAACAATCTTGCCCCTTTTCAAAAACAAAGAGAGTAGTATCAACTTTACCTCTTGTAGAATCATTTAGCAAAAATAGCTAAGTCTATCAACTGTACAGGCCTTTTTTTTTAAAAAAAAAAAAAAAAAATTGGCCTAGAATTTTAAACTCCGATAGACTTATGAATAAAACCATTTAGAAAATTAACATCCATTTAGTAAAGCTTGAAATTTTCTTAAAACAAGAATGGGCAAGTAAAATGCAAATAACTTCTAAAAGAGCTATGAGTGCAAATATTACATCAAAATCATTACCTTCTTCTTGAAAATACCTTCGAGCTACTAACCTCGCCTTAGTTCGACCAATGTTGCCTTGGTCATCGAGTTTGTTTCGGAGTGCCCATTTTGCATTTATAATCGTTTGTGATGAAAGACATGGCATCAACTTCCAAGTATCATTTCCTTTTTAGCTCCTCTTGCAATTCTAAAAACCAATCTTCATCTTGAAGCATCAATTGAGGAATTTGTCTTCTTCATCACTATCATCATAGGGCATCCAATTGATCTAAGGTGTTCATAGTAGAATATGTACATCCAAATATTTTGAGGTAACTAATATTTGGAGTACTTCATTTCTCATCTACACAACTTAACAAACTCATTAACGGCATCGCTTATATAAGCAAGAAAAAAATAGCCCAAGTGTAAAAACATGCCTCAATCATCAATCACAAAATATCTTGCAAAAGAGCATAGTAGGAATAGACACTATATATATATAGACCATGAAGCAAGAAACACATACTATGCATTTAGAAGATCATCAAGAGTCTAATAAATCATGCAAGTTCAAATTAGCTTAAGAAAGCTACAAAAGGTCTCTTTTGAAATTTGAAAATCCGATAGCATATAATTGAGACCTCATTTAAAAGAAGTATTTGAACAAAAGTTGACAAAGCAAATATGTGCAATCAAATATCGAATAGTGCCTTTTAAAAAAATCTAAAAATCCTCTTAATGGCACTTGTATGAAATACTATGAAAACAAGCACATAGGTACATGGCAATACATATATCGAGTCTATAAGAGTAAGAATAACATAAGTAAACGTACCTCGATAATTTATGCCTTTCTTGACAAATAATGACGTAAATGGCCATTTGTGAAAATATGTAAATCCTACACAATACTTAAAACAAATCTAGCACAAATCATAAAAAGCGTAGGCTAAGAGATATCACAAGTAAGCTCATGCCATAAAAATCCATAGGAGATGATAACACACTCTAGTCTAAAAAATGCACAAGAGTTTTAAAACATCATATAAGGTCTTTTTTTTTCAAAAATATTTTAAAAGCACAAATATATATTGAAGACCTTAATTAAAAAAATAAATACTTGAAAACTCATTTTGCAATTAAGACACAAATAAAAGCATGCATAATAACAAAATAAAATGCATATTTAACTAGGGAGATACGGGTTACCAATTACGCCATTTCAATGGGTTGTGTCGTTCCCATTGTTGATGGTATCTTCCCCTTGAGAAGTCACTTTGTTGATGATGACTTCTTTGATTACTCCATTTCCAAGGTTTGTTGCCTTCCCATTGTTGAAAGTCTCTTCTTCTTTGAAAATCATCTTGTTGATGATATCTTTGCCATTTCAAGGATTATGTTCTTCCCATTTTTGAGTATATCCTCTTCTTGGAAATTTGCTTTGTTGAAAATAGTTTCTTCTTTTTGATCAAATGAAACGGTCATTTGATGTCTTCTTGGCGGTATAAATTTTCTTCGATCATTATTTCACCGAGTACCTAATAGGACATTATTTTGTGGTACCCTTATGTGTTTGGGTCCTCTCGGGATTAGTCTTGAGACTTTTAAGTCTCCAACAATAATTAGAGCTATTTCTAGCTCGACAAGAATTAGCCGTATGACCCTTTTTACCGCAATAAAAACAAGTAATAATTCTAGGAGCATAATGACCAACATGCTTAGAGACTTGATTCTTTTTCATATGATTGACAATATTAAACTTATGATCAAGTTCTAGTTTCAATTATCACAATAATCAACAATTTCATCGGTACTCAAGTTGGATTTAGATAAATCCCCTTTCATGCAATTAATATCCTCAACAAGAGTACTATTTTCTTTTTCAAGGTTTCTAACCTTGTCAAGTGTGGTGGTGTGAGCACATGATAGTGATTCATAGGAAGTAAATAAACTATCATTTTCATTTTTCAAAACATTGAATTCCTTTTTCAAATTTTTGTATTTAACAAGCAAGCTTTGGAATTCATTTTGAAGTTCATCATAATCATTTTGCAACTCACTATAATCATTATCATAGGAAATAGAGGGTTTAGAACTTACCTCGTTTTCTTCTTCGATGCCTATGAGGCATTGTTCAACTTCTTCATCATGGGAGGTTGTAGAAGGCTTATCCCATGTTGTTGGATTTGATGTTGTATCCATTTGTGAAGTAGATGCTTTTGAGTTGCTCCTTTCATTTGCATATACTTCATAGATGGCTTCTAATTTTGCCATACTTCATGTGCCGATCGAATACCTACAACATGATCAAATTCCAAAGTGGTAAGTGAACAATGTAAAATATTAAGAGCTTTACCATTTAAGGAGATGATTTTCTTCTTCATCATTGAGCTTTTTTGAAGCCTTTTGAGGTGTGTGGTGTATCTTTCATCGGAATGGATTCTCCGTTCATGACGGTGTTCCAAATGTCGAACCCGCAACCTTGTAAGTAGCATTCCATTCTTTCTTTCCAAAAATTAAAATTTTTGGAATCAAATAGTGGTGGCTTGGTGGTGGAGGTGCCGGATAGATGAGCTTCGTTTGTAGCCGTCGATCGTTTCTCTTCACTCGCGATGTGAAACGAGCTTGCCAAAGAGTTGGCTTTGATACCACTTGTAAGTCCAAGCGGCTCACGATAATCTAGAGGGGGTGAATAGATTATCTCCATCTTTTCGATTTTGCCCTCTTTTTCGAACCGAATGCTCAAAGACAATAATAAAGGTGAATGTAAACAACACACGCCGATTTAAAGAGGTTCAACCCACCTAGGGCCTAATCCTCTACCACCCCAAAGATATCCTGGATGGATTTCAAAAAGATTTTATTAATTTACCACAAATTAATACAACACCAACTTACACAACACCTTGAAGAGCACCACACTCTTCTTCAACACCACCTTGAGATTACCACAATCTCTTCTTGAATATTACCACAATCTCCAATCGGCACCTTGTGAAGATTACCACAATCTTCAACCTTGAAGAATACCAAATTCTTCAACACCTCAACAAGAAGATTACCACAATCTTCTTCACCTAACACCTAGATCACCCAAGTGTGTTCTTACCACAAGAACACTCACAAGGATATCTTGTGTTGAATGATGACCACAAATTCAAGATTACAACTCGATAATGAATAATACAATTGAGTGCAAGTGTAATCAAGAATAGCCTAGACCTCAAGAATGTGAAAGTGAATAGCTAGGGCAAATTACAACAAGAAATAAGACAATGTAAGAACAAGTGTATTCTTGAGTTTATCTTGTTGTGTTGTAGTTTTCTCTCTTGTTGTGTTGCTTCAATTCTTCCTCTATTTATAGAAGATGTCTTGTACATGATAGGCTCCTCTTGGGGACATGAATTCGTAAAAAATTGCAAGACAATTGAAGAAAAGAGCTGTAGAAATCAATCCCACAAATTAAGGAAAAGATGTCTGCAAAGACAACGGTTACATTTTTTGTCTTTGTCAAACTCAAGGGCGGCCGGTCGCACAAAATAGACGTTTGAAAAAGAGAATACACATTTACAGGCGGCGACGGTCGACGCCTACCTCGACCGGCCGACCTATGCCTCAACCGGTCCCCCTCATGGGTTTGGAAGAAAGAAAACGTTATGTTTCAATTTTTGCTCCAGTGCACGGCCGCCAAGGGGTCGGGTCGACGGCCGACGGGCACTGATTTGCCCTATAGGGCTGACCGGTTGCCACGACCATTTTCTCGCAAACATGAAGTTTTCTTTTCCTCAACTTTCGTGCACGGGTTGTCCTATACGGCGACCGGTTGACCTCAAAACCAAAATGTTGTCCAATTTTATATCGAAAATTGTAGGTCCTAAGGGTGTAAGTGTAAGGTTTAGAAGGGGGGTTGAATAAACCTTACCAAATTTTCGATTTAGGCCTTTTAAATCTACGAGTTCTACACACTGTGTCCTTGATGGGACAATCGAATTAGTCCCTCAAGAGAGTTAATCTCTCAAAGATTCAAAAATTAATACAGAGTAACTCAAATTTGCTGGCTATAATTTTACTCAAATTTGTGGTTTTGTTTTTGTTGGAAGACTTAACACCCTTAAGTTTGATTAAGCAAGTTTTTACAAACGATTTAGTACTTATAGATTATCAAATGGATAGCAAATTTATCGCCAGATATAAGCAATTAAAAGTGCGAAATTTAAATGTCAAATGTAAATGACACAAGAAAGTTTTTATAGAGGTTCAAGATGGGTAATTCTTCTACTCTCTCTTCTCCAACTCCCGGACGAATCCACTAAGTAATGATCGCTTTACAAAGTGGTAATGACCCGATACAAGTCTTGATCACAACAAATGCCCGACTTGATCCTTTGGGACTCGATCCGAGACGCCTTGATCACACAACTGCTTCTCGTACGACTCGCTTTCTTCACAGGCAAATGCACTTTGCTACTACAAACTCACTTGCTCAAGCACTTTGGATTTGATCACGAAGCCCTCCAAAAGCTTAAGACTTGGTTCACCAACCTTTCTACAATCCTTCTTGGAATGTAGACCCCTTGTTTTCGATATTTTCCTCTTCAACTTGATTGAAGTTCTCTTTCCTTCACAGGTAAGTGTTGGATTGATGTACTTTGAGATGTAGGCTTGAGGATTGAGAATGTTTCGATTATTGATAAGCTTGTATATCTCACGTGTGTCATTCATCCACCCATCATCCTTCTCAATCAAACTCCTCACCTTTTTATAGTGAACTTTCAAAAATTTGCCCGTTGAAGAGATAGGCTCATTTTTGAAAATCACTTTGCATGGGTGTGCGCTTCTTGGAATTGCCATTTCCTCGTATGAAATGTTTTATCACCTTTTCGAGTTCCGACACGGTGTAGTGCTTCCCATTGGTTCATTTCTTTTGCACGCTTCGGGACCGAGCACTCCAAGAAAGGTAGTATGGAGATATTACTTGTTTAAGTAAATCTCTTGATTTACGCGGCAACGTTCTTTTACGCTTATCTCGACTTGACCGCATTTCCTCGCTTTCCCAGGTGACTTAGAGTCACTTCCAATCATGGATGACTCTTCTCTCGTCACTTGACTTGAGACTTGGCTTCTCTTGAGTTGACTTGACCGATGTTCCACTCACCGCATCTCACCGCTTTTCTTCATCGAGTTCTGTCATTTTTCTTTGTTGTACTCACTGCCTCACAAATAGAGTTTTCCTTCAAGCCTTCGATTGTCTTCTTGCAAGTTGGAGCGTAGGCGACTTAACTCGGCTTGGCCACTCTAATTGTTACAATACATTTCAAAGCAAGAATTGGGGAGCCAACTTTCTATTCTAAGTTTTACATGGCATTCATCAAAATCTAAACAATAGAATTCCTAACAATTTCCCTTTTTGATGATGCCAAAACTTAAATCATACAAAGATGCAAATAACACATGATACATACAGAGATAGTGTATTGACATAGAATGTATGCGCATAATCAATCTTTTTATTGATCATATCATTCTTGTACTTAACACAACCGTTTACAAGGTGTATCGAGTAAAAAAAAATTCACATTATTACGTAAGACTTACATTGTATGTATTTACATATAAAATACACGGGTTGGTGACAAAGAACACTTCATCTCCTTCGCTGTCTCCTTCTTTCATCTTGATCAAGATCTTCTTCTTTCTTCTCTTCTTCTCGTCATCACCGCCTTCTTTTTCTTTCATATGCCTTCCTGGCGCTTCATCTTTCCTTATTCTTTCCTCGTCTCTCCGCCATAGCCGAGTTTGTCTCTTGTTTTCTTCTTCTATCCTTTTGCATACTCGCGTTGGTTTTAGCCACTTGCAAGTTCGCCACATGGTCAAGTTTTCCCCAAGAGATCCCTCCTTTCTTTCCCGGATCTACGTATTCAATATTCTTGGGCGCGAGGCCTGTGGTCAAGCTTCTTCCTCCACTCGCCGCTTCTTCCTCTACCTCTGGGCGTATATCAGACGGGGCCTTCTTCTTTCCAAATTGAGTGCCAGTGAGTGACCAAAATAGAGGATCGCGGTTGTCTCGTCGTCGCTCTTCACATAATGTGAGACCCTTTTCCCAAGATCAGTCCCAAGCTTGAGCCAAGGACATATTTGCAAAATAACCTTCGATTCGAGCGTTTTGAATTACAATCGATCTTGCTCTGTCCCGACATCCGAAATGGCATACGTGTCTCTCACCAACCGGAATGCCTCCGTGTTCTTTCAAAATGTTCATCACCCTGCATCCATTCTTCCTTCCACCTCCTTCATCCCTCGCTTCAATTTCTTTTCTCTTCTCGGCATAGATACATGAGTGTTGGAGTGGCAGAGTCACTGGGAGTTTGTCGCTTATAATGTCACCAGGACAGGACCCTGTTGGGGGTTTGTGCAATCATCAAGGTCATATTCTTTGATCCTTCCCCTCGAGATTTTCCTTTCTTCGCTTCAAAATTTCCTCACCGATTTTCCCTTCTCAAAACTGTTCCTTGTCATCATTGCTTCCTTTCTTTTCACGATTTTGTCGCTTTAAGGTATTCCTCTTCCCCCTTTTGGCATCATCAAAGGATGAGAACCCCGCGAACATCTTTGGCAAGCATGAAGTCGAGTCTCCCGATGGTTGAATTTTTGCTTCAAGTCTGTGCGTTGTATCTTTGCACGAATTGCACCGAGTAGCGTTGGATTCTCGAAATCACTTCATCTCGGCCATGAGAAGGCTGAATTTTCTTGTCATGTGTTCTTCCAAACGTATATCATTTGCTTCGCTTCACGTTGCGCCTTGATCTCTACAGCGGTGTGAGCTTCAGTGCATATGTTCAACGTGTTCCCATGACCGTTTTTCACGACATTTCAGCTCTCCACACCAAAGGCTTTTGAATAATTGTCTCAAGTATCTCACATTCCCACACGCATTGATTCTGCTGTTGCCACCATTCCCTTACCCTAATCGTGATGCCTCTCAAGTCACCGTAAGGTTGGCATCTCTGTTGTCCGGCGCATATCGGAGGCCTCGATGCCTTCTCCATCTTTTTCAACTTCAAAGAAAGAGTGCCTTGAACACTTCTCGTACTTGGGATTCTCCTACATTGGGATGGCCATACAAATCGAAATCGAAATCTACTTGGAACAATGGTGCACGAGTGAAAACAGAGCCGGTCTGTGATAGCGTGCTTGCTCATTTTCGACTCTTCGTGGAGTTCTCGGTATCTCCAGGAGAAAGGAAAGATTCCTCAAAGGATTCATCACCGCTATCCGGATTTGTTCGATGATAAGCGGTGGGCGTGAAGTTCTTTGGGAATCGATCCACTGTAGCTTGAGGAGCGGAGCGATGATGTCGTTGGTTCACCGGGTTTTGTGGTGCGATGAGACTCGAAAGCTTGCCGAGCCTCAAATGTCTTAATGCGAACTCGTTGGTCTCGGTGATTTCTCCTTTTGAGTAGACGGTCCTCGGCCTTGCTCGGAAGCGTCATCGGACGATGATGAGATTTCCATTGGTGGCTCATCATCAAAATTAAAGGTCGGACGAGTAGTCTTGGGATCGACTTGCTCGTGCCCCGGAACATCCGCGGTGAGTCTTTTAGATTTGTCATGGGGTGACTCGGCCTTAACTTCGCCCGATCCCAGAAGGTGACATCCAGGTCGTCCTGGGAATCATGAAATCATGATCTCCTTCTCGAGATGGATCGATGGTTGCGGGAGGGATGTTCTCTCTTGGTGTGTTGTTACCCGGAAGTCTCAACACTCCGTGGGCATTCGCCCTTTCCTCCGGTCTCTCTTGCTGCGAGGCACTGGCACTTAAGCGGCCGGCAGTGTCGGTTGTCTTAGGGTCTTCTACGATGGCATCCATTGAGTCTCAACCCCATGGATTACGCTTTCATCGCCAGTGTTAACTCGGTGATTCCCTTCACCGCCTCGGCCCCGCATCGGCGAGCGTCATTAACGCCAGGAAGCATTGGCACCTCAGTGAAGAGATCTCAAGCGTATATCGAAACTTCGGTGGTAACAACTTGCTGTTCTTCTTGTGTTTAGTGTCTTTTGCTTCGCCTCCACCATTAACTTTGTGGAGTCATCTGCGGCATCCATAAAACCTTGCTGCCCGATGGAGAGTTCCTCGGTACAGCGCCGCTTCCAGGGGTGAGTGACTTGGAGTGGGGTTACTCCATCTCAAACTCCCATTTGTGCAATTGATGGTTGTTAGTTGGGCAGTGGTGGCACACGCTTCCAATAGGGGTTGGCTGTTTGGGGTCACATTGGCAGTTTAAATGGCCATACCGCACTTGTACGTAACTTCAGGTTAGGCTGGGGAAGTAGTGGCGGCAACATCGGTGTGTTATTCGAACCACTCCCGTTGGGTCGATTTCATTGTGTTAGCAATACGTAACCCC
>JABTTQ020003356.1:0-148728 GCA_016081115.2 Rehmannia glutinosa | reverse complement strand
TTATTTTTGGAATTCAAAAAGTTTTCCTATTTTTTGTTAATATTTAATAAAAATTAAAATGATTTCCTAGCAACAAAAAGTCATTATAGCACCTTTGGTATATATTTGGTATTCCCCAACGGGTGACCCAGTTCGATTCTGGCGGCGGCAATTTTTTTTTTGGAATTCAAAAGTTTTCCTATTTTTTGTTAATCTTTAATTAAAATTAAATGATTTCCCATGCAACAAAAAGCCGTTGTAAAGATATATATTTGGTATTCCCAATGGGTGACCCAGTTCGATTCCTGCGGCAATTTTTTTTTTTTTGGAATTCAAAATTTTTCCTATTTTTTGTTAATATTTAATTAAAATTAAAATGATTTCCCTAGCAACAAAAAAGTGTTTGCTAGTCAGTAGTATATATTTGGTATTCCCCAATGGGCGACCCAGGTTCGATTCTGGCAATGACAATTTTTTGTTTTTGAAATTCAAAAGTTTTCCTATTTTTTGTTAATCTTTAATTAAAATTAAAATGATTTCCCATGCAACAAAAAAGCCGTTGTAGGCAATCGGTATATATTTGGTATTCCCAAATGGGTGACCCCAGTTCGATTCTGGCAGCGGTAATTTTTATTTTGGAATTCAAAACTTTTCCTATTTTTTGTTAATATTTAATTAAAATTAAAATGATTTCCCCTAGCAACAATAAGTTGTTGTAGCATTGGTATACATTAGGTATTCCCCAATGGGTGACCCAGTTCGATTCTGGCGGCGGTAATTTTTGTTTTGGAATTCAAAAGTTTTCCTATTTTTGTTAATCTTTAATTAAAATTAAAATGATTTCTCAAGCAACAAAAAGTTGTTGTAGCACTTGTATATATTTGGTATTCCCCGGGGCGACCCCGTGGTTCGATTCTAGCAGCGGCAATTTTTTGTTTTTGGAATTCAAAAGTTTTCCTATTTTTGTTAATCTTTAATTAAAATTAAAATGATTTCCCATGCAACAAAAAGCCGTTTGTAGCACGGTATATATTTGGTATTCTCAACGGGCGACCCAGGTTCGATTCTGGCAGCGCATTTTTTGTTTTTGGAATTCAAAAGTTTCCTTATTTTTGTTAATCTTTAATAAAATTAAAATGATTTCCCAAGCAACAAAAAAGTCGTTGTAGCAGATCGGTATATATTTGGTATTCCCCAATGGGCGACCAGTTCGATTCCCATGCAGCGGCAATTTTTGTTTTGAATTCAAAAGTTTCCTTATTTTTTGTTAATCTTTAATTAGAATTAAAATAATTTCCCTTGCAACAAAAAGCGTTGTCACGCCCAAACGGGACGCGATTTACGGCGATCCACAACTTAAATACAAGTAACCAAACAAGCGATGCAGACGAATATCATCGAGAACCCAATGAAACGAGTCAAAATAGCAAAATAAATAAAATAACATAGGTACAAATTACAGTCCACAATCCATAATCCAAATTACATCCTCGAAAATCAACCAACGATAACAACTTAAAAGTCAAAGGGTCCTACGCCCTTCAAATTTAAAACCGAATGAAAAGAAAATAAAATAGTCCAACAACAAAAAAAAGAAATGAGTCCATCAATAACAACAAGAAATAGTAAATCCAATGCGGAGTACAAAGGCTCAATCCAAGGCGGTTCAGCAAGATCTTCAACGAAGTCCTCATCTAAAGGTTAGAAAACAAAGATGATGATGACAGAATCTCAATGGATGGGGTGATCGTGTGCAAGTGTCGCGATATATAGTTAATGCGAAAACAGTTATATGAAAACGCTGAGTATGATGCGTGAATTCACACACGATCCACAAGCGTCGTGATAAATATATTTAAGTAATATACTTATACGATTCAAGAAAAGCAGTTCATAGTCACACAGCACTATGTGATTCAATAAGACAAGTAGGATTGCGTGCGAAATGTAACGCCAATCCCATGCAAGGGATAATGGTTGCGTACGGTTGTAGCGCCAACCAATGCAAAAACAAGTAATGCGTTGCGTTTAATTTGTAGCGCCAACCAAACGGGTCCGATAACTCAATCGTGTGGATCAGATGTGATTCCTTCGTTCTTCCTTGTAACTCCCGAGCAAGATGGTTCAAGACCTGTCACCTTATCGCTCCATAGGCAAAGACAAATCCATCTAGAGCTAGCTAGGCAGGATTGTCATAATCATGATTATACCTCAGTACTACGACCCGCTTCCTCGACAAACTCCGTCCTCGGTTGGGGGATTAGGACGATGGGGCCGGAAGAGTGGAATAGCAGCCGAGCTGCCTTGGTTCCATCCCCCCGACGTATCCATTCCGATTGTGAGCTCGACACACCAAGTTGACTCGGCAGAAAGTAAATACAAGTACAAAGCAATCAGTATGATTGATTCAGGAAGCGATTGGAAAATTTTTGAAAATTCACGAGTAGAAATATGGCGTTGGTGAATTTATTTGGATGAAGATGATTATCGGAAGGATAATCAATCTTCGATATCTTGAAAGATTAGGTGGAACATAAGTCCGTTATAGATTCAAAACCGCAAGACGAGGGAAATCGCCCGCCGCGATCGGGTATTAATTGGTCGAATCGGTCCGATAAGTCAAGGGTTTTTTTGAGAGAATAAAATACTTTAATTAGATCTCCAAGTCAGAGGGTCCAGAGCTATTTTAGTAAAAGGGAAAATAATTTGAGTTATGTCCTTTATAAAAGAAAATTACAATTTAGCCCCTGTTTTGTAAAACTAACACTTTTGGGGTTAAAAATTGAATAAATAAATATCCCGACCTTGAAAAATTATGAGGTCAGTTCTTTAATTCTCCAAATTGTCCAGAGATTCAGGTTTTAAAGTTTTGAGGTCTATATTTTGTAAAATTCTCACATTGGCCCCAAATTTGTAAAAATTGCCAATTCGGACCTTAAGTTTAAAATAATCGAAACTCACAAACCGGAAGGGATTTTAATGTGATTCCAGTTGGAAAATGCCACTAAGGTTAGTAGGATATTGGGACAAAAGCAAGTTTTAAAATAAATAATTTTAGGTCCTTTAACTTTTGAAAATATCATTTTTGTCCCATTTTGAAATAATTGCCTTTAAGGCTTTTAGGGTTCAATTGTTATGAAATTTGAACCTTGGGTCCAAAATATAATTAAGTTATAGTTAAGTTAGTATTTCCAGGTGCATGGGCTGCATAAGTCCTGGAAATTTCATTTGGGTCCTCAAGTTTAGTATTTTACACATTAGTCCCTCAATTTTAGAAAACTTACTTTCCAAGCTCTAAACACTTGGATTTTTGGAATACATTTAAAATATGTCAATTCAGTACCTTAAGAATAAAATTTTTATAATTTAAAGTTAAGGTCTGGTACAGTTTTAAAATTTGCAATGTAGCCCTTAAACTTTCAAAATTTTACAATCTAGTCCTTGGGCTTTTAAAGGTTGATTTTATTTATCTAAAAACTCTTAAAACTTTATTAAAATGTCCAAAAGTCATTTTTGAACCTGAGTACAGTCCCAAATTTCAGAAATGTGCAGAGGGGTCCTTTAACTTTCATTTTCTTGCAATTTAGTCCACCAACTTTCCATTTTTACATTTTAAAGTCCAAAATTGAAATTTAATCAATTATGCTCGACTTGTCCAGGTTATAAGTCATCCAAAACATGGATTTCAAAGATCATACACATGCATGTTCAATTCATACAAGAATTCATTAAATAGAACATTAAATTGTACATGCATGCACCTAAAATTCAATAAATAGCAATTTTGAGCAAATCTTGAGAATTTTCATGATTTGATACATAAAATTGACATGCAATACATAGATTATATATCTCAAGGCTCATGATCAAAATTTCTACATGCATTTTAATAAAAACACCTAATAGTTGGAAAGTATTTTTCCACCCACCTTAAAATTGGAAATTATGAAATAAAAGGATAAATTTCACAATTTTTGGATGAGGCCTCTTAGGTCAGCCCCTAAGTTAAGAAATATCAAAAATTTGGAGTTAGAAAAATGGGAGAAAAATTAAGGAGAAAAACAAGGAGATAAGAAAATGAGAAAGATCGACTTTACTGTCAGTGTATTGGAGACTATTTGAAGCTTTAAATTTGGAATTTTTGTTCAACTCCAAAATCACCTAAGGTCAGCCCCTATTTCTCAAAAATGAAAAAGGGGTGTTAAAATTTGAAAAATAGAAAAAAGAGGAAAGAAGGGTTCAGTGTCCAATTTACCTTGTAGTCCAAATTCTCTACTAGTTCTTCTTCAAGTCTTCAAGTTTCACCACCATGCATGCATGTCTCCAAGTGGTCTTCTAAGTACCTCAAAATTCAAAATATAAACTTAAGTTAAAAGAAGAAGGTGATGAGTAGGAAGAATTTAAGTGAATTGAGGAGTGAAATTTCTTACCTTGAGAAAGAGGTGTTCGAATTTTTGAGTTTTAAGTGGTAAGATTGTTTGTTTTGGTTTGGATGTTTGAAGAAAGGAAGTATGTTTGATGTTAGAAAGAAGATCTTTTTGGAGTTATGAAGATGGGTTTGAAGATGTGAAGGACTTGTGTTTGAATATTTGAAGATATGAAGAAGTGGTACTTGAAGATATGAGGAACTTATGTTGAAGATTTGAAGATGTGAAGAGTTGGTGTTTGAAGGTTTTAAGATATGAATGAATTTTGTTTGAATGTTTGAAGATGTGAATGAATTTTAGAGAGAGGTTAGAGAGAAGGAGGAGAATTAGCTTGAGAGATGAAGGTGTTGGATGAAAAATGAACAAATTTGTTCATTTTTCCTTCATGTGGCCGTCCACATGCTTGAGAGGGGGGAGAAAATTTTGATTAATTTGTGTCTTGCATTTTGCCTCTTGCATGGGAGACATTTTGGAGGTCAAAGGTATGGGCATGAGATGGTTTGAATGGAATGTTGGAAAACTTCCAACATGTTGGCAAAATTAATAATAAAGAATTGATGTATAAGATGATGTGTATAATGTTTGAATTAATGGTATAATTATACACAAGATGACTAATTTAAGGTGTAAGTGTACAAGAGTTGGATGATATTTCTACTCCAAATCATCACCATGGCCGTCCATACTAAGGGCATTATGGTAATTGCATATATTTTTTTTTGTCCCAAATTTGATGATAATAGATGAAGTATATCAATCTCCAAAATAATTAGTGATTTTCTTGATCACTTATAAGTCTCATGATCACTTAATCTAAATCAAAATCTTAATTCTATAAGGTAAAAGTCTCTAAAATAAATAGTCTCTTAAAATTCTAAGGTGACTAATAAATACAAAAATAGTAATAATGATCAATCAAGTGATCATAAATGCAAAATAGAATTAATAAAGATCATGATCACAAGTAATAAATGAAATGAAATAAAATACAAAATATATATTATTAATATTTACCCGTCAAAGTGGCGCGGTAAAATAGTCGATTAAATACATAGACGACAATAAGAATCAATTATAAGCTCGAAAAAAGCGGGGCTTCACATCCTCCCTCCTTAAAAGAATTTGGCCCCAAATTCTCTTGAAATAGTTTTGGGTATTGATTCATCATGTCTTCTTCCATCTCCCACGTTGCGTCTTCGTCTCGGTTGTGGTTCTCGCCACACCACTTTAACCATCGGGAATTTCACTCTTACGCAATCGTCGTATCTGATCAATGATCTCGGATCGGCCTCTCGGTGTAGGATAGATTTTCCATTAGAGGAGGAGTATCTCGAGTGATGATATGCTCGGGATCCGGTTGATACTTCTTTAGTCTCGACACGTGGAATACGTCATGCATTCCCACATATGGTGCTTTGGTAACTCGAGTGGTAGGCTAAATTCCCAATCCTCTGTAAAATCTTGTAAGGTCCAACATATCTCGGACTCAACTTGCCTCCTTTCTTCTGGGATTGATCAATCCTTTCCGTGGTGAGAGTCCGAGAAATACTTCATCACCGACTTCAAATTCCAATTCCTTTCTTCTCTTGTCCGCGTAACTCTTTTGGCGGCTCCGAGCTATGCGAATCCGCTCCTTGATCAGCTTGACCTTCTCGATGGCCTCCCCTGAACTAAGTCGACCTTTGGAATCGAGGGCGACTTTTGTTTCTCTTTCGAGTCCATTGGTCGTCAATCTCCCAGTGTAGTGGGGATCTACATTTTCGCCCATATAACGCCTCGTAGGGTGTCATCCCATTTTTGTTTTTGGAATTCAAAAGTTTTCCAATTTTTTGTTAATCTTTAATTAAAATTAAAATGATTTCCCCTAGCAACAAAAAGCCGTTGTAGCACTCGGTATATATTTGATATTCTCCAATGGGCGACCCAGTTCAATTCTGCAACGGCAATTTTTCATTTTTGAATTCAAAAGTTTCCCTATTTTTGTTAATCTTTAATTAGAATTAAAATAATTTCCTAGCACCAAAATGTCGTTGTAGCAATGGTATATATTTGATATTCCCCAATGGGCGACCCACGTTCGATTCCTAGCAGCGACAATTTTTGTTTTTGGAATTCAAAAGTTTTCCTATTTTTTGTTAATCTTTAATTAAAATTAAAATGATTTCCATAGCAACAATAAGCCGTATCACCGGTATATATTTGATATTCTCCAATGGGCGACCTAGGTTCAATTCCTGGCAACGGCAATTTTTCATTTTTTGAATTCAAAAGTTTCTATTTTTGTTAATCTTTAATTAGAATTAAAATAATTTCCCCGCAATAAAATGCCATTGTAGACGGTATATATTAGATATTCGCCAATTGGTGACCCAGGTTCGATTCCTGACAAATGACAATTTTTCAATTTTGAAATTCAAAAGTTTTCCTATTTTTTGTTAATCTTTAATTAAAATTAAAATGATTTTCCTAGCAACAAAAAGTCGTTGTAGCAAGATCGGTATATATTTGGTATTCCCCAATGGGCGACCAGGTTTGATTCTGGCAAAACAATTTTTTGTTTTTGGAATTCAAAAGTTTTCCTATTTTTTGTTAATCTTTAATTAAAATGAAAATGATTTCCCAAGCAACAAAAAGCCGTTGTAGCACTCGGGTATATATTGGTATTCCCCAATGGGTGACCCGGGATTGATTCTGATACGCAATTTTTATTTTTGGAATTCAAAAGTTTTCCTATTTTTTGTTAATATTTAATTAAAATTAAAATGATTTCCCTAGCAACAAAAAGCCGTTGTAGCACTCGTATACAATTGGTATTCCCCAATGGGCGACCCAGTTCGATTCCCGGAGAGGCAATTTTTTGTTTTGGAATTCAAAAGTTTTCCTATTTTTGTTAATCTTTAATTAAAATTAAAATGATTTCCCAAGCAACAAAAAGCCGTTGTAGCACCTGTATATATTTGGTATTCGCCAATGGGCGACACAGTTCGATTCCCGACATCGGCAATTTTTTCTTTTTGGAATTCAAAAGTTTCCCTATTTTTTGTTAATATTTAATTAGAATTAAAATTATTTCCCCTAGCAACAAAAAGCCGTTGTAAAGATGGTATATATTTGATATTCCTCAATGGGTGACCCAGTTCGATTCCTGGCGGCAATTTTTCAATTTTGAAATTCAAAAGTTTTCTTATTTTTTGTTAATCTTTAATTAAAATTAAAATAATTTTCCTAGCAACAAAAAACCGTTGTAGCATTGGTATATATTTGGTATTCCCCAATGGGCGACCCAGGTTCGATTCCTGGCAGCGGCAATTTTTTGTTTTTGGAATTCAAAAGTTTTCCTATTTTTTGTTAATTTTTAATTAAAATTAAAATGATTTCCCCTAGCAACAAAAAGCCATTGTAGCACTGGTATACAATTGGTATTCCCCAATGGGCGACCCAGGTTCGATTCCTAAGCAGCGGCAATTTTTTCTTTTTGAATTCAAAAGTTTTCCTATTTTTTGTTAATCTTTAATTAAAATTAAAATGATTTCCCTAGCAACAAAAAGCCGTTGAAGCACTGGTATATATTTGATATTCTCCAATGGGCGGCCGAGTTCAATTCACCTGCAACGGCAATTTTTCATTTTTGAATTCAAAAGTTTCCTATTTTTGTTAATCTTTAATTAGAATTAAAATAATTTTCCTAGCAACAAAATGCCGTTGTAGCACTGGTATATTTTTGATATTCCTCAATGGGTGACCCAGGTTCGATTCCCACAGCGGCAATTTTTCAATTTTGAAATTCAAAAGTTTTCTTATTTTTTGTTAATCTTTAATTAAAATTAAAATAATTTTCCTAGCAACAAAAAACCCTTGTAGCATTGGTATATATTTGGTATTCCCCCAATGGGCGACCCAGCTCGATTCCTGGCAACGCGTCAATTTTTTGTTTTTGGAATTGAAAATTTTCCCTACTTTTCATTAATCATTAATTAAAATTATAATAATTTCCCTAGAAACAAAAAGTCGTTGTAGCAATCGTATATATTTGGTATTTCCCAACGGGCGACCCAGATCGATTCCTGGCAGCGTGGCAATTTTTATTTTTGGAATTCAAAAGTTTTCCTATTTTTTGTTAATTTTTAATTAAAATTAAAATGATTTTTCAAGCAACAAAAAGCCGTTGTTGACTTGGTATATATTTGGTATTCCCCGAATTGGTGACCTGTGTTCGATTCCCGCTGCAAAATTTTTTATTTTTGGAATTCAAATGTTTTCCTATTTTTTTGTTAATCTTTAATTAAAATTAAAATGATTTCCCAAGCAACAAAAAACCGTTGTAATCTTGGTATATATTTGGTATTCCCCAAACGGGCGACCCAGGTTCGATTCCTAGCAGTGGCAATTTTTGTTTTTGGAATTCAAAAGTTTCCTATTTTTGTTAATCTTTAATTAAAATTAAAATGATTTCCCAAGCAACAAAAAACCGTTGTAGCACTGATATATATTTGGTATTCCCCAATGGGCGACCCAGTTTCGATTCCTGGCCGTGGCAATTTTTGTTTTTGGAATTCAAAAGTTTCCTATTTTTTGTATCTTTAATTAAAATTAAAATGATTTTCCTAGTAACAAAAAGCCGTTGCAGACTGGTATATATTTGGTATTCCCCAATGGGCGACCCAGGCTCGATTCCTGGCAATGTCAATTTTTTGTTTTTGGAATTGAAAATCTTCCCTACTTTTCGTTAATCTTTAATTAAAATTAAAATAATTTCCCTAGCAACAAAACGCCGTTGTAGCACTGGTATATATTTGGTATTCCCCAATGGGTGACCCGTGTTTGATTCTCGGGCAAGCAATTTTTAAATTTTAAAATTCAAAAGTTTTCCTATTTTTTGTTAATCTTTAATTAAAATTAAAATGATTTTCCTAGCAACAAAAAACCGTTGTAGCAGACTAGTATATATTTGGTATTCCCCAATGGGCGACCCAAGCACGATTCTGGTAACGCAATTTTTTGTTTTTGAATTGAAAAGTTTCCTATTTTTTGTTAATATTTAATTAAAATTAAAATGATTTCCCTAGCAACAAAAAGCCGTTGTAGCACTGGTATATATTTGGTATTCCCCAATGGGCGACCCAGGTTCGATTCCTGGCAGCGGCAATTTTTTGTTTTTGGAATTCAAAAGTTTTCCTATTTTTTGTTAATCTTTAATTAAAATTAAAATGATTTCCCTAGCAACAAAAAGCCGTTGTAGCACTGGTATATATTTGATATTCTCCAATGGGCGACCCAGGTTCAATTCCTGGCAACGACAATTTTTCATTTTTTTATTTTTTGTTAATCTTTAATTAGAATTAAAATAATTTCCTAGCAACAAAATGCCGTTGTAGCACTCGGTATATTTTGATATTCCCCAATGGGTGACCCAGGTTCGATTCCCTGGCGGTGGTAGAGGAAGAGGTTTCGAGACCTGGCCTCTTGCCCAAAAAACATTAGTACATAGATCTGGCAAGAAAGGAGGGATCTCTGGCCGGTCTTGACCAAGTAGCCAACTGGCAAGTGGCTAAAAACAATGCCGAGTATGTGAAAAGAATCGAAGAAGAAAATAAAAGACAAACTCAGCTATGGGAGGAGAGACAAGAGAGATTAAGAAGAGATGAAGGCGCCCTAAGGCATATGAAAAGAAGAAGAAGAAGTAAGATGAGAAAAAGAGAAGAAGACCGAGGATGACAGAATCAAGAAGATGAAAAAGAAGGAGGCGTGAAGGAGATGAAGTGTTGTTGTCCACCCCTTCATGTATTTTACTATGTAAATACATACTATGTAAGTCTTCCGTAATAAATCAGAATTCTCTTTTTTTGCGTAGACATAAATGTTTGCTTTGATACACCTTGTAAACAAATGTGTAAAAGAACAAGAATGTTATGATCAATAAAAGGATTGATTCTACGCATACATTCTCTCCGAATGCACTATCTGTATGTATCTTTGCTATTTATATTTTGAATGTTTTAAGTTTTGGCATCATCAAAAAGGGGGAAATTGTTGGGAAATTTATTGTTTAGATTTTGATGAATGCCATGTAAAACTTAGAATAGGAAGTTGGCACCCCATTTTTATTGTAAACTCGCATTGTAACAAATAGGGTGGTCAAGCCGAGTTAAATCGGCTATGCCCAAACATGCAAGAAGACAACCGGAGACTAGTAGGAAGACTCACGTGCGAGACAATTTGAGTTTGGCAAAAGAAGAGAAGACGGAACTCAATCAAGGTGCAGCGGTGAGATGCAACAGTAAAGCATCCGATCAAGTCAACTCAAGATAGTCAAGTCTCTAATTGAAGTGACAGAAGAGTCATTTAATGATTGGAAGCTGACTCTAAGTCACCTGGGAAAGCAAGGAAATGCGAAACAAGTCGAGATAATCGAAAGAGATCCGTTGCACGAGTAAATCAAGAGAATTACTTAAACAAGTAATATCTCCATGCTACCTTTCTCGGAGTGCTCGATCACGCGAAGCGTGCAAGGGAAATAAACCAATGGGAAGCACTACACCGAGTCGATTACTCTGAAAAGTCAAGAATAATTCATACGAGGAAGTGGAAATTCCAAGGATCGCAACAAGACAAGCCAACGACCACAAGTGACTTTCAAAAATAAGCCTATCTCTTCAACGGGCAAATTTTTGAAAGATCACTATAAAAGGCCGAGGATGACTCAAAGATAGAGTTGATTACCCGAACCAAAAACATTCAAGCTAACATCAACCGTAATCAAAATATTCTCAAAATCATTCAAGTTTAATCCTCAAGCCTACACTACGAAGAAAATCAATCCAACACTCACTGTGAAGGAAAGATAGCTTCAATCGGTTGAAGTGGAAACTTTAGAAGAAAAGGGGTCTACATTCCACGAAGGATTGTAGGAAGGTTCAAGGTCGAACCGGTCTCGAGTTCTTTGGAGGGCTTCGTGATCAAATCCTAAGAGCTTGAGCAAGTGAGTGAGCTGTAATGTAAGCGGTTGCCCCGTGAAGAAGCCGAGTCGGACGAGAAGCCACCGAGTGACCAATGCATCTCCGGACCGAGTCCCAAAGGATCAAGTCACCAGTGTGATCAAGACTTGTATCCGGGTACTGCTACCACTCACGATATCTTGATCAATACTTAGTGGATTCCTCCGGAGTTGGAGAAGAGAGGAGTAGAAGAATTACCCCATCTTGAACCTCTATAAAAACTTATCGTGTCATTTACATTTCAAAGACTTTAATTCCTGCATCTTATTTGTTTAATTATGACATATTTGCTATCCAACTGATAATCTCTAAGTACTAAAACCAAGTATTAAATCATAACTAAACCAAACTTAAGGGTGTTAAGTCTTCCAGCTGAAAATAAACCACGATTGAGCTAATTGGTCTTAAATACCGAGTTATTCTATCAACATTCGAGTCAGTGAGTGACTAACTCTCTTGATTAACTAAATTGGTTGTCCACCAAGGACACAAAAGTATAGTGTCAACTCAATTTTAAAAAGGACCAAAAGTGAAAAGTTGGTAAGGTTTATTCAACCCCCTCCTTTTAAACCTTACACTCACACCCCTTGGGACCTACAAGTGGTATCGAGTGGTTGGTTCATTGAGCCTTCCGCATGTTTCTTGACTAGATCTCCAAACTTTTCAAAGTCCGTTTTAGCACTTAAGTTTTCAAAACTCCTTTTATCATTAAAAGTTATTATCATGGAAGCAAATTTGACACGCATCCCTATGTTCACAATTGAAGAATTTGATGAATGGAAAATTCGTATGCAGCTCATGTATCGGATTACATGATGAGATGTGGATAGTCATAGAGGATGGGCCACTTGCGCAAATCTTAAAAGTGAACACACTGTAAGAAGAGCTACAAATGAAGGTGAAGAGGATGTTTTCCTAGACCAGCCGACTATGGTTGAAAAACCAAGAACTGAATGGACAAATGATGACAGAAAAAGATACAACCTGGACAATGTAGCCAAGGACATCCTTCACAAAACCTTGGACAAAGCCATGTTCAATAAAGTCAAATCATGCAAAACGGCTAAAGAAATCGGGACAAGCTAACATTGATTTGTGAAGGCTCGGAGCAAATCAAGTAAAATAAATTATCGGTGGTCACAAAAATTTGAGAATTTCAAAATGATCGCAGGAGAAAACCTGGATCAATGGATGCTCGGTGATGGATCAAAAGCTACCTTTAAAACCGTAGGCAAGTGCACCTATCGTTTTATAGTATAGATTATTGAGTACCGAGTGTCATTCCCACGAGGATTGTAAGTACTAATAATTACCGCCTTTTTGTTATTTAATCTAACAATTTTTCGAGTTTTTGTTTGATGAAAAGGAAAACAAATTATAAATTGTAAAAATGAAGTAAAATTTGTAGAATAAGAAATCAAGAGATAAAAGTGTGTTTGAATGTAAATCCTCTAGAATGTTTTTGTGATTTGACAAGTTAAAAGATTCAACCATAAGCCCTTGAGTAAAAACCAACCTCTTTTAATAAAATCTCATGCTATGTGGACCGTAGAAATTCCCGATTTAAGTTAATCCCTTTCTCAAGGCGAAAAACTCCTAATCTCAAGTTGATTAACTGAAATCTCTTTCTAGTTAAAACCCCAAGATTGCATTATAACGATTTATGAATTCCCATATTAGGTTTGACCCTAATCCGGAAGATTTATGTCGTCCTATATCTAGGATTGCATGCAACTCTTTTCACTTATACAATTTCTTTTTCACCATAAATTTTTCGATTACTGATGAAGAAAAGATATCAAATTAATATAGCGGAAATATTAACTCGAATGAGATAAGCATGATATAAGTGAATCACACAAGACATGAGAATTTTATTAAAAACATACAAACCTTAATCACAAATCCATTCTAGAGTTCATTACACTCAAACACTAAGATTTTAGCTACTCATGATTTTGACAAAAGAGTAAATTACACAAGAAGATTTAAGCATTGTAGACATGGTGTACTTATCTTTCTCAAAACCTCAATGGACTTCTTCCTTGATTGATGATGTTGCTCCAAGCCTTCTTCTCCAATATTGCCCCAAGCTTTCTACTCCAAGACCTCTTGATCCCAATTCTACTTAATGAAGTGAATACAATGAATATTTCCTGAGTATCTAATGAATGCCTCTCCCAACTTCAACCCTTGGCTTTTATAGGCAACCAATACATTGATAGTACTCTCTTTTATTAAACAATCACCCTATTTTCCTTGTTGGTTGGTGAATTCTTGTATTCAAGTGATGAGGGAGGGACATGGAGACATGTTTCAAGAAAATAGGGAGTTAAAAGTGTACAAAAGTGGCCAAAATGGATTGGTTGGTGAGTTTTCCCCAAATTCCGCAAAGAAAAGTGACAGAAAGTGGCCCGACACGGCCATGTTGAAGCGACACGGCCAGTCGTCTTTTCCGCACAAAAAATGAAAATAGGCGACATGGCGTGTTGTCCAACACGGCCAGGCCGTGTTATCTGACACGACCAGGCCGTGTTCGGCTATTTTCGCAAAAATTTCGAGTTTTTAGCTCCGTGAACACGGCCGTGTTGCCCGACACCCCTGTGTTGGACCAAAAGGCCCCGAAATGACGCGTTTGGCTTGGAATTTCGAGCGTTTTGCATCCTTAAACTCCCGGTATGTTTTGACATGAATCCATGGTCCGAAATTCACCAAAATTAGCCCCGAATGGTCAATCTACATCAATAAAATCACCTCGGAGTAATATGAACTATGTACAATCAAAAATTTACAAAACTAACAATAAAATAACTCGAATTCTACTCAAATATACACATAAAACATGCATAAAAAGACCTTATCAAACCACCTCAACTTTGAACTTTGCTTGTCCTCAAGCAAAACATTATATCAAAAGAGGGATTCAATAAATCACAACATACAAAGATGATTTTTTTTTTTTTCAACATATTGAACATAAGCGAGTCAAGTTCTTGGCCTTCTCAACCTGAATTAACCATTAAGTAAAAACATAGTTTTGTAAAGCGATCGATTGTCAAGAAAGATCGTAATATCGGCAGCATTATTCGACTTGAAATCATCACTCCACAAATCTTGATAGTTATGAACAACTTTAATTCAATAACGCCATGAAAATACAAGAATTCAATAGATCATTGTAGTTAGCCTACTAGTCATATAACCAAGCTTCTTGAACTTTATTGGAATGAGAAGTCAAGGAGTATTCATTCTCCTTTTTTTTTTTTTTTTTTGGGACCTTTCGAGACATGCTTCCACTAGGTTTATATTTTGAATTTCTGTTCAAACACTCCTAGGGTGGTTTCCCATACTCATATTCGTGTCGCCGTTTTACGTAAAAGACAAACATGGGGCTCATGAATGCTCCTAGTTACTAAGCAACAACAAATAGAGGAGTATAACCTCGATTGGTCCGTTTTTTTTTTTTTTTTTTTTTCATTTTTCTCTTTCTCTTTTTTTTTTTTGCAAGCTTGGTTTAACAACTCGTTAACCACTACTAAATCACGAGTTCTCGTGACGTTCATAGCGCTAGGTATCGTCGTATATGCCTTAACACATCAAGTATTTATGGTGTTAGAAATCTCATCAAAATTTTGCCTGCATCCACGTCAATCTATCCTAGACAATCAATTGCTTCACATTGAAAACACAAATTAACAAGTTAATATAGGTATAATTGGGCCAAGTTATTGACTAGCAAATACTCAATTTGTTAAAAAAAAAAATCACATCTCTTGAAAACAAACACACAAGCATTCCGAAAATGTTATTGTACCCACCTCCAACTTTAAGATTCACATTGTCCTCAATGTGAAAGAAAAAAATGGACAAACACACACAAAACACTCAAAAAAAAAAGAAATTAGAATGATATAAAAGAGGTGGAGAAAAAAAAAAGAAAAATACGACCTTACTACAATAGTGGAATTGGTGTTGAGTGACCATTGGGTTGTTTTGGTACGGGACCTTCAACGGCATCTTCATACCTAATCAAAGTTAAGCAACACACAACTCGAATACCGTGAAATCTCAAATATTCCCAATTAGAACAAACAAGAAGAAGCTCAAGAGTTTTTTTTTTTGATTTGAAAATGACTCTATGGATTTGTGATTATTTTGAAAGAAAATAAAATAAAATAAAAATAAATGAAAACAATTGCACACAAACATCGGGTTGCCTCCCGGGTAGCGCTTCTTTAACGTCATATAGCTGGACCATTTCACCTAAATGTGAAGATTTAATCGGGCGGAGCCTTGAACTTATGAAAAATTTTATCTCTTTGAACAACATCGCCACCCGTATCGATTTTCGAACAATTGACCTTCATGGTCCTATTTTTCTGCATGTTATTCTCAAAATGGGATTTATCTGTGGAAACTTTTGCACATTGAACATCACATACTTTCGAGGATTTATTAGAAGACATATCAAGCAAAGAATCATTTATCCTTGTCTCAATCAAGTTTATAGGAAAACAAGTATCATTTATAGGATTTCTCAAAGGAATTTTAAAGATAACTTGTTCACCCCCTACTCTCAAAGTAAGCTTTCCATCATGCACATCAATGAGAGATTTAGCGGTAGCCAAAAAGGGACGCCCTAGAATTAAGGGAACTTCTATATCATCATGCATGTCAAGAATAATAAAATCAATCGGGAATATGAATTTATCAATCTTAACTAGCACATCTTTAACAATACCTCTAGGATGTTTAATCGATTTATCGGCTAATTGAATGTCCATCCTAATAGGTTTAAGTTCACTTAATTCCGCATGCTTGAATGTTTCATAAGACATCACGTTGATACTAGCTCCCAAGTCGGCTAGTGCCCTATCAACAGGTAAACCATCAATTGTGCAAGGGATAATAAAGCTTCCTGGATCATTAAATTTTTGTGGTAGTTCATTGGAAGGACATTTATCATTCAATCACACATTCGATAATTTATTAAGCTTATTTTCACTAGGAATGATGTCATTAAGATCCCTAACATGCTTTGAATGAGGGTCAACAAATGGATTATTGGCATGTAATTGTTTGAAAGAATCAAGGTACTTACCAAATTTGTCCTCCCTTCTATCTTCTTCGGTTAGACTCCGGTAAGGGATCTTGGGCTTGATGATACGCAACCTCCTTTTTCATGAGATTTTCTTTGGGCATGTCATCCTCCACGTATTTACTGCATGGCGGCATTGGCATAATCACGCTCATGTGGAAAACGATGGTGATTGCCGTCACGTGCTCCCTTGGTTTGGCTCGATATTACCCGGCAAACTACCTTGTGGCCTTTCGGAAATCATCTTCGCAATCCGCCTATTTGGTTTTCCGGTTATGGATAGATGCCTCTTGATTTCTCAAGGATGTTTCCACCGCCGAATCGGGTATCTATTGATTGCACAAACTTTGTTATAAGATCTTCCAAGTTAGGCTTACCTTGATTTGGTGAAATCCGGAGACGTGTGTAGATCGGGGATTGGGGATTAGATCGTGGTTGGCCTTGATTTCCCCAACCGAAATTAGGATGTTGTCGCCACCCAGGATTATATGTGTTCTTTGTAAGGATTACTTGGGTAATTTACGCCTTGATTCCCAACGTAATTAGCATGTTCGGCGTGAGGTATTGTGTGTGGGCAATCCCGATGATTATGTAATCCCCACAAGTTTCACAAGATAAAACGTGCGGTGGTGGTTTAGGAATTGCCAAATCATCGATCTTTTGGGTTAATGCTTCGACACATTGCGGCGGCGTAACTACCGCATCCAATTATACACACCAACCGACTGTTAGTTTTACCTCGTATGGATTGCCATTGGTAGCCGTTCATGGCCATTCCCTCGATCAAATCCTGAGCGGCTTCCGGCGTTTTGTTATTAAGAGTTCCCCGACCGCCATTTGCATCGATCATTTGTCTTGTTGCGAAAAGTAGCCCATTATAAAATGTTTGGACTTGCATCCAAATAGGTAGGCCATGGTGTGGGCATTTCCGCAACAATTCTTTGAATCTCTCCCAAGTGTCGTACAAGGTCTCGTCATCTTCTTGAGTGAATGAAGAGATTTCATTCCTCAATCGTGCGATTTGGCCGTGGAAAATATTTCAAAAGGAACTTTTCGCCATGATGTTCCACGTTGTAATCGTTCCCTTTGGCAAAGTATTTAGCCATTGTTTAGCCCGTCCCCAAGAGTAAATGGGAATAGGCGTAAGCGGATGGCATCATCGAGACCCCATTTATTTTGAATGTATCGCAAATTTCAAGGAAATTCGCGATATGATTATTTGATCTTCGTCCGGTAGGCCGTCGAATTGAACAAATTTTTGCACCATTTGAATGACATTCGGTTTGATTTGAAATTATTGGTCGCAACAATGGGCCTTACGATCTAGGCGATGTACCGTCCATAGACGGCTTGGCGTGTCGTACATGGTTCTTTGTTGTTCATCCGCCATATCAAGATCCTTGCCTTCGTTAATATCCTCCTCGTGGTCTGTATTAATACTTTCCTCGTGTTTGCTACCGGCGGTGTGTCGCGACTTCCGGTTCGGCGACAGTAGGCATGCAATCGTAGTAAACAAGGAGGATAAGTATAATCCAAGACTTACAAAGATAGATACCTAGAAAGATAATTGATGAAAATAAAAAAAAAAAATGATTAAATTAACAAAAATAAGGTGTTCTTAATATTACAATCCCGAACGGCGCCAAAAACTTGATGGATCAAAAGCTACCTTTAAAACCGTAGGCAAGTGCACCTATCGTTTTATAGTATAGATTATTGAGTCCGAGTGTCATTCCCACGAGGATTGTAAGTACTAATAATTACCGCCTTTTTTGTTATTTAATCTAACAATTTTCAGAGTTTTTTTGATGAAAAAGGAAAACAAATTATAAATTGTAAAAATGAAGTAAAATTTGTAGAATAAGAAATCAAGAGATAAAAGTGTGTTTGAATGTAAATCCCTATAGAATGTTTTTGTGATTTGACAAGTTAAAAGATTCAACCATAAGCCCTTGAGTAAAAACCAACCTCTTTTAATAAAATCTCATGCTATGTGGACCGTAGAAATTCCCGATTTAAGTTAATCCCTTTCTCAAGGCGAAAAACTCCTAATCTCAAGTTGATTAACTGAAATCTCTTTCTAGTTAAAACCCCAAGATTGCATTATAACGATTTATGAATTCCCATATTAGGTTTGACCCTAATCCAGAAGATTTATGTCGTCCTATATCTAGGATTGCATGCAACTCTTTTCACTTATACAATTTCTTTTTCACCATAAATCTTTCGATTACCCGATGAAGAAAAGATATCAAATTAATATACCGGAAATATTAACTCGAATGAGATAAGCATGATATAAGTGAATCACACAAGACATGAGAATTTTATTAAAAACATACAAACCTTAATCACAAATCCATTCTAGAGTTCATTACACTCAAACACTAAGATTTTAGCTACTCATGATTTTGACAAAAGAGTAAATTACACAAGAAGATTTAAGCATTGTAGACATGGTGTACTTATCTTTCTCAAAACCTCAATGGACTTCTTCCTTGATTGATGATGTTGCTCCAAGCCTTCTTCTCCAATATTGCCCCAAGCTTTCTACTCCAAGACCTCTTGATCCCAATTCTACTTAATGAAGTGAATACAATGAATATTTCCTGAGTATCTAATGAATGCCTCTCCCAACTTCAACCACTTGGCTTTTATAGGCAACCAATACATTGATAGTACTCTCTTTTATTAAACAATCACCCCTATTTTCCTTGTTGGTTGGTGAATTCTTGTATTCAAGTGATGAGGAGGGACATGGAGACATGTTTCAAAAAATAGGGAGTTAAAAGTGTACAAAAGTGGCCAAAATGGATTGGTTGGTGAGTTTTCCCCAAATTCCGCAAAGAAAAGTGATGAAAGTGGCCCCGACACGGCCATGTTGAAAAGACGCCAGGCCGTAGGCGTCTTTAAAAAAATCGAAAATAGGCGACATGGCGTGTTGTCCAACACGCCAGGCCGTGTTGTACGACACGGCCATGTTGTGCGACACGCCAGGCCGTGTTCGGGCTGTTTTCGCAAAAGTTCGAGTTTTTAGCTCCGTGGAACACGGCCGTGTTGCCCGACACCCCTGCCCGTGTTGGACCAAAAAGGCCCCGAAATGACGCGTTTGGCTTGGAATTTCGAGCGTTTTTGCATCCTTAAACTCCCGGTATGTTTTGACATGAATCCATGGTCCTAAATTCACCAAAATTAGCCCCGAATAGTCAATCTACATCAATAAAATCACCTCGGAGTAATATGAACTATGTACAATCAAAAATTTACAAAACTAACAATAAAATAACTCGAATTCTACTCAAATATACACATAAAACATGCATAAAAAGACCCTTATCAAACCACCTCCAACTTTGAACTTTGCTTGTCCTCAAGCAAAACATTATATCAAAAAGAGGGATTCAATAAATCACAACATACAAAGATGATTTTTTTTTTTTTTCAACATATTGAACATAAGCGATCAAGTTCTTGGCCTTCTCAACCCGAATTAACCATTAAGTAAAAACATAGTTTTGTAAAGCGATCGATCAAAAAGAAAGATCGTAATATCGGCAGGGCATTATTCGACTTGAAATCATCACTCCACAAATACTGATAGTTATGAACAACTTTAATTCAATAACGCCATGAAAATACAAGAATTCAATAGATCATTGTAGTTAGCCTACTAGTCATATAACCAAGCTATGTCAAACTCCAAAAGTAATTTTGGAAAAAGGATCTTCAAGCAATGAAGTGTCTCAAAAATCCAAAACTCCAAATGGTGCACACACATTCACTCCAAAGCACAATTACAAGCAAAAGCGACCTTGGTTATAAAGGAAAAGGAAAAAACAAACCAGTTGGGTGCATTGAGAGGACATCCGAGAAGAAATTCACCAAGTTCCTCGAAAACTCCAAACAGAATTACTCTGTAAAGAAGAAACAGAGCTACCAAAAACCCCAAAAGTTCTATCAAAGAAACACATATGATGGGAATGGTAGAAAATATCCAAGCCAAGCGATTGGAACGATGTGAACTATCGGATAGACTTATGGAATATAAGCCCAAATGGCAAAGGCCTAGAACTCAAAGAAAGGCCATTCCAAAAATATAAGAGCTTTCATCAAAGACACATATGCACCTAGGCACTACACTCGGAGACACCACAATTACCCAAAGAAGGAAATTGCTAAAACACATATACAGCATACGAGACAAAAGAGACAATTTGTATGAACCTAGAATCCCCAAGAAATTTGCCAAAATTAATTATGATTATGGCAGCGATAGATGGCAACCCCTTAGAGCCAGATCATTTGGCTATAGGCTGGTTGAATCATCTTACAATACTAACCCCTCAGGACCCGGACAAGTATGGGTACCTAAAACTTAATTTCCTTGATTGCGGGTTCAAGGAGCAGTGAGTGCCAAGGAACCTGGTACATGGATAGTGGCACATTTCCCGGACATATGACAGAAACAAGAAAAATCTGTCAAAATTCAAGGAAGTTAAAGGAGCAAAAGTCATATTTGGAGGAAATGAAGCTCCGGGAGAAATAAGAGGCCTTTGGATCCATCAAGAAGAACGGATTAGAAATCACGGATGTTGCATATGTTGAAGGACTCAACTTCAACTTGCTAAGCATCGACCAACTCTGTGACAAGGGCTATAATGTTGGATTTAACATGGGTATATGCCAAATCAAGGATATTGAATCAAATGAAGTTGTGTTGCAAGGATGCGAGACAAAAGAACATGTATGTAGTAGATTGGTCAACCGCTACACCCAACACTGTCTATTAGCAAAGAGCACAAATTGAATCAAGTTGGTTGTGGCACAAAAGCTGAGTCACCTGAATTTCAAAACAATTAACAAGCTTGCGGAGTAATCTTGTGGTAGGTCTTCCGCACTCGGTATACAAGAAGGAGAGTATATGTGATGCATGCGGAAGGAAAAAAGCAGATCAAATCATCATTCAAAGAAAAGACATGCCCATCTTCAACAAGGATATTGCACCGCTACATATGGATCTATTTGGTCCAGTTGAACCAAAAGCATAAGTGGGAAGAAATATACCTTGGTGGTAGTAGATGACTACTCAAGATATACATGGACAATATTCATGTGTAAGAAGAAAGAAACTCTCAGAAACTACCACACGGTGTGAAGAAGAACTGAGTTTGTCAATGGTATAATAACTCAATATTGTATTGAAAATGGCATTGGTCATGAATTATCTCGCAACAAGGACTCCACAATAGAATGGAGTTGCGAGAAAGAAGGAATAGAACACTCAAAGAAGCGAGGACCATGTTAGGCAAGGGGGTTACCAAAGAGATTTTGGGTCAAGCAATCAACACAACTTGCTACACTCAAAAAGGATGTATGATAAAATGGACAACCGACAAAGACTCCTATGAGATTTGGACAGGAGAAAACCAAATGTTGCATATTTTAGAATATTTGGATGTAAATGCTTCATCCATAACAATGGCAAAGACAATCTAAAGGCTTTCGATGCTAAAGCTAATGAAGGTATCTTCTTGGGATACTCAAATGAAAGCAAAGCCTCTGAGTACTCAACAAAAGGACTATGGTTGCGGAGGAATCCATTCATGTGGTATTCGATGAGCCAAATGTAAATGGAGAAGACATTGAAGAGTCACCGATAAGTTTGAATCATCCAACCATACGAAAAGTCCCTATCTTTGAAGCCGGAAGCCGGAATTATAAACTCGAGATGAAGATGAGATAGCCGAGTCTCATAAAATCTTTGGAAAATTTGCGGCTAAGTGATTGCGAGAGAGTCGATCAAAGCAACACAATGCTAGACAATCAATCCACTAACTTACTTCAACTTTGATGTAAGATGGTCAAACACCATCCACGAAACTTGTCAATGGAAATATAAGAGAAGGTGTCAAAACAAGATCCAGAACTCAACAAGAAGCTATGTTCACATGCTTTATCTCACAAATAGAGCCTAAAGATGTGTTACAAACGTTGGATGACACACATTGGATTCAAGCTATGCAAGAAGAGTCAATCGGTTTGAAAGAAATAAAGTATGGGAATTAGTTCAAAGACCCACCCATCAAAATGTTATTGGTACTAAATGGGTGTTCGAAACAAGATGAACGAGGAGGGTTACGTGGTAAGAAAAACAAAGCAAGACTAGTAGCCAAAGGATATTGCCAAGAAGAAGGAATAGATTTTGATGAAACATTTGCTCTGTGAGCAAGATTGGAAGCTATAAGGATGTTTCTTGCCTATGCAGCTCACAAGAATTTTATTGTATATCGATGGATGTAAAAAGTGCATTCCTAAATGGTTTATTGGAAGAAGAAGTGTATGTTGAACAACCTCCGAGGATTTGAGCGGAAGACTCTTGGAGATAAGGTATACAAACTCAAGAAAGCTCTGTATGGATTGAAACAGGCACCCGCAGCATGGTATGATACTTTGTCACAATTCCTAACGAGAATGGATTCCCAAAAGGAAAAGTAGATAGAACACTTTTCGTAATTCAAGACAAGAAGAGCATCTTGCTTGTTCAAATATATGTGGATGACATCATTTTTGGATCCACAAACAAAGAGCTATGTGAAAAAATTTCAAACCTCATGCAAAGCAAATTTGAAATGAGCATGATGGGAGAGGCGACATTCTTCCTTGGACTACAAGTAAAGCAATTTGAAGGATGGAACCTTCATAAGTCAAACAAAATACACGAGATTTAATGAAGAAATTTGGTATGGAGGAGAAGTCTTCTCACGTGAAAATACCAATGAATACATCGATCAAAATGGACATGGATGCGGATGGCAAGCCCGTAGATCAAACAAGATCTGAGCACTTATTGGATCATTGTTTTATCTCACGGCAAGCGGGCCGGACATCACCTTTCTTTGTAGGTGTATGTGCGAGATTTCAATCTGCTCTAAAAGAGAGCCATATGACTATGACTAAGAGGATTTTGAGATATTTGAAAGGAAGCGAAGTTAGCTTATGGTATCCAAAGGAGGTGGATTCAAGCTAATTGGCTATTCGACTGACTATCTTTGGATGCGAGTTGACAGGAAAGAGCACTTCAGGCACATGTCAAATGCTTGGAAATAGGCTAATTTCCTGGTTTAGCAAAAAGTAAAATTCAATAGCCACCTCTACAAAAAAAGCGAGAATACATAGTCATTTGGCAGCGTTGTTGTGCCAAATCCTATGGATGAGGCAACAACCGAGAGACTATGAAGTTGAAGAAAAGGAAATTCCAATCATGTGTGATAACACAAGTGCAATTGCAATCACTCGAGAATCTGTGTTGCACTCAAGAACAAAGCATATCGATGTCGATATCACTTCATAAGAGTAGGGATGGCAACGGACGGGTTTGGGGCGGGTTTGGCCAAACCCGGGACCCGCCCGACCCGTCTCAAGACCCGACCCGCCCGCCCCGCCTCAAAACAAGATCTTTGGAGGAAGAGGTTTCGGACTGGCCTCTCGCCAAAACATTGAGTACATAGATCTAGGCAAGAAAGGAGGGATCTCTTTGGGGTTCTTGACTAAGTAGCCAATCTGCAAGTGGCTAAAAACAATCTTTGAGTATGTGAAAAGAATCGAAGAAAAAATAAAAGACAAACTCAGCTATGGGAGGAGAGACAAGAGAGATTAAGAAGAGATGAAGCTGCCCGGAAGGCATATGAAAAGAAGAAGAAGGCGGTGAAGATGAGAAAAAGAGAAAGAAGACCGAGAGATGACGTAATCAAGAAGATGAAAGAAGGAGCGTGAAGGAGATGAAGTGTTGATGTCCACCCCTTCATGTATTTTACTATGTAAATACATACTATGTAAGTCTTCTCGTAATAAATCAGAAATTCTCGTTTTTTTTGCGTAGACATAAATGTTTGCTTTGATACACCTTGTAAATTGTGTAAAAGAACAAGAATGTTATGATCAATAAAAGGATTGATTCTACGCATACATTCCGTGAATGCACTATCTGTATGTATCTTTGCTATTTACATTTTGAATGTTTTAAGTTTTGGCATCATCAAAAAGGGGGAAATTGTTGGGAAATTTATTGTTTAGATTTTGATGAATGCCATGTAAAACTTAGAATAGGAAGTTGGCACCCCATTTTTTGTTGTAAATGCATTGTAACAAATAGGGCTGGTCAAGGCCGAGTTAAGTCGGTATGCCCAAACATGCAAGAAGACAACGGAGACTAGTAGGAAGACTCACGCGAGACAATTTGAGTTTGGCAAAAGAAGAGAAGACGGAACTCGATTTGAAGGTGCAAGCGAGATGCAACAGTAAAGCATCAGTCAAGTCAACTCAAGATAGTCAAGTCTCTAGTTGAAGTGACAGAAGAGTCATTTAATGATTGGAAGCTGACTCTAAGTCACCTGGGAAAAGCAAGGAAATGCAGTCAAGTCGAGATAATCGAAAGAGATCCGTTGCCGAGAAATTAAGAGAATTACTTAAACAAGTAATATCTCCATGCTACCTTTCTCGGAGTGCTCGACGGTCATAGAAGCGTGCAAGGGAAATAAACCAATGGGAAGCACTACACCGTGTCGATTGCTCGAAAAGTCAAGAATAATTCATACGAGGAAGTGGAAATTCCAAGGATCGCAACAAGACAAGCCAACGACCACAAGTGACTTTCAAAAATAAGCTATCTCTTCAACGGGCAAATTTTTGAAAGATCACTATAAAAGGCCGAGGATGACTCGAAGATAGAGTTGATTACCCGAACCAAAAACATTCAAGCTACCATCCGAATCGTAATCAAAATATTCTCAAAATCATTCAAGTTTAATCCTCAAGCCTACACTACGAAGAAAATCAATCTAACACTCACCTATGAAGGAAAGATAGCTTCAATCAGTTGAAGAGGAAACTTTAGAAGAAAAGGGTCTACATTCCACGAAGGATTGTAGGAAGGTTCAAGGTTGAACCGTCACGAGTTCTTTGGAGGGCTTCGTGATCAAATCCTAAGAGCTTGAGCAAGTGAGTCAGTAGTAGCAAGCAAGCGGTGCCACCTGTGAAGAAGCCGAGTCGGACGAGAAGCCACCGAGTGACCAAGGTATCTCGGTCGAGTCCCAAAAGGATCAAGTCACCGTGTGATCAAGACTTGTATCCGACCGGTTTACCACTCAGTATCTTGATCAATACTTAGTGGATTCCTCCAGGAGTTGGAGAAGAGAGGAGTAGAAGAATTACCCCATCTTGAACCTCTATAAAAACTTATCGTGTCATTTACATTTCGGCACTTTAATTCCTGCATCTTATTTGTTTAATTCTGTGACATATTTGCTATCCAACGATAATCTCTAAGTACTAAAACCAAGTATTAAATCATAACTAAACCAAACTTAAGGGTGTTAAGTCTTCCGCTGAAAACAAACCACATTGAGCTAATTCGGTCTTAATAGCCGAGTTATTCTATCAACGGCTCGATCCCAGTCTTGAGTGACTAACTCTCTGATTAACTAAATTGGTTGTCCACCAGGACACAAATTGTATAGTGTCAACTCGAATTTTAAAAAGGACCAAAAGTGAAAAGTTGGTAAGGTTTATTCAACCCCCTTCTAAACCTTACACTCACACAACTTGGGATCTACAAAAAGTTTTCTTATTTTATGTTAATCTTTAATTAAAATTAAAATAATTTTCCTAGCAACAAAAAACCCTTGTAGCAATTGTATATATTTGGTATTCCCCAATGGGTGACCCAGGCTCGAATCATGCCAACGTCAATTTTTTGTTTTTGGAATTGAAAATTTTCCCTACTTTTCATTAATCTTTAATTAAAATTATAATAATTTCCTAGAAACAAAATGTCGTTGTATCACTGGTATATATTTGGTATTCCCCAATGGCGACCCAGGATCGACTCTGGCGGCGACAATTTTTGTTTTTGGAATTCAAAAGTTTTCCTATTTTTTGTTAATCTTTAATTAAAATTAAAATCATTTTCCAAGCAACAAAAAGCCGTTGTTGCCTTTGGTATATATTTGGTATTCCCCAATTGGTGACCCAGTTCGATTCCTTGTCTGCGGCAAATTTTTTATTTTGGAATTCAAATGTTTTCCTATTTTTAGATATTATTTAATTAAAATTAAAATGATTTCCCTAGCAACAAAAAGCCGTTGTAGCACTGGTATACATTTGGTATTCCCCAATGGCGACCCAGGTTCGATTCTGGCAAATGCGGCAATTTTTGTTTTTTGGAATTCAAAAGTTTTCCTATTTTTGTTAATCTTTAATTAAAATTAAAATGATTTCCCAAGCAACAAAAAACCGTTGTAGCACTGATATATATTTGGTATTCCCCAATGGGCGACCCAGTTCGATTCTGGCGGTGGCAATTTTTGTTTTTGGAATTCAAAAGTTTCCCTATTTTTGTATCTTTAATTAGAATTAAAATACTTTCCCTAGCAACAAAATGTCGTTGTAGCTTGGTATATATTTGATATTTCCCAATGGGTGACCAAGGTTTGATTCTGGCGGCGACAATTTTTAAATTTTGAAATTCAAAAGTTTTCCTATTTTTTGTTAATCTTTAATTAAAATTAAAATAATTTTCCTAGCAACAAAAACCCTTGTAGCATTGGTATATATTTGGTATTCCCCAATGGGCGACCCAGCTCGATTCCTGGCAACGTCAATTTTTTGTTTTTGGAATTGAAAAGTTTCCCTACTTTTCGTTAATCTTTAATTAAAACTATAATAATTCCCTAGCAACAAAATGCCGTTGTAGCATTGGTATATATTTGATATTCCCCATGGGTGACCCAGGTTTGATTCCCGGAAGCGCAATTTTAAATTTTGAAATTCAAAAGTTTTCCTATTTTTTGTTAATCTTTAATTAAAATTAAAATGATTTTCCTAGCAACAAAAAAAGCCGTTGTAGCACTGTATATATTTGATATTTCCCGTGGGCGACCCAAGCACGATTCTGGTAACGTCAATTTTTGTTTTTGGAATTGAAAAGTTTCCCTACTTTTCGTTTATATTTAATTAAAATTAAAATGATTTCCTAGCAACAAAAAGCCTTTGTAGCAATCGATATATCTTTGGTATTTCCCAATGGGCGACCCAGTTCGATTCTGGCAGCAAGAAATTTTTGTTTTTGGAATTCAAAAGTTTTCCTATTTTTTGTTAATCTTTAATTCAAATTAAAATGATTTCCCTAGCAACAAAAAAACCGTTGTAGCACTGGTATATATTGGTATTCCCCAATGGGCGACCCAGGTTCGATTCTGGCGGCAATTTTTGTTTATGGAATTCAAAAGTTTCCCTATTTTTTGTTAATCTAATTAAAATTAAAATAATTTTCCTAACAACAAAAAATCCGTTGTACCACTTGTATATATATTTTATATTCCCGATGGGCGACCCAGGTTCAATTCCGAGTGAGTGACAATTTTTCATTTTTGGAATTCAAAAGTTTTCCTATTTTTTGTTAATCTTTAATTAAAATTAAAATAATTTCCCCAACAAAAAAGTCGTTGTAGCAAGATCGTAATATATTTGGTATTCCCCAATAGGTGACCCACGTTCGATTCCTAGCAATGCAATTTTTCACTTTTGGAATTCAAAAGTTTTCCTATTTTTTGTTAATATTTAATTAAAATTAAAATGATTTCCCTAGCAACAAAAAAAAGCCGTTGTAGCACTCGGTATACATTTGGTATTCCCCAATGGGCAACCCAGGTTCTATTCTGGCGGCAATTTTTTTTTTTGAATTCAAAAGTTTTCCAATTTTTGTTAATCTTTAACTAAAATTAAAATAATTTCCGTAGCAACAAAAAGCCGTTGTAGCACTGGTATATATTTTGTATTCCCCAATGGGCGACACAGTTCGATTCTGGCATCGGCAATTTTTTTTTTTTGGAATTCAAAAGTTTCTCTATTTTTTGTTAATATTTAATTAAAATTAAAATGATTTCCCTAGCAACAAAAAGCCGTTGTAGCAATGGTATACATTTGGTATTCCCCAATGGGCAACCCAGGTTCTATTCGTAAGCGTGGCAATTTTTTTTTTTGAATTCAAAAGTTTTCCAATTTTTTGTTAATCTTTAACTAAAATTAAAATAATTTCCGTAGCAACAAAAAGCCGTTGCAAAGACTTTGGTATATATTTGGTATTCCCCAATGGGCGACCCGAGTTCGATTCTGGCAATGCGGCAATTTTTGTTTTTGGAATTCAAAAGTTTCCTATTTTTTGTTAATCTTTAATTAGAATTAAAATAATTTTCCTAGCAACAAAAAACCGTTTGTAGCACTTTGGTATATATTTGGTATTCCCCAATGGGTGACCCAAGTTCGATTCCTGGTAGCGGCAATTTTTCACTTTTGGAATTCAATAGTTTTCCTATTTTTTGTTAATCTTTAATTAAAATTAAAATGATTTCCCAAGCAACAAAAAACCGTTGTTGCACTTGTATATATTTGGTATTCCCCAATGGGCAACCCAGGTTCGATTCAGGCGACCGCAATTTTTCATTTTGGAATTCAAAACTTTTCCTATTTTTTGTTAATCTTTAATTAAAATTAAAATGATTTCCCAAGCAACAAAAAGCCATTGTAGCACTGGTATATATTTGGTATTCCCCAATGGGCGACCCAGTTCAATTCTGGCGGCAAAAAAATTTTTATTTTTGGAATTCAAAAGTTTTCCTTTTTTTTGTTAATATTTAATTAAAATTAAAATGATTTCCCTAGCAACAAAAAACCGTTATAACACCGGTATATATTTGGTATTCTCCAATGGGCGACCCGGTTCGATTCTGGCGGCAACAATTTTTGTTTTTGGAATTCAAAAGTTTTCCTATTTTTTGTTAATCTTTAATTAAAATTAAAATGATTTCCCAAGCAACAAAAAGCCGTTGTAGCACTGTATATATTTGGTATTCCTCAATGGGCGACCTGAGTTCGATTCTGGCAGGCCGCAATTTTTGTTTTTGGAATTCAAAAGTTTTCCTATTTTTTGTTAATCTTTAATTAAAATTAAAATCATTTTCCAAGCAACAAAAAGCCGTTGTTGCCTTTGGTATATATTTGGTATTCCCCATTGGTGACCGAGGTTCGATTCCTTGTCTGCGACAATTTTTTATTTTTGGAATTCAAATGTTTTCCTATTTTTAGTTATTATTTAATTAAAATTAAAATGATTTCCCTAGCAACAAAAAGCCGTTGTAGCAAGGTATACATTTGGTATTCCCCAATGGGCGACCCAGGTTCGATTCTGGCGGCAATTTTTGTTTTTGGAATTCAAAAGTTTTCCTATTTTTTGTTAATCTTTAATTACAATTAAAATGATTTCCCAAGCAACAAAAAACCGTTGTAGCACTGATATATATTTGGTATTCCCCAATGGGCGACCCAGTTCGATTCTGGCGGTGGCAATTTTTTGTTTTTGGAATTCAAAAGTTTCCCTATTTTTTGTATCTTTAATTAGAATTAAAATACTTACCCTAGCAACAAAATGTTGTTGTAGCACTCGTATATATTTGATATTTCCCAATGGGTGACCCAGGTTTGATTCTGGCGGCGATAATTTTTAAATTTTGAAATTCAAAAGTTTTCCTATTTTTTGTTAATCTTTAATTAAAATTAAAATGATTTTCCTAGTAACAAAAAGCCGTTGTAGCAATCGTGGTATATATTTGGTATTCTCCAATGGGTGACCCAGGCTCGATTCTGGCAACGTCAATTTTTTGTTTTTGGAATTGAAAAGTTTCCCTACTTTTCGTTAATCTTTAATTAAAATTATAATAATTCCCTAGCAACAAAATGTCGTTGTAGCATTGGTATATATTTGATATTCCCCAATGGGTGACCCAGGTTTGATTCCTGAAGCGCAATTTTTAAATTTTGAAATTCAAAAGTTTTCCTATTTTTTGTTAATCTTTAATTAAAATTAAAATGATTTTCCTAGTAACAAAAAGTCGTTGTAGCAGACTGTATATATTTGGTATTCCCCAATGGGCGACCCAAGCACGATTCCTGGTAACGTCAATTTTTGTTTTTGGAATTGAAAAGTTTCCCTACTTTTCGTTTATATTTAATTAAAATTAAAATGATTTCCCTAGCAACAAAAAGCCTTTGTAGCACTGGTATATATTTGGTATTTCCCAATGGGCGACCCAGGTTCGATTCTGGCGTGACAATTTTTGTTTTTGGAATTCAAAAGTTTTCCTATTTTTTGTTAATCTTTAATTAAAATTAAAATGATTTCCCTAGCAACAAAAAACCGTTGTAGCACTTTGGTATATATTGGTATTCCTCAATGGGCGACCCATGTTCGATTCTGGCGGCGGCAATTTTTTGTTTATGGAATTCAAAAGTTTCCCTATTTTTTGTTAATCTAATTAAAATTAAAATAATTTCCCTAACAACAAAAATCCGTTGTACCACTTGTATATATTTTATATTCCCCGGTGGGCGACCCAGGTTCAATTCCAGGCTGCGACAATTTTTCATTTTTGGAATTCAAAAGTTTTCATATTTTTGTTAATCTTTAATTAAAATTAAAATAATTTCCCAAGCAACAAAAAGTCATTTTAGCACTGGTATATATTTGGTATTCCCCAAATAGGCGACCACGTTCGATTCTAGCAGTGCAATTTTTCACTTTTGGAATTCAAAAGTTTTCCAATTTTTTGTTAATATTTAATTAAAATTAAAATGATTTCCCTAGCAACAAAAAAGTCTTTGTTGTAGCACTGTATACATTTGGTATTCCCCAATGGGCAACCCAGGTTCTATTCCTGGCGGCAATTTTTGTTTTGGAATTCAAAAGTTTTCCTATTTTTTTGTTAATCTTTAACTAAAATTAAAATAATTTCCGTAGAAACAAAAAGCCGTTGTAGCACGGTATATATTTTGTATTCCCCAATGGCGACACGGAGTTCGATTCCCTGGCATCGGCAATTTTTGTTTTTGGAATTCAAAAGTTTCTCTATTTTTTGTTAATATTTAATTAAAATTAAAATGATTTCCCTAGCAACAAAAAGCCGTTCAAAGACCTTTGGTATATATTTGGTATTCCCCAATGGGCGACCCGAGTTCGATTCTGGCGTGCAATTTTTTGTTTTTGGAATTCAAAAGTTTCCCTATTTTTGTTAATCTTTAATTAGAATTAAAATAATTTCCCTAGCAACAAAAAACCGTTGTAGCAGACTATATATTTGGTATTCCCCAATGGGTGACCCAAGTTCGATTCCTGGTAGCGGCAATTTTTCACTTTTGGAATTCAATAGTTTTCCTATTTTTTGTTAATCTTTAATTAAAATTAAAATGATTTCCCAAGCAACAAAAAAACTGTTGTAGCACTTGTATATATTTGGTATTCCCCAACGGGCGACCCAGGTTCGATTCGAGGCGACGCAATTTTTCATTTTGGAATTCAAAACTTTTCCTATTTTTGTTAATCTTTAATTAAAATTAAAATGATTTCCCAAGCAACAAAAAGCCATTGTAGCACTGGTATATATTTGGTATTCCCCAATGGGCGACCAGGTTCAATTCTGGCGGAAAATTTTTATTTTGGAATTCAAAAGTTTTCCTTTTTTTGTTAATATTTAATTAAAATTAAAATGATTTCCCTAACAACAAAAAAACCGTTATAACACTCGGTATATATTTGGTATTCTCCAATGGGCGACCCAGGTTCTATTCTGGCGAAGAACAATTTTTGTTTTTGGAATTCAAAAGTTTTCCTATTTTTTGTTAATCTTTAATTAAAATTAAAATGATTTCCCAAGCAACAAAAAGCCGTTGTAGCACTGGTATATATTTGGTATTCCCCAATGGGCGACCCAGGTTCGATTCTGGCAGGCGGCAATTTTTTGTTTATGGAATTCAAAAGTTTCCCTATTTTTTGTTAATCTAATTAAAATTAAAATAATTTCCTAGCAATAAAAAGCCGTTGTAGCACTTGTATATATTTTATATTCCCGATGGGCGACCCAGGTTCGATTCTGGCAGCAACAATTTTCATTTTTGGAATTCAAAAGTTTTCCTATTTCTTGTTAATCTTTAATTACAATTAAAATGATTTCACAAGCAACAAAAAGCCGTTGTAGCAGATCTGGTATATATTTGGTATTCCCCAATGGGTGATGTGAAGCCCCGAATTTTCTCGAGCTATTAATTGATCCTTATTGTCGTTTATACTTTTGATCGACTATTTTACCGCGCCATTTTGACGGGTAATTTTTAATAATACATATATTTTGTACTTTATTTCATTTTATTTAATTACTTGTGATCATGATCTTTATTAATTCTATTCCTCATTTATGATCACTTGATTGATCATTATTACCATTTTTGTATTTATTAGTCATCTTAGAATTTTAAGAGACTATTTATTTTAGAGACTTTTACCTTATAGAATTAAGATTTTGATTTAGATTAAGTGATCATGAGACTTACAAGTGATCAAGGAAATCACTAATTATTTTGGAGATTGATATATTTCATCTATTATCATCAAATTTGGGACAAAAAAAAAATATATATGCAATTACCAAATTGCCATTATAGTGGGCGACCATGGTGGATATTTTTGTAGTAAAAATATCATCCAACTCTTGTACACCTACACCTTATATTAGTCACATTGTGTATAATTATACCATTAATTCAAACATTATACACATCATCTCTCACATTACTTCTTTAATATTATTTTTTCCAACATGTTGGAAGTCTTCCAACATTCCATTCAAACCAAGTCTTGCACATACATTTGACCCTCAAATTGTCTCCCATGCAAGAGGCAAAATGCAAGACACAATTTGGAAAAAAAAAAACCTCTCCCCCCTCCCTCACTAGGTGGACGGCCAAAATGGCCATTTTGTGCCAAATTTCATTTCATTTTTCTTCAACACATTCTAACACTCAAAGCCTTTCTCCTCATTCTCTCTAAAAACTCCCAACTTCTCTCTACTCTTCTTCTTACTTTCTTCTTCCATACTTGAAATTTTTTCAAGAATTCTCTCCTTATTCTTCACAAAAATCGAACCAAACCATACTACAAGGTAAGAAATTTTATCTTCAATCTATTTTTGATATCACATAGTTCATCTCTTCCACCTTCTTAACTTAAGTTGGAATTTGGTTTGGAGGTACATTTAGAAGGCCTTGAAGATTAGAGCTTGACAACATTTTTGAAGAAGGACTTCAAACTTGAAGAACAACTAGTAGAGAAATTTGGACTACAAGGTAAGAATTGAGTACTAGACCCTTCTTTCCTGTTCTTTCTAATTTTTCAAATTTTAACACCCCTTTTTCATTTTTGAGAAATAGGGGCTGACCTTAGGTGATTTTGGAGTTGAGCCAAAATTTCCAATTTTTAAGCTTCAACTAGTCTCCAAACACCTACTACACAAGGTAAAGTGTAGTCATTCTCATTTCCTTATTTCCTTCTTTTTCTCCTTAATTTTCTCTCATTTTTCTAACTTCAAATTTTTGATATTTTTTGAATTAGGGGCTGACCTAAGAAGCCCCATCCAAAAATTGTGAAATTATCCTTTTATTTCACAATTTCCAATTTTAAGGTGGGTGGAAAAATATTTTCCAACTATTAGGTATTTTTATTAAAATGCATGTAGAAAATTTGAACATG
Organism: Rehmannia glutinosa; assembly: GCA_016081115.2. Classification (NCBI taxonomy): domain Eukaryota; kingdom Viridiplantae; phylum Streptophyta; class Magnoliopsida; order Lamiales; family Orobanchaceae; genus Rehmannia; species Rehmannia glutinosa. The sequence continues at coordinate 114,600 of JABTTQ020003356.1, read as the reverse complement.
AGCCTTGAGATATATATAATCTATGTATTGCATGTCAATTTTATGTATCAAGTCATGAAATTCTCAAGAGTTGCTCAAATTTGCTATTTATTGAATTTTAGGTGCATGCATGTGCAATTTAATGTTTTAATTGATGAATCCTTGTATGTATTGGACATGCATGTGTATGATCTTTAAAATCTATGTTTTGGATACCTTATAACCTGGAAAAGTCGAGCATAATTGATTAAATTTCAATTTTGGACTTAAAAATGTAAAAATGGAAAGTTGGTGGACTAAATTGCAAGAAAATAAATGTTAAAGGACTCCTCTGCAAATTTCGAATATTGGGACTGTACTCAGGTTCAAAAATGACTTTTGGACATTTTAATAAAGTTTTAAAGAGTTTTAAGATAAATAAAATCAACCTTTAAAAGCCCAAGGACTAGATTGTAAAATTTTGTAAGTTTAAGGGCTACTTTGCAATTTTAAAACTGCACCAGACCTAAACTTTAAAATTTGAAATTTTTACTCTTAAGGTACTGGGAATGACACATTTAAATGTATTCCAAAAAAATCCAAGTGTTTAGGGCTTGGAAAGTAATTTTACTAAAATTGAGGGACTAATGTGTAAAATACTAAACTTGAGGACCCAAATGAAATTTCCAGGACATATGCAGCCCATGCACCTGGAAATACTAACTTAACTATAAATTAGTTATATTTTGGACCCAAGGTTCAAATTTCATGACAATTGGACCCCTAAAAGCCTTAAAGGCAATTATTTCAAAATGGAACAAAAATGATATTTTCAAAAGTTAAAGGACCTACACATATTTATTTTAAAACTGCTTTTGTCCCAATATCCCACTAACCTTAATGACATTTTCCAACTGGAATCACATTAAAAGCCCTTCCGGTTCGTGAGTTCCGATTATTTTAAACTTAAGGTCCGAATTGGCAATTTTTACAAATTTGGGCCCAATGTGAGAATTTTACAAAATCTCGACCTCAAAATTTTAAAAACCTGAATCTCTGGACAATTTGGAGAATTTAGGAACCGACCTCTAATTGTTCAAGGTCGGGATATTTATTTATTCAATTTTAACCCCAAAAGTGTTGGTTTTTACAAAACGAGGCTAAATTACAATTTTCTTTTTAAATGACCTAACTCAAATTATTTTCTCTTTTACTAAAATAGCCCTGGAACCTCGACTTGGAGATTTAATTAAAGTATTTTACTTTCCCAAAAACCTCCTTGACTTATCGGATCAATTTGACCGATTAATACCCGATCGCGAGCGACTTCCTCGCCTTGCGATTTTGAATCTATAACGGGACCTATGTTCCACCTAATCTTTCAAGATATCGAAGGTTGCTTATCCTTCCGATAATCATCTTCATCCAAAACTCCACCAACGCCAAAATTGCTACTCGCGAATTTTCAAAAAAATTCCGAATCGCTTCAATCAATAATACTCGCTCATTTGCTGTTGTTGATCGCTTATACTTATAACTACTTTCTGCCGAGTCAACTTGGTGTGTCGAGCTCACAGCCGGAATGGATACGTCGGGGATGGAACCGGCAGCTCGGCCGCTATTCACTCCTCCGCCCCATCGTCCTAATCCCGCAACCGAGGGACGGAGTTTGTCCAAGGGAAGCGGGTCGTAGTACTTGAGGTATAATCATGATTATGACAAATCCGAGCCTTGCAAGCTCCATTGTGGATTTTGTCTTTGCTATGGAGCGATAAGGTCCTTCTTGGACCATCCCGCTCGGGAGTTACAAGAAAGAACGAAGGAATCGCCCCGATCCACACGATTTCGAGTTATCGGACCCGCTTGGTTGGTGCTACATATCCGTCGCAAATCGCATTTACTTGTTTTGCATTGGTTGGCGTTACATTTCCGCATAACCATTATTTGCCTTACATAGGATTGGCGTTACATTTCCTTACGCAATCCTACCGTCTTCAATCACATAGTGTACGTGTGACCATGAATCTGCTTTTCTCAAATTGTATACGTATATTACTTAAACATATTTATCACGACGCTTGTGGATCAAGTGAATTCATGCATCATACTCACGCGTTTTCATAGGATCAAGCTTTTCTCGCATTAACTATATATCGCCACACTTGCACACGATCACCCCCTCCACCGAGATTTATGTCTCATCCCCACCGTTTTCTAACCTTAGATGAGGATTTCGTTGAAGATGCGGAACCGCCCTGGATTGAGACCTTGTACTCGCTTGTTGGATTTACTACTTCTTCTTGTTGTTGATTGGACTCTTTTTTTATGTTGTTGTCGGACTTTTGTATTTCTTTCCATTCCGTTTGGATCGTAGACTATAAGTTGTATTCGTACTTGTTATTTTATTTTCGCCGCTATTTAGACTCTTTTCATTAGGTTCTCGTTGATATTTGTCTGGACTGTTTGGTTATTGTATTTAAGTTGTGGATCATTTGTCGCGCCCCATTTGGGGCGTGACAGTGACCCAGTTCGATTCCCTGGCAGCCGCAATTTTTCACTTTTGGAATTCAAAAGTTTTCCTATTTTTTGTTAATCTTTAATTAAAATTAAAATGATTTCCCAAGCAACAAAAAAACCGTTGTAGCACTTGTATATATTTGGTATTCCCTAATGGGTGACCCAAGTTCTTCCTGTTCAAAAGAAGAATTTTTCACTTTTGAATTCAAAAGTTTTTCTATTTTTTGTTAATCTTTAATTAAAATTAAAATGATTTCCCAAGCAACAAAAAATCGTTGTAGCACTTGTATATATTTGGTATTCCCAACGGGTGACCCAGGTTCGATTCAGTGACCGCAATTTTTTTCATTTTTGGAATTCAAAAGTTTTCCTATTTTTTGTTAATCTTTAATTAAAATTAAAATGATTTCCCAAGCAACAAAAAGCCGTTGTAGCACTGGTATATATTTGGTATTCCCCAATGGGCGACCCAGGTTCATTCTGGCGGCAATTTTTGTTTATGGAATTCAAAAGTTTCCCTATTTTTTGTTAATCTAATTAAAATTAAAATAATTTCCCTAACAACAAAAAGCCGTTGTAGCACTTGTATATATTTTATATTCCCGATGGGCGACCTAGGTTCGATTCGAGCGTGACAATTTTTCATTTTTGGAATTCAAAAGTTTTCCTATTTTTTGTTAATCTTTAATTAAAATTAAAATGATTTCCTTAGCAACAAAAGGCCGTTGTAACACGGGTATATATTTGGTATTCCCCAATGGGCGACCCAGTTCGATTCCTGGCAACGATAATTTTTGTTTTTTGGAATTGGAAGTTTCCCTACTTTTCGTTAATCTTTAATTAAAATTAAAATGATTTCCTAGAAACAAAAAGTCATTGTAGCACTAGTATATATTTGATATTCCCCAAAGGGCGACTCGGGTTCGATTCTTGTCGGCGATAATTTTTTATTTTTGGAATTCAAAAGTTTTCCTATTTTTGTTAATATTTAATTAAAATTAAAATGATTTCCCTAGCAACAAAAAGCCGTTGTAGCACTGTATATATTTGTATTCCCCAATGGGCGACCTAGTTCGATTCTGCGGCAATTTTTTGTTTATGGAATTCAAAAGTTTCCCTATTTTTTTGTTAATCTAATTAAAATTAAAATAATTTCCCTTACAACAAAAAGCCGTTGTACCACTTGTATATATTTTATATTCCCTGATGGGCGACCTAGGTTCGATTCCAGGCAGCGACAATTTTTTATTTTTGGAATTCAAAAGTTTTCCTATTTTTTGTTAATCTTTAATTAAAATTAAAATGATTTCCGTATCAACAAAAGGCCGTTGTAGCACGGGTATATATTTGGTATTCCCCAATGGGCGGCCCAGGTTCGATTCCTGGCAACGACAATTTTTGTTTTTGGAATTGAGAAGTTTCCCTATTTTTCGTTAATCTTTAATTAAAATTAAAATGATTTCCCTAAAAATAAAAAGTCGTTGTAGCACTGGTATATATTTAATATTCCCCAAAGGGCGACCCAGGTTCGATTCCTGGCAGCGGCAATTTTTTATTTTTAGAATTCGAAAGTTTTCCTATTTTTTGTTAATATTTAATTAAAATTAAAATGATTTCCCTAGCAACAAAAAGCCGTTGTAGCAATGGTATATATTGGTATTCCCCAATGGGCGACCTAGGTTCGATTCTGGCGGCAATTTTTTGTTTATGGAATTCAAAAGTTTCCCTATTTTTTGTAAATCTAATTAAAATTAAAATAATTTCCCTTACAACAAAAAGCCGTTGTACCACTTGTATATATTTTATATTCCCCGATGGGCGACTAGTTCGATTCCAGGCGACAATTTTTCATTTTTGGAATTCAAAAGTTTTCCTATTTTTTGTTAATCTTTAATTGAAATTTAAATGATTTCCCAAGCAACAAAAAGCCGTTGTAGCAGATCGGTATATATTTGATATTCCCCAAGGGGGTGTGAGTGTAAGGTTTAGAAGGGGGTTGAATAAACCTTACCAACTTTTCAATTTAGTCCTTTTTAAAATGTTCGAGTTAATAATTCACGGCTGATCCTTGATGGACAACTAAGTTAGTTAATCGGCAAACTTAGTCACTCAACGACTTCGATCAACTGTTGATAGAATAACTCAAAATTGTTTTTGACTAAAGACTTAACTAGATCGTGATATGTTTTCGGAAGACTTAACACCCTTGAGTTTGGTCAAGTTTGTTTTAATACTTGGTTTTAGAACTTGGTTGATTATCAATTGGATAGCAAATTTATCAAAGCATATATAAAAGTAATATGCGAGAATTAAAGTCTTGAAATGTAAATGACACAATAAGTTTTTATAGAGGTTCGAAGATGGGGTAATTCTTCTACTCCTCTCTTCTCCAACTCCTGTAGGAATCCACTAAGTATTGATCAATATACAGAGTGGTTAACAGATCCCGTATACAAGTCTTGATCACACAACCGACTTGATCCTTTGGGACTCGATGCGAGATGCCTTGGTCACACAAATGGCTTCTCGTGCGACTCGGCTTCTTCACAGGCGCTTGCCTTGCTACTACAGCCCACTTGCTCAAGCTTCTTGGATTTGATCACGAAGCCCTCCAAAACTTAAGACTGGTTCGACCTTGAACTTTCCTACAATCCTCCGTGGAATGTAGACCCCGATTCTTCAAATGTTTCCTCTTCAACCGATAGAAGTTATCTTTCCTTCACAGAGTGTTGGATTGATTTCCTTCGTAATGTAGGCTTGAGGATTGACTTTGAATGACTTGAGAATATTTTTGGTTACAGTTTGAATGTTAGCTTGAATGTTCGTGGTTCGGGTAACCTTCCCCTCGAGTGATTCCTCGGCCTTTTATAGTGATCTTTCAAAAATCTGCCCGTTGAAGAGATATGCTTATTTTTGAAAGTCACTTGTGGTCGTTGGCTTGTCTTGTTGCAGTCCTTGGAATTTCCACTTCCTCGTATGAATGATTCTTCAGCTTTTCAGAGTTCTGACACATGTGCAGTGTTTCCTATTGGTTTATTCCTTTTGCACGCTTTTGGGGTCGAGCACTTCAAGAAAGGCGATATGGAGGTATTACTTGTTTAAGTAATTCTCTTGACTTACGTACACGGATCTCTTTCGATTATCTCGTCTTGACCGCATTTTCTTAATTTCCCGATTGACTTCGAGTCGACTTCCAATCATTGGATGACTCTTGTCATTTCAACTTGAGACTTGGTTTGTCTTGAGTTGACTTGATGATACTTCACTCAATCAGTATCTCACCGCACCTTCATCGAGTTCATGTCTTCTCTTCTTGCCATACTCGGTTGCCTTGCATCGGAGTCTTCCTTCTAGTCTCTAGTTGTCTTCTTGCATGTTCGGGCATCGCCGACTTAACTTAGCTCGACCCATTTATCTATTACAATGCAATTTGCAACAAAAATGGGGTGCCAACTTTCTATTCTAAGTTTTACATGGCATTCATCAAAATCTAAAAATTAATTTCCCAACAATTTCTCCTTTTTGATGATGCCAAAACGTAAAACATTCATACAATAAAAAGTAACAAAAAGATACATACGATAATGCATGATCACGTAATGTATGCGTAGAATCAATCTTTTATTGATCATAACATTCTTGTTCTTTATACGATTGTTTACAAAGTGTATCGAGTTTAAATAGAACTCAATGTAACCATGTTGTTCTATATCTACACAAGTATAGAAATTGTGCAGTTTTATTCAATGTACGGAAGACTTACATGAAAATGTATTTACATAGTAAAATACATGAAGGGTGTCGCAGAAACACTTCATCTCCTTCACCTCTTCTTCTTTCATCTTCTTGACTCTGTCATCTTCGACCTTTTTCTCTTTTTCTCATCTTGGCCGCCTTCTTTTTTTCCCATACGCCTTTAAAGCGCTTCATCTCTTCTCTCGTGTTTCTTGTCTTTCCTCCCATAGCTGAGTTTGTCTTTTATTTTCCTTTTCAATTCTCTTCACATACTCAAGATTGTTCTTTGCCACTTGCAGGTTGGCTACTTCGTCAATCCAGCCCAATAGATCCCTCCTTTCTTGCACGGATCTATGTACTCAATGTTTTTGGGCGAGATCTAGGTCGAAACCTCTTCCTCCACCACATCGCTTCTTCCTTGCCTGCAGGCGTGTATTATCTTGGGGCATTTTTTTCCTAGCCGAGTGACTAGCGGAGCGACCAGTAGAGTGATGCCAGTGTCCGGCACTGTCGCTTTCTTCACATAGTTTGAGACCTTTTTCCTAGTACAAATCTCGAGGCTTGAGCCATGGACATATTTGCGAAGTAACCTTCGAGATGCGGCGTCTTGAATTCATCAACAGATCTTGGCTCGGTTCTGGCATCTGAAATGGCATAGGTGTCTCTGTCTGTTGGAATGCCTCCATGTTGTTTCAGAATGTTCATAACTCTGGCATCCATCTTTCCTTCCACTTCCTTCATCCCTGCTTCAACTGTCTTTCTCTTTTCGGCCATTGGTATGTAGAGTGTTGGAGTGGCAGAGTCACTGGGAGTTTGCTGATGATATCAGCTGTGACAAGACCTTGTTGGGGGGTTTTAGCAATCATCAAGGTCACATCTTTCGAACCTTCCCCCTCAACAGATTTTCCTTTCTTCTCTCTTCTCACTTCCTCAGCTGTCTTTCCCTTCACAAAGGTGCGTCCTCCTTTTCTGACTTCGGATCCTCAAGACCTTTTGGTATTCCTCTTCCCCCTTTTTGGCATCATCAAAGGAGAGAGGAACCCTGAAACAAGCTAGCAAGCATGAAGTCTAAGCGGTGATAGCCGAGTTCGCTTCGAATCTGTGCGGAGTATCTTTTGCACGGAATTCATAGCGGATGGCATTGGATTCAAATTGCTACCAACTTCATCTCACCATGAGAAGGCTGAACTTTCGATCCATGTTCTCCTCTCGCCAGCAGGAGCTCTTTCCTATTATATTCATGCGGCAAAGAATTGTATCTCGTGGTGTGAGATTCATGCATTTGTTCGATGTGCTCTTGCATTCTTGTCGTTGCATCAACATTCTCGGCCCGCCCCAGGACTAGCAACTTGTTGAACAATGTCCTGAAATATCGAGCTTGTTCCACGTGCATTGTCTGCTTCTTCACATTGCCACCATTCCCGGATCGACAATTATGCCTCGCAGACGCCAGATAGGTTTGCATCTCTCGTTATCCAGTCATGTCCAGTGAGGCCTGGTGCCTCTCCATCTTTTCAATCTCTCGCAAATATGGCTTTGAAAACTTCCCGAACCTCAAGTATTTGCCTCTCGGTGGCGGCCAAGCAAAGTCAAAGTCATAGTCTGCTGGAACAATGGTGTCTGTGGGAATAACGGGATCAAGTTTATGGAAGGGCTCTCGATCTCTAGGCGATTCTTCGGGAGGTCAGTACCTCTTAGAGAAGGGAAATGATTCTACAAAAGGATTATCACGGGCAAATCGGAATCGCTCAATGACAACTTGTGCTCGCGAAGTCTCCGGTGGAGTTGATCCTGCTGCAGACTTGGGAGCTGCGTAGTGGACTCTGTTGTAGGCGTGGTGCTGTTGTGAAGTTGACCCGGCTTTGCCGAGCCTCGGCTATCTTAATCTTCTTCGGTCTCAACCGGTTTTTCAACATGAGTTGACGGTCCTCGGCCATATCAAAAGCGTCATCGGACGATGATGAGATTTCCATGGGTGGCTCATCATCAAAGTTAAATGTTTGGCGAGTAGTTTTAAGGTCGATTTGCTCGTGGTTGGAAGAAAATCCTCCACCGAGTCTTTTGGATCGGCAATAGGGGTTGACTTCCTTCATCTTCACCTTCGGATCCCGAAAAGGTTACATCGATTATCCTAGAATCGTGAAGAGCACTTATCTCCTTTTCGGATGGGTCGATGATAGAAAGAAGGATGTTACGTTAGCCGGTTTCTTTACCCCGGAAGTCTCAACCTCCCGTTGGCCTTCATGACCTCCTGCAGTCTCAATGCGGCGAGGCCTTGGGCATCCCTTCGATAGTATCACTGTCTTGGGGTCTTCGAGGTGGCATCCACCGGAGTCTTAACTCCATGGATTGCACTTTCATTTCCCAGTGTTAACTCCGGGGAAGTTCCTTCTCGTGCCTCGACCGCATCGGCCCGGCGTCATTGGCTCAGAGAGCGCTTGGCACTTCACCGAGATCATAATCGTCGAGCCTCGTCAATGGCAACTTGTTGTGTATTCGATTGTTGTTCCTTCTCCACTTCGCCTCCGAGATTCATTGTGGAGTCGGCGACATCCTCCGACCTTCACTGCGCAGTGGAGGGAGTTTCCCCCTCGGTGGCTCACCGGTGAGTGACTTGGAATGGGGTTACTCATCTCCGGACTCCTTGTTCCCATTGAGTATTCAGTAGTTGGGGCGGTGGTAAGACACCTTCATTAGGGGTTGGCTCGACCGGGGTCCCCACAATCCCGGTTTCATTGCCATTTCCTTAACACCTTCCTCCGAATGAGCTGGGAAGTGGTGGCGGCGACAACGGGCAATATCTTTGCACCACTCCCATAGGATCAATCTCCGATTGTGATTTGGAGGCTCCCTGGTCCCTCCATCATCCTTCGCTCATTTAGGATTCGATTCTTGCATTGCTCGCTGCGGTTGCAACTCTTCTCGTGGCGTGAGTGGGTCCTGGATCCTCTTCACTTTCGATGGGGCGTCAAGGTGAGGATGTGTATGATCGGTGGTGCCGGTGAGAGGCGCGGATGTTGGCCTTCTCACGTGCTTCTCGCGTCTTAGCTACTCTAGCCCGTTCGTTTTCTTTCCGAATCTGCAGTATATTGATACAATTATCCTCGTCAAGGGCTTGCGGCAAGACTGCGTCAACCTCAAGAAACCGAAGAGTTCTTCTTCTTCAAGAATGAACTCGGTCTTTCAAACCGCACTGGATAGGCTCGACTTCCATTTTTTCCACTCTCGCATGACGATTTTGGATGTCCGGATACAATGGAGAGTACATGATTATGTCGTCTTCATCATTCTCTTGCTGGCCCTCATTTCCGAGAGATTAAGGGTAGCAGACTTCAGCCCGACATCCTCGTAGCCTTCTAACGTGAGACACAACTCATTCAATAGGTGATTCGGTTGTCTCGGCCATTCCTTGTTCCTCACTGTTCTTCTATCTACACTGGGTCTTCGAGTTGCCTCTCGATCGACCTCGTGAGACTTGGCCGTTTCATCAATAACTTCCGGGGACTCTACTTCTCCAAATAGCCTCGGGTATCTTTTCCAAATGAGTGGCGACTCGATTGTCTTCTCAAGCTCGTGAGCTTGGAAATTCTTCTTCTTCTTTTTGTTTTCACCAGAGGACATATGGTTCCACTTTCTCCGGTTCGTTGAAGGTAAATGCCTTCGCAGATTGTCTTAGAGGCGTGCCTTCCTTGTTGTGGCGATCCTCTTCTTCTTGATCACCGGAGAAGGGATTAACGGTTCCTTCTCCATCGCGCTGCAGGGGCGGAGACACGGCCGCATGGGCGGGTGCGATTTCTTTTTCTTTCTTTGCGCAGGGGCAGCGATCTTTTTTTGGCAACGGAGCAACCTTCTTCTTTGGAGGAGAGGAGACAATCAGATCTTCTTCTTTGATCGAAACATCCTCTTGTTTACATGGAACGCCTTTCCATGTCGAAGAGGGACTCCTTTTAATTCCATCATTCGCCAATCACCGGGCCGTATCGAGGAACATCCAAACGTGCCATCCTTCTTGAAGGATTTATTCCCAATATTCTCGGCGAGTCCGATGTATACAAACTCGGCCAGATTCACCTTCTTTTCTTCAATGATCGCGGCCATCACGATCAACTTAGCTTTGGACAAATACAAAGCTTCCAAATTTGATGTCTATGCATTTGGCAACGATGTCCGGCAATTTGTGGTAGTCCTCTTTTCAGCTTCTTTATTAGCTATATAGACCACTTTCGCGGCCGACAGTCGGACTTGGCTACTTCCTTCCAAGCGGCCCAGGTCAACATCGACTTCATAAATCTCCTTACTCCTTCCGCCAGGCAACAAGCGATGTTACGCGGATCCTTGGCGATAATGGTGAACTCTTTTCCATGAACAGAGGACTTGATGCCCTCATCGTGAACTTCGAGCGTTCACATAGAATCGTCGACCTCTTCCACGTAGGTCATTGGAAACTCCATCGTCAAAAATGGTTTTAATCCGCATTTTTTCCAAAACGTGCTATCTTCTTCTCAAGGGTGTCGTCGGACCCCTGTTTAAGCATTCCGTCGAAATCCACAGTAGACCCAGTGTGGATTTGCTTTCCTAGCTTGACAAAATCATGAGTAGATGCCATTTCTAGATGTTTTACCGAACGAAACTTAGAGAATGAACTTGAGGATTTGTAGGGTTTTGAGAGAAAATTTCTTTCTTTTGCCTTTGAGAGAGATGAACAATTTTGATAAAGTGAGAGAGAATCGGACGAAATGGTTTAAGTATGGGTCATGAAAGGACGTGCGGGTGGTTTTTGAAATTTTGATCAAAATCAACGGCTTAGATTTTGCACGCCGATTAACCTTTAATCTCTCATATTTAATGCGGCAGCATTTATATCCAATCATAAGCTTTGTGTGCAGCTTTTGACTGTGCACGTCATAATTATGTTGACATCATTCTTAAAAACATTCCCGCTTCGTAAAAACGACTGCGTTTTTGTCACTTTGCTCATAAATGACTCAGCTTATTCCTTAGCTGATTTAACTCTTCTCTCTTTGCACATAAATACTCAGCTGTCAGCTAACTCGATGCAAACATTCTCCGATCTGGTGATTCACTTTGGCTGATTTAAGAGTTCAACTCTTTTTTCGACTTTTAATTTTCATCTCTTTTATTTGAGTCTTCCGAGTGTCAACTCAACTCAATTAACCCCAATTCATGTTTGAGTTCTTCAAATCTTGATTCACATAATAGTTTTGTGAATATGTCAGCTAATTGCTTATCAGTTGAGATATATTCCAAGGTGATGTCCTTCTTTTCAACATGATCTCTTATGAAGTGATATCTCACATCAATGTGCTTTGTTCTTAAGTGCAACACAGATTTTGAGTGATTGCAATTGCACTTGTGTTATAACACATAATTGGAATTTCCTTTTCTCAACCTCATAGTCTCTCACCTTTGTCTCATCCATAAGACTTGGGCACAACAAATTGCCGTAGCTATGTATTCTGCTTGGTGTGGAGGTAGCTATTGAATTTTGCTTCTTGCTAAACCAGAAATTAGCCTATTTCCAAGCATTTGACATGTGCCCGAGGTACTCTTCCGTCAACTCTACAACCAAAGCATAGTCGAGTCCGAATAGCCAATTAGCTTGAATTCACCTTCCTTTGGATACCATAAGCCAACTTCTTGGCTTCCTTTCAAATATCTCAAGATTCTCTTGGCTGCGATCATGTGGCTTTCTTTTGGAGCGATTGAAATCTTGCACATATACCTACAAAGAAAGGTGATGTCGGCACGCTTCTTTGTGAGATAGAGCAATGATCCAATAAATGCTCTGTCTTGTTTGATCTACTGAGCTTGCCATCCGCATCCATATCCATTTTGGACTGATGTATTCATTGGTATTTTCACGAAGACTTCTCCTCCACACCAAATTTCTTCATTAAATCTCTGGTGTATTTTGTCGACTTATGAAGGTTCCATCCTTCAAATTGTTTTACTTGGAGTCCAAGGAAGAATGTCGCTCTCCCATCATGCTCATTTCGAATTTGCTTTGCATGAGATTTGAGAATTTATCACCATGACTCTTTGTTTGTGGATCCAAAGATGATGTCATCCACATATATTTGAACAAGCGATACTCTTCCCATCTTGAATTCTCAAGAGTGTTCTATCCACTTTGCCTTTTGTGAATCCGTTCTCAATCGGGAATTGTGAAAATGCATCATACCATGCTCAGGTGCCTGTTTCAATCCATATAAAGCTTTCTTGAGTTTGTATACCTTATCTCCAAGAGTCTTCTTCTCAAATCCTGGAGGTTGTTTAACATATACTTCTTCTTCTAATAACCCATTAAGGAATGCACTCTTTACATCCATTTGATATACAATAAAGTTCTTGTGAGCTGCATAGGCAAGAAACATTATTATTGCTTCCAATCTTGCCACAGGAGGAGCAAAAGTTTCATCAAAATCTATTCCTTCTTCTTGGCAATACCCTTTGGCTACCAATCTTGCTTTGTTCCTCACACCACAGAACCTTCCTCATTCATCTTGTTTCTGAACACCCATTTAGTGCCAATAACATTTTGATGGGTAGGTCTTTGAACCAATTCCCACACTTTATTCCTCTCAAACCGATTTAGCTCTTCTTGCATGGCTTGAATCCAATGTGTGTCATCCAATGCTTGTGACACATCTTTTGGCTCTATTTGTGAGATGAAGCAAGTAAACATTGCTTCTTGTTGAGTTCGATCTAGTTTTCACACCTTCTCTTACATCTCCAATGATTAGTTCTCGGTGGATGGTCTCTCGGCCATCTTACATCGGAGTTGGAGTAAGTTAGGCGGATTGATCGTCTTCTGGTGTGTCATTTTGATCGGCTCTCTCATAATCATTTAGCTACAGATTTTCCTATCTTTGAGACTCGGCTATCTCATCTTCATCCTGGATTTATAATTCCCGGCTTCGGTTTCAACATAGGGACTCTTCTCGCATCGTTGGTTGATTCGAAACTTATCACCGACTCTTCAATGTCTTCTCCATTTACAAATGGGTTCATCAAACACCACATGGATGGATTCTTTTTAAACATTGTCCTCTTGTTGAGCACTCTGTAGGCTTTGCTTTCAAATGAGTATCCTAAGAAGATACCTTCATCGACTTTAGCATCAAAAGCCTTTAAATTATCTTTGCCATTGTTATGGATGAAGCATTTGCATCCAAATATTCTCAAATATGCAACATTTGGCTTTCTCCTGTCCAAATCTCATAGGAAGTCTTTGTCGGTTAATCCATTTTATCATGCATCTATTTTGAGTATAGCATCTTTGTGTTTATTGCTTGACCCAAAATCTTTTAGCGGCCTGCTTCACTAACATGGTCCTTCTTTGCTTTTTTGAGAGCTCCAATCCTTCTTTTCGCAACTCCATTCTGCTTTGTGGAGTCCTTGCTGCAGATAATTCATGACTAATACCATTTTCAATATAGTATTGAGTTATTATACCATTGACAAACTCGGTTCCTCTGTCGAGATCTTATTTTGATAATGGTTTGACTCTTCTCATTTTGTATTCTCTTCATCGATGTGGTAGTTTCGCAGAGTTTCTTTCTTCTTACACATGAATATTGTCCATGTATATCTTGAGTAGTCATCTACTACCACCAAGGTGTATTTCTTCCCACTTATCTTTGGCCGGTTCAATTGGACCAAATAGATCCATATGTAGCAGTGTGCAATATTCTTGTTGAAGATGGACATTGTAGGTCCCAAGGGGTGTGAGTGTAAGGTTTAGAAGGGGGTTGAATAAACCTTACCAAATTTTCACTTTAGTCCTTTGAAAAGCTCGAGTTGATACTACACAATCTGTGTCCTTGGTGGACAGCCAATTTAGTTAATCGGAGAGTTAGTCACTCAACACTGACTCGAGCCATTGATAGAATAACTCAATTGTTAAGACTAAATTTACTCAATCGTGGTTTGTTTTTATTGAAAGACTTAACACCCTTAAGAATGATTTAGTAAAGATTTAATACTAGGTTTTAGTACTTAGAAATTACAAGTGGATAGCAAATTTATCACAGACTTAAACGGTTAAAGTGCAAGAATTAAAATGCTTTGAAATGTAAATGACACTATAAGTTTTTATAGAGGTTCAAAGATGGGGTAATTCTTCTACTCCTCTCTTCTCCAACTCCTGGAGGAATCCACTAAGTATTGATCAAGTATACAAAGTGGTAACATCCGGATACAAGTCTTGATCACACAAATGACTTGATCCTTTGGGACTCGATCGAGATGCCTTGGTCACTCACCGGCTTCTCGTACGACTCGAGCTTCTTCACGCAGGGCAGCTGCCTTGCTATATTACTACACTCACTTGCTCAAGCTCTTGGTTTTGATCACGAAGCCCTCCAAAAACTCGAGACTGGTTCGACCTTGAACCTTCCTACAATCCTTCGTGGAATGTAGACCCCTTGATTCTTCAACAATTTCCTCTTCAACTGATTGAAGTTATCTTTCCTTCACAGGTGAGTGTTGGATTGATTTTCTTCGTAATGTAGGCTTGAGGATTAATCTTGAATGATTTGAGAATATCTTAGGTTACAGTTCAAATATTTGCTTGAATGTTCGTGGTTCAGGTTACTTTCTCTCAGAGTCATTCCTCAGCCTTTTATAGTGATCTTTCAAAAATCTGCCCGTTGAAGAGATAGGCTTATTTTTGAAAGTCACTTGTGGTCGTTGGCTTGTCTTGTTGCAGTCCTTGGAATTGCCACTTCCTCGTATGAATTATTCTTGACTTTTTCGAGCACTGACATCTTTGTAGTGCTTCCCATTGGTTTATTTCCTTGCACGCTTCTCGCGGATCGAGCACTCAGAAAGGTAGCATGGAGATATTACTTGTTTAAGTAATTCTCTTGATTTACGTCAACGGATCTTTTTCGATTATCTTGACTTGACCGCATTTCCTTGCTTTCCCCAGGTGACTTAGAGTCGACTTCCAATCATGGATGACTCTTCTGTCACTTCAACTTGAGACTTGGCTATCTTGAGTTGACTTGACTGATGCTCTACTTAGCTGCATCTCAGCTGCTCCTTTAGTCGAGTTCCCGTCTTCTCTTCTTTTGCCAAACTCAATTGTGTCTCGCGGCGGAGTCTTCCTACTAGTCTCCAGTTGTCTTCTTGCATGTTTGGGCATAGTGACTTAACTCACTTGACCAGCCCTATTTATTACAAAAGGCGAGTTTACAACAAAAAATGGGGTACCAACTTCCTATTCTAAGTTTTACATGGCATTCATCAAAATCTAAACAATAAATTTCCCAACAATTTCCCTCTTTTTGATGATGCCAAAACTTAAAACATTCAAAATGTAAATAGCAAAGATACATACGGATAGTGTATTCACGAGAGAATGTATGCGTAGAATCAATCCTTTTATTGATCATAACATTCTTGTTCTTTTACACAATCACAAGGTGTATCAAAGCAAACATTAATGTCTACGCAAAAAAATAGAGAATTTGATTTATTACAGAAGACTTTCATAGTATGTATTTACATAGTAAAATACATGAAGGGGTGGACAACAACACTTCATCTCCTTCATTGCCTCCTTCTTTCATCTTCTTGATTCTGTCATCTTCTCGGTCTTCTTCTTTTTTCTCATTTTCAGCCGCTTCTTCTTCTTTTCATATGCTTTCCGGGCGACTTCATCTCTTCTTAATCTCTCTTGTATTTCCTCCCATAGTTGAGTTTGTCTTTTATTTTCTTCTTCGATTCTTTTCACATACTCAACATTGTTTTTAGCCACTTGCGGGTTGGCTACTTGGTCAAGACCAGCCCAAGAGATTTCTCCTTTCTTTCCCCGGATCTATATACTCAATGTTTTGGGCGAGACCTGGAGTGTCCGAAACCTCTTCCTCCACCACCGCTTCTTCCTATTCCTCCGGGCGTATATTATCTTTGGGTCTTCTTCTTTCCAAAATTTGAAGTGATCAGCGGAGTGACCAAAGAGAGTGACCGACGGTAGTCTCTTGCTGTCGGCCTTCTTCACATAACGTGAGACCCTTTTCCCAAGATAAGTCCCAGGCTTGAGCCATAGACATGTTTGCGAAGTATCCTTCGGATGCGGCGTTTAAAATTCATCAACTCGATCTTGGCTCGGTCCCAACATCCGAGATGGCATAAGTGTCTCTCTCTTTTGGAATGCCTCCATGTTGTTTCTAGATGTCCATAACTCGGGCATTCAACCTTCCTTCCACTCCTCCATCCTCGCTTCAATCGTCTTTCTCTTTTTCGGCCATAGATACAAGAGTGTTGGAGTGGCGAGTCACTGGGTTCTTTGCGATAATATCAGGTGACAAGACCTTGTTGGGGTTTGTGCAATCATTAAGGTCACATCTCTCGATTCTTTCCCCTCAACAGACTTTCCTTTCTTTTCCCTTGTAACTTCCTCACTGTCTTTCCCCTTCACATTTGCTCCTCCTTTTCAAACCTTCGGGATCTCTTTAGCTTTTTAAGGTATTCCTCTTCCCCTTTTTGGCATCATCAAAGGAGAGAGGAACCCCCGAAACATGCTAGCAAGCGAGAAAGTCGGGTCTGGCGATAGCCGAGAGTTCTACTTCGAGTCTTTGTGGTGTATCTTTGCACGCGAAACTCGAACGAGTAGCGTTGGATTGACTTTAAGCAACTTCATCTCAGCCATATGAAGGCTGAATTTTCTATCCATGTTTTCTTCCATGCGCAGGAGCTCATTCTTATTTTGTTCACGCAGCACTTTATCTCGAAAGTGTGAGATTCATGCATGTGCTCAATGTGTTCTCTCAATTTCGTCTTTGCATCGGCGTTCTCGAGATCTCCGGACAGCAGCTTGTTGAACAATGTTACAAATATCTAGCTTGTTCCACGCGCATTGTTTCTTCTTTGTTGCCACCACTCCTGGATTCTCGACTATTATGCCTCTCAAGTCGCAGTAAGGTTGGCATCTCTGTTATCCAGTCTCATGTCCATCGAGGCCTGGTGCCTCTCCATCCGTTCAATTTACGCAAATAATGCTTTGAACACCTCCCGAACTTCATTGTTCCCTCTATTGCGCTTGACGGCCAAGCACATCAAAATCATAGTCACTGAACGATGGTATCGATGGAATGACAGGATTTGGTCTGTGGAAAGAGCGCGAGATCTCTTTCGACTCTTCAGGAGGTCAAGTACCTCGAGAGAGAAGGGAAATGATTCTACAAAGGAATCATCACGGGCAAATCGGGATTTGTTCAATGATGAGTGGTGCGCGTGAAGTTCCCTTTGAGTCGAACCTGTTGCGGCTTGGGAGCCTGCGCATGGACTCTATTTCACTGGGTCTGTTGTGAAGTTGACCCGGCTTGCTGCGAGCCTCAGTTGTCTCAACAGCTTCGTCGGTCTCAGCTGGTTTTTCCAATTGAGTTGACTGGTCCTCGGCCTTATCAGAAGCGTCATCGGACGATGATGAGATTTCCATGGGTGGCTCATCATCAAAATTGAAAGTTTGACGAGTAGTCTTGAGGTCAGACTTGCTCGTGGTTGGAACATCCTTAGGCGAGTCTTTTGGATCGATCCACGGGGGATGACTCGGCTTCATCGTCTTCTTCCGATCCCGGAAAAGTTACATCGGGATTATCCTGGGAGTCGTGAAGTGCGCTAATCTCCTTTTCGGATGGATCAATGAGAGCGGGAGGGATGTTCTCTACTTGCCTCTTTACCCTGGGAAGTCTCAACCTCCCGTTGGCCTTCATTACCTCCTGCAGTCTCAACTGCAGCGAGGCCTTGGACCTCCCTTTCGACAATGTCAGTTGTCTTAGGGTCTTCTGTGGTGGCATCCATTGGAGTCTCAACCCCATGGATTGCACTTTCATCGCCCCAGTGTTAACTCCCGGGATCGTTCTTCATGTGCCTCGACGCATCAAGCCAGCGTCATTAGCCTTCAGGAGCGGTTGGCACCTCACCAGAGACAGTCTCAATCGCCGAGCTTCGTTGATGGCAACTTTGTGTATTTTTGTGTTTACGTTCTCCACTTCGCCTCCTAGATTCGTTGTGGAGTCATCTGCAAAGATCCTCCGACCTTTGCCGCAGTGGAGGGAGTTTCCCCACCGGTGGCACACCCGGTGAGTGACTTGGAATAGGGTCACTCGTCTCCAAACTCCCGGTTGTTTCTGCTTTGAGTTTTCAGCCGTTGGGGCGGTGGTAAGACACCTTCATTAGGGGTTGGCTCGATGGGGTCCCCACTAACCCGGTTTCATCGCCAATTCCCTTAATTCCTTCTTCCGAGTGAGTGGGGAAGTGGTGGCAGCAACAATCGTGGCAATATCTTTGCACCACTCCCATTGGGTCCAACTCACTGTGTTTTGGAGGACTCTCCTGGTCCCTCCATCATTCTTTTTCATGAAGAATTCTGGATTTGTGCATTGCTTGCTGCATTTGCAACTCTTACGTGGCGGGCAAAGCAGGGGTCCATCCTCATCACTTTCTGATAGAATGTCGAGGTGAGGATGTGTATGTTACGTGGTGCCAATGAGAGGGCGATGATGGCCTTCTCTCGTGCCTCGGCTTCCTCTGCCAGTCTCTCCTTCTCCTTGTCCTTGAAGATCTGCAAGATATCGGTGCGATTTCTTCATCTAGTGCTTGGATCACGAGTGGTCATCCAAGAAAGTTCAACATTCCTCTTCTTCTTCTTCGATAAACTCGGGCCGTTGGAACTGTTCCTGGATCGACTCAATTTCCACTTCCTCCACTCTCATGACGATTTTGGATGTCGGATAAAGTGGGGATAGGATCATCATCACATCATCATCTCTTTCAGCTTCTTCTTGTGTCTCAAATTGTTCGAACTACACTGGGTCTTGATTTGCCTCTGCTGATCGCCTTGATGAGACTTAGCTTTTCATCAATAATATCCGGGGACTCTACTTCTTCAAAGAATTTCTTTACGTATTTGCTCCACCGAGTAGCCGACTCGGCCGGTTTCTCAAGCTCGGAGCGCTTGATGATTCTTCGTCGTCTCTTAGTTCGTACGGGAGGATTTACGTTCGGAGAGAGTGTCTTCCGAGTCCGGCGGCGGGGGCGTCTTGGTGTTTTCTTCGAGGAGCGGCCGTCTTGGCTTATCGGTTCTCCTCTTTTTGATGACCGGAGAAGGTATTTGAGGTTCCTTCTCGGCGCTTAACTTCTTTGGGCGGGAGACACGGCTGCGGCGGCGACTTAGCTGCTAGGGCGAGGAGCATTTTGTTTTTCTTAGCCTGCAGGGGCAGTGTTCTCTTAAGCATTTGCGGGGCAACTTTCTTCTTTGGTGGAGAGGAAACAATTTGATCTTCCGTCAGTGATTCCCCCTCACTTGTATCGCTCTCTTGGCGTGGGCTCTCTTCGTGCGCCAGAGAGGGTTTGATCTCGAACATCCTCTTGTGTACATGGAACGCTTTTCCATGTCGAAGAGAGACTCCTTTCACCTCCATCACCGCCAATCACCAGGCCATATCCCAGGATCCTCCAAATGCACCATCCTCCTTGAAGGATTTGTTCCCTACATTCTCGCGGAGTTTGCTTGTAGACAAACTCAGCCCGTTTTTTGTTTTTCTTCAATGATCGCAGCCATTACGATCGGTTTTGCTTTAAACGGTTGGTCAAAGCTGCCAAATTTGATGTCTATGCATTTGGCAACTATGTCCAACGATTTGTGGTAGTCCTCCTTCAAAGAGCCCTTTTTGGTCGTGTAGACTATCTTTTCAGCTTAGTTGGTCTTGGCTACTTCCTTCCAAGCAGCACCAAGTCTACGTCGGCTTCATTGATTTCTCGGTGCTCCTTCCGCCGGGTAGTGAGCGGTGTTCGCGAGATCCTTGGCGAGAGATGATGAACTCCTTCCCGTGAGCAGAGGATTTGATCCCCTCATCGTGAATCTCGGCGTTCACGTAGAACGTGCAATCTCTTCCACATAGGTCATCGAGAACTCCATCGTCGAAAATGGTTTCGGCCCGCCATTTCGAGCTTTTCGGTGATTTTCTTTATGAGGGCGTCATCGGACCCCTGTTTGACCATTCCTTCGAAATCCACAAAGAGACCCAGTGTGGATTTGCTTTCCTAGCTTGACGTAATCATAAGTTGATGCCATTTTTCAAGATTTCACGAAAATAAACTTAGAAGTTGATTTGAATATTGATAGGGTTTTGAGAGAGTTTTGCCTTTGCTTACGAGATCGAAATGAACCATTTTGGTAATATGTGAGAGAAAACAGACGAAAATGGATTAAGTATGGTTTTCGAAAGGGCGTGCGGGTGGTTTTTGAAATGTGATCGAAATCAACGGCTTAGATTTTGCACGCCGATTAGCATTTAATGTCTCGAATTTGATGCGGAAACATTTATATCCAATCATAAGCTTGGTATGCGGCTTTTTGTCCGTACACATCATCATTATCTTGTGACGTCATTCTTAAAAATATTCCCGCTTAGTAAAAAGCGATTGCGTTTTTGTCACTTTGCTCATAAATGACTCGGCTTATCCCTTAGCCGATTTAACTCTTACAGTCACGCTTCTCTCGATGACTCAAATTGCCTGCTAATTCGATATAGTCATCTTTTCCGACATGGTGATTCATTTAGGCGATTTTGAGAATTCAATCCTTTTTCTCTTTTTGTGTTTCATTTCTTTTCTTTGAGTCTTACGAGTGTCACTCACTCAATTAACCCTAACTCATGCTTGAGTTCTTCAAATCTTGATTCACATAATGGTTTTGTGAATATGTCGCCAATCATGTTTATCGGTTGAAATAAATTCAAGATGATGTCCTTCTTTTCAACATGATCTCTTATGAAGTGATATCGACATCGATATGCTTTGTTCTTGAGTGCAACACAGATTCTCGAGTGATTGCAATTGCACTTGTGTTATCACACATGATTGGAATTTCCTTTTCTTCAATTTCATAGTCTCTCATTCTTTGCCTCATCCATAGGATTTGGGCACAACAAATTGCCGCAGCCTATGTATTCCCTTGCACACCATTTGTAGAGGTGGCTATTGAATTTTGCTTTTTGCTAAACCAGGAGATTAGCCTATTTCCAATCATTTGACATGTGCCTCGAAGTGCTCTTTTTCATCAACTCGCATCCAAAGATAGTCGAGTCCGAATAGCCAATTAGCTTGAATCCACCTTCCTTTGGATACCATAAGCCAACTTCTTGGCTTCTTTTCAAATATCTCAAAATCCTCTAAGGCTGCGATCATATGGCTCTCTTTTGGAGCAGATTGAAATCTCGCACATACACTACAAAAAGGTGATGTCCGCCCGCTTGCCGTGAGATAAAGCAATGATCCAATAAGTGCTCAGATCTTGTTTGATCTACGAGGCTTGCCATCCGCATCCATGTCCATTTTGATGATGTATTCATTGGTATTTTCACGAAGACTTCTCCTCCATACCAAATTTCTTCATTAAATCTCTGGTGTATTTTGTTTGACTTATGAAGGTTCCATCCTTCACTGTTTTACTTGGAGTCCAAGAAAGAATTTCAGCTCTCCCATCATGCTCATTTCAAATTTGCTTTGCATGAGGTTTGAAAATTTTTCACATAGCTCCTTGTTTGTGGATCCAAAAATGATGTCATCCACATATATTTGAACAAGCAAGATGCTCTTCTTGTCTTGAATTCTGAAAAGTGTTCTATCTACTTTTCCTTTTGTGAATCCATTCTCGAGGGAATTGTGACAAAGTATCATACCATGCTCGGGTGCCTCGTTTCAATCCATACAGAGCTTTCTTGAGTTTGTATACCTTATCTCCAAGAGTCTTCTCGCTCAAATCCTGGAGGTTGTTCAACATACACTTCTTCTTCCAATAAACCATTTAGGAATGCACTTTTTACATCCATCGATATACAATAAAATTCTTGTGAGTTGCATAGGCAAGAAACATCCTTATAGCTTCCAATCTTGCTACGAGGAGCAAATGTTTCATCAAAATCTATTCCTTCTTCTTGGCAATATCCTTTGGCTACTAGTCTTGCTTTGTTTCTTACCACGTAACCCTCCTCGTTCATCTTGTTTACGAACACCCATTTAGTACCAATAACATTTTGATGGGTGGGTCTTTGAACTAATTCCCATACTTTATTTCTTTCAAACTCGATTGACTCTTCTTGCATAGCTTGAATCCAATGTGTGTCATCCAATGCTTGTAACACATCTTTAGGCTCTATTTGTGAGATAAAGCATGTGAACATAGCTTCTTGTTGAGTTCTCGGATCTTGTTTTGACACCTTCTCTTATATCTCCAATGACAAGTTAAGTGGATGGTCTTTCACCATCTTACATCGAAGTTGAAGTAAGTTAGTGGATTTAGTCGTCTAGCAATTTGTGTTGCTTTGATCAGCTCTCTCGCAATCATTTAGCGCAAATTTTCCAAAGCATTTTATGAGACTCGGTCATCTCATCTTCATCCGAGTTTATAATTCCGGCTTGACTTCGAGCGTAGGGACTTTTCTCGTATGGTTGGATGCTTGACTTATCACCGACTCTTCAATGTCTTCTCCATTTACATTTGGCTCATCGAATACCACATGAATGGATTCCTCTTCAACCATAGTCCTTTTGTTGAGTACTCAGAGGCTTTGCTTTGTTGAGTATCCCAAGAAGATACCTTTATCGACTTTAGCATCGAAAGCCTTTAGATTGTTTTTGCCATTGTTATGGATGAAGCATTTACATCCAAATATTCTAAAATATGCAACATTTGGTTTTCTCCCCGTCCAAATCTCATAGGGAGTCTTTGTCACCGTCTTTTATCATACATCTGTTTTGAGTGTAGCAAGTTTGTGTTGATTGCTTGACCCAAAATCTCTTTGGTAACCCCCCTAAACATGGTCCTTCTTGCTGCTTCTTTGAGTGTTCTATTCCTTCTTTCTCGCAACTCCATTCTCTTTGTGGAGTCCTTGCTGCGCAGATAATTCATGACCAATGCCATTTTCAATACAATATTGAGTTATTATACCATTGACAAACTCGGTTCCTCACGTCGATCTTATTTTGATAATGGTTTGGCTCTTCTCATTTTGAATCCTCTTCATCACCGTGGTAGTTTAAGCGTAGAGTTTCTTTCTTCTTACACATGAATATTGTCCATGTATATCTTGAGTAGTCATCTACTACCACCAAGGTATATTTCTTCCCACTTATGCTAGCTTTGGTTGAACTGGACCAAATAGATCCATATGTAGCGGTGCAATATCCTTGTTGAAGATGGGCATGTCTTTTCTTTGAATGATGATTTGATCTGTTTTCCCTTCCGCATGCGTCACATATACTTTCCTTCTTGTATCTTGAGTCGGAAGACCTTCCACAAGATTACTTCGGCAAGCTTGTTAAGTGTTTTGAAATTCAGTGACTCGGCTTTTTTTGTGTCACGGCCAACTTGATTGATTGTGCTCTTTGCTATGACAGTCTTTGGGTGTAGCGGTTGACCATTTTACTACATACATGTTCTTTTGTCCGCATCCTTGCAACACAACTTCATTTGATTCAATATCCTTGATTTGGCATATACCCATGTTAAATCCAACATTATAACCCTTGTCACGAGTTGGTGATGCTTAGCAAGTTGAAGTTGAGTCCTTCAACATATGCAACATCTGTGATTTCTAATCCGTTCTTCTTGATGGATCCAATGCCTCTTATTTCTCCTGGAGCTTCATTTCCTCCAAATATGACTTTTGCTCCTTAACTTCCTTGAATTTTGACAGATTTTTCTTGTTTCCTATCATATGTCCGGAATAAACCACTATCCATGTGCCAGGTTCCTTGGCACTCACTTGTTCCTTGAACCTGCAATCAAGGAAATTAAGTTTTCGGTACCCATACTTGTCCGGTCTGAGGGGTTAGTATTGTAAGATGATCCAACCAGCCTATAGCCAAATGATCGGCTCTAAGGGGTTGCCATCTATCGATGCCATAATCATAATTAATTTTGGCAAATTGCTTGGGGATTCTAGGTTCATACAAATTGTCTCTTTTGTATGTATTCTTGTGTACGTGTTTTAGCAATTGCCTTCTTTGGGTAATTGTGGTGTCTCTGAGTGTAGTTCCTAGGTGCATATGTGTCTTTGATGAGAGCTCTTATACTTTTGGAAAGGCCTTTCTTGAGTTCTAGGCCTTTGCCACTTGGGCTTATATTCCATAAGTCCATGCGATAGTTCACATCGTTCCAATCGACTTGGCTTGGATATTTTCTACCATTCCCATCATATGTGTTTCTTTGATAGAACTTTTGGGGTTTTTGGTAGCTCTGTTTCTTCTTTCTGAGTAATTCTGTTTGCGATTTCTTTGAGAACTTGGCTAAATTTCTTCTCGCTTGTCCTCTCAACGCACCCAATCGGTTGTTTTCCTTTTCCTTTATAACCAAGGCCGGTTTCCTTGTAATTGTGCTTTGGAGTGAATGTGTGTGCACCATTTGGAGTTTTGGATTTTTGAGACACTTTATTGCTTGAAGATCCTTTTTCCAAAATTACTTTTGAAGTTTGACATAGCATAGAGGAGTTAAATCCTAAGCTGTCTTGTCTCCACATTCTCTTTGACTCATAATAAGATCATCCAATGATTTAGATGCCTTAGTGAATGAGGCAATCACATTTTTGAGGTCATTCTCCCTCTTTTCTATGGCGGCTATTTCTGCTATTAACTTGCATTTTCGGTCTTTAAACTCTTATTCTCATCGGCTATTTGACTTAGAGTACTCGGCTCCTTAGTCACCGTGAGTTTTTGGCTCTTAGTGAAATTTTTTTCCTCATTTAGTAGTGTGTGTGAGGATTTAATGTGTTCAAAATCTTTCATCATTTTTCCTAATGAATCATAAAGATCGAGTGGGTGATGAAGTGTGTGTGTCACGATCACTATCACTAGAATCGAGTTTGATGAGTTAGAGTGTACCTCATCTTCTTGGTCGAGGTTGATCTTTTCCTTGGCCATCAAACGGATCGGGGCTTCTTCGAGTCACTTGAGTAGTCGGCTTCACTTGCTCTCTGAATCACTGTCTCTCTTGACTTGGTTGTCTCTGCCTCTCTGCACCAACATTGTCTTTTTCTTTTCTTGTCTTCTTTCTCTCAAGACATTTCTTTCTTCTTCATTCCTGTATTTGTTGACTACGAGGATATGGACAATCAATGGCATAGTGACCTGGTTGCCTACGCGGTTCCGGATAGATATTCAACCTTTTGATCAGCTCTTTCCATTCTTGGATTGTCGGCTTTTGATATTCACTTTTTGATGATTTGTTCTCTTGGTTGGCCTATCTTCCTTTGACTTGGAGGGAGCTTAGTGTCTTACGGAAAATCCGCCCTTGCCTCTCTTGTAGTTCTTATTGAAGAACTTGTTGAACCTTTTAACCATCGGGGCTATTTCTTCCGGATCAATGACTTCTTTGACCTCGGCTCTCTTTCCATCCTTAACAATTAGAAGCAAATTGTTTTGGGTACAACTGTCTCTTCCGATCTTTTCTTCTCATTTCAAATTCGTAGGCTTTGAGATCGAGAATAGTTCATGGTTGGAGGTCTTTGATAGGTCCATGGAATGTCTCGGTGCCATGACCTTCATTTCCCGTTCACCGAGACTTTTTAGGATCTTCATACACATTTCATCGTGTATATTCCTTTCCAAGTGTTGATAGCTCGTTGGTGATTTACGTGAACCGAGCATCCGGTTGATCCAGGTTTTCTCCTGCGATCATTTTGAAATTCTCAAATTTTTGTACACCCACGAGATAATTTATTTTCCTTGATTTGCTCCGAGCCTTCACAAATCAATGTTAGCTTGTCCCCGATTTCTTTAGCCGTTTTTCATGATTTGACTTTATTGAACATGGCTTTGTCCAAGGTTTTGTAAAGAATATCCTTGGCCACATTGTCCAGGTTGTATCTTTTCTGTCATCATTTGTCCATTCAGCTTTTGGTTTTTCAACCATAGCCGGTCTAGGAGCGACATCCTCTTCACCTTCAAATTGTAGATCTTCTTACAGTTGTGTTCACTTTTAATATTTGGAGTGGCCCATCTTCCATCACTATCCACATCTCATCGTGTAATGTTGATAGATGAGCATGCATACGAATTTTCCAATCATCAAATTCTTCAATTGTGAACATAGGAATGCGTGTCAAATTTGCTTCCAGGATAATAACTTTTAATGATAAAAGGAGTTTTGAAAACTTAAGTACTAAAACAGACTTTGAAAAGTTTGGAGATCTAGTTCATAACCGGTCACGAAAGGCTCAATGAACCAACCGCTCACGATACCACTTGTAGGTCCCAAGGGGGTGTGAGTGTAAGGTTTAGAAGGGGGTTGAATAAACCTTGCAAATTTTCACTTTAGTCCTTTTAAAAGTTTAGAGTTGATACTACAATTTGTGTCCTTGGTGGACACCAATTTAGTTAATCGAGAGAGTTAGTCACTCAACGGACTCGATTGAGCTGTTGATAGAATAACTCACTTGTTAAACCGAATTTGCTCAAGCTGTGGTTTGTTTTCGGGAAGAAGACTTAACACCCTTAAGAATGATTTAGTAAAGATTTAATACTAGGTTTTAGTACTTAGAAATTATCAAGTGGATAGCAAATTTATCGTGAGAATTAAACAGTTAAAGTGCAAGAATTAAAATGCTTTGAAATGTAAATGACACGATAAGTTTTTATAGAGGTTCGAAGATGGGGTAATTCTTCTACTCCTCTCTTCTCCAACTCCTGGAGGAATCCACTAAGTATTGATCGGTATACAAAGTGGTAATGTCCGGATACAAGTCTTGATCACACAAACGACTTGATCCTTTGGGACTCGATCGGAGATGCCTTGGTCACTCACCGGCTTCTCGTCCGACTCGAGCTTCTTCACAGGCGGTGCCTTGCTACTATAGCTCACTTGCTCAAGCTCTTGGATTTGATCACGAAGCCCTCCAAAAACTCGAGACTGGTTCAACCTTGAACGTTCCTACAATCCTTCGTGGAATGTAGACCCCTTGATTCTTCAACAATTTCCTCTTCAACTCGATTGAAGTTATCTTTCCTTCACGGTGAGTGTTGGATTGATTTTCTTCGTAATGTAGGCTTGAGGATTAATCTTGAATGATTTGAGAATATCTTAGGTTACTGATTGAAATATTTGCTTGAATGTTCGTGGTTCGAGTTACTTTCTCTCGAGTCATTCCTCGGCCTTTTATAGTGATCTTTCAAAAATCCCCGTTGAAGAGATAGGCTTATTTTTGAAAGTCACTTGTGGTCGTTGGCTTGTCTTGTTGCGATCCTTGGAATTGCCACTTCCTCGTATGAATTATTCTTGATTTTTCGAGAGCAATCGACATGGTGTAGTGCTTCCCATTGGTTTATTTCCCTTGCACGCTTCGTGGTCGAGCACTCAGAAAGGTAGCATGGAGATATTACTTGTTTAAGTAATTCTCTTGATTTACGTGCAACGGATCTTTTTCGATTATCCGGACTTGACCGCATTTCTTGCTTTCCCCAGGTGACTTAGAGTCAACTTCCAATCATTGGATGACTCTTGTCACTTCAACTTGAGACTTGGCTATCTTGAGTTGACTTGATGCTCTACTTAGTGCATCTCACCTGCTCCTTGATCGAGTTCCCGTCTTCTCTTCTTTTGCCAAACTCAATTGTCTCGCGGTGAGTCTTCCTACTAGTCTCCGGTTGTCTTCTTGCATGTTTGGGCATAGGCGACTTAACTCGGCTTGACCAGCCCTATTTATTACAAAGCATGCGATTTACAACAAAAAATGGGGTGCCAACTTCCTATTCTAAGTTTTACATGGCATTCATCAAAATCTAAACAATAAATTTCCCAATGACATGTCTTTTCTTTGAATGATGATTTGATTTGTTTTCCTTCGACATGCATCACATATACTTTCCTTCTTGTATCTTTGAGTGCGAAGTCCTTCCACAAGATTACTTCTTGCAAGTTTGTTAATAGTTTTAAAATTCGGGTGACTCGACTTCTTGTGCCATAGCCAACTTGATTCGTTGTGCTCTTTGCTAGCGAGACAAGTGCTTGGTGTTGCGATTGACCAATCTACCACATACATATTCTTATGTTTGCATCCTTGCAACACTATTTCATTAGTTTCAAATCCTTGATTTGGCATACACCCATATTGAATCCAACATTGTAGCCTTTGTCATGCGAGTTGACTTATGCTTAGCAAGTTGAAGTTGAGGCCTTCAACGTATGCAACATCCGTAATTTCTAATCCATTTTTCTTGATGGATCCAATGCCTCTTATTTCTCCTGAGCTTCATTTCTCCAAATATAACTTTTGCACCTCTAACATCCTTGAATTTTGATAGATTTTTCTTGTTTCTGTCATGTGTATGCGGCGACCACTATCCATGTACCAGGTTCCTTGGCACTCACCTGCTCCTTGAACCTGCAATCAAGAAATTAGGTTTTAGGTACCCATACTTATGCAGGTCCCGAGGGGTTAGTATTGTAAGATGATCCAACCAACCTATAGCCAAATGATTTGACTCTAAGGGGTTGCCATCTATCGATGCCATAATCATAATTAATTTTGGCAAATTGCTTGGGGTTCTAGATTCATACAAAATTGTCTTTTTTCGTATGCTGTGTATGTGTTTTAGCAATTGCCTTCTTTGGGTAGTTGTGATATCTCCGAGTGTAGTGCCTAGGTGCATATGTGTCTTGATGAAAGTCTTATACCTTTGGAATGGCCTTTCTTTGAGTTCTAGGCCTTTGCCACTTAGCTTATATTCCATAGGTCTTTCTTTGATAGTTCACATTATTCCAATCGGCATGGCTTGGGTATTTTCTACCATTCCCATTATATGTGTTTCTTTTATAGAATTTCTAGGACTTTTGGTAGCTCTGTTTCTTCTTTACAGAGTATCTCCCATTTGGAGTTTCTTTGAGGAACTCATGGATTTTTTCTCAGTTGTCCTCTCGGTATACTCAATCGGTTGTTTTCCTTTTCCTTTATAACCAAGGCCGTTTGCTTGTGATTGTGCTTTGAAATAAATGTGTGTGCATCATTTGGAGTTTTGGATATTAGAGATACTTCATTGCTTGAAGATCCCTTTTCCAAAATCACTTTTGGAACTTGACATAGCATAGAGGAATTAAATCCTAAGTCTGTCTTGTCTCCACATTCTCTTTGACTCATAATAAGATCATCCAATGATTTGGATGCCTTAGTGAATGAGGCTATCACATTTTTGAGGCCATTCTCCCTCTTTTCTATAGCGATTATCTCTGCTATTAACTTAGCATTTTCAAATTTTTTAGACTTTTATTCTCATCGACTATTTGACTTAGAGTACTCGGCTCCTTAGTCACCGTGAGTTTTGGCTCTTAAGTAGACTTTTCCTCATTTAGTAGTGTGTGTGAGGACTTAATGTGTTCAAAATCTTTCATCATTTTGCCTAATGAATCATAAAGATCAGTGGGTGATGAAGTGTGTGTGTCACAATCACTATCACTAGTATCTGAGTGTGATGAGTTAGAGTGTACCTCATCTTCTTGGTCGAGGTTGGTTTTGTTCTTTAGCCATTAGACAGGATCAAGGCTTCTTCTTCTTCAGTCACTTGAGTAGTCGCTTCACTACTCTCCGAGTCTGCTGTGTCTTTTGACTTGATCAGATCGATAGTCTCTCTACCCAACATTGCCTTTCTCTTTTCTGTCTTCTTTCCCCTCAAGACTTTTTTTTTTTTCATTCCTGTATTTGTTGACTAGGATATGGGCATTCAATGGGTTGCTGCGGTTCCAGATAGATTTTCAACTTTTTGATCGATTCTTTCCATCCTTGGATTGTCTGCTCTTTGATATTCAATTTTTGATGCTCTGCTCTCTTGGGTGTTCTTTCTTCCCTTGACTTGGAGGGAGAGTGTGTCTTACGGAGGATTCACCTTTGCTTTTTTGTAATTCTTATTGAAGAACTTGTTAAACCTTTTAACCATCGGTCACATTTCCTCTTGGTCAATGACTTTTTGACCTCGGCTATCTTGCCATCCTTAACAATTAGAGCACTGTTTTGGGCACGAGATGTTTCCTCTTGATCTTTTCTTCTCGGCTCACATTCGTAGGCTTTGAGATCCGAAAATAGCTCATGGTTGGATGTCTTTGATAGGTCCATGGAATGTCTCATGGCCATGACTTTCATATCCCACTTAGTTGGGAGACTTCTTAGAATCTTAATACATTTTCTTTCTGTGTATATTCCTTTCCAAGTGCGAGGCAGTTCATTGGTAATTTACGTGAACCAAGCATCCAAACATCCAAGGTTTCTCCTATGAGCATCTTAAAGTTTTCAAATTTTTGTACAACAACGAGATAGTTTATTTTCTTTGATTTGCTCGAGCCTTCGCCGTCAAGGTTAGCTTGTCCCAGATTTTTTTGTCGTTTTGCATGATTTGACTTTGTTGAACATTGCTTTGTCCAAAGTTTTGTAAAGAATGTCCTTGGCCACATTGTCCAAGTTATATCTTTTTCTCATCATCATTTGTCCATTCGACTCTAGGTTTTTCAACCATTCTTTGATGCCGGGAGCAGACATCCTCTTCTCTTCCTTCACCACTTCAGCTCTTCTTGCAATGTTCACTTTTAATATTTGGAGTGGCCCATCTTCTATCACTATCCACATCTCATCGTGTAATCTTTGATAGATGAGCATGCATACGAATTTTCCAATCATCAAATTCTTCAATTGTGAACATAGGGATGCGTGTCAAATTTGCTTCCATGATAATAACTTTGTTGAATAAAAAAGGTTTTGAAGGATTAAGTACTAAAACAAGCTTTGAAAAATTTGGAGATCTAGTTCATAACTTGTGCGGAAGGCTCAATGAACCAACCACTCGATACCACTTGTAGGTCCCAAGGGGTGTAGTGTAAGGTTTAGAAGGGGTTGAATAAACCTTACCAACTTTTCAATTTAGTCCTTTTTAAAATGTTCGAGTTAATACTTCACAGTTGAGTCCTTGATGGACAAACTAAGTTAGTTAATCGTGAGTTAGTCACTCAACAGACTCATTGAATGTTGATAGAATAACTCGATTGTTTTGACTAAAGACTTAACTCGATTGTGATATGTTTTCAGGGAAGACTTAACACCCTTGAGTTTGGTTAAGTTTGTTTTAATACTTAGTTTTAACACTTGGTTGATTATCAATTGGATAGCAAATTTATCGGTAGATATAAAAGTAATATCGAGAAATTAAAAATCTTGAAATGTAAATGACACATAAGTTTTTATAGAGGTTCGAAGATGGGGTAATTCTTCTACTCCTCTCTTCTCCAACTCCTGGAGGAATCCACTAAGTATTGATCAATATACGAGTGGTTAACGATCCGAATACAAGTCTTGATCACACAACCGACTTGATCCTTTGGGACTCGATCGGAGATGCCTTGGTCACACCGCTGCGGCTTCTCGTATGACTCGGCTTCTTCACGGGGTAGTTTGCCTTGCTACTACACCCACTTGCTCAAGCTTCTTGGATTTGATCACGAAGCCCTCCAAAAACTTGAGGCTGTTCGACCTTGAACCTTCCTACAATCCTCCGTGGAATGTAGACCCCTTGATTCTTCAAATGTTTCCTCTTCAACCGATAGAAGTTGTCTTTCCTTCACAGGTGAGTGTTGGATTGATTTCCTTCGTAATGTAGGCTTGAGGATTGACTTTGAATGACTTGAGAATATTTTTGGTTACGATTCGAATGTTAGCTTCAATGTTCGTGGTTCGGGTAACCTTCTCTCGGAGTGATTCCTCGGCCTTTTATAGTGATCTTTCAAAAATCTGCCCGTTGAAGAGATATGCTTATTTTCGAAAGTCACTTGTGGTTGTTGGTTTGTCTTGTTGCGATCCTTGGAATTTCCACTTCCTCGTATGAATGATTCTTGACTTTGAGTTACGACACATGTGCGTCTTCCCATTGGTTTATTCCTTTTGCACGCTTTTGGGGTCGAGCAATTCAAGAAAAGCGATATGGAGGTATTACTTGTTTAAGTAATTCTCTTGACTTACGTACCAAATGATCTCTTTCGATTATCTCGTCTTGATTTGCATTTTCTTAACTTCCCGATTGAATTGAGTCGACTTCCAATCATTGGATGACTCTTGGTCATTTCAACTTGAGACTTGGCTGTCTTGAGTTGACTTGACGATTCACTTCACTGTATCTCACCGCACCTTGATCGAGTTCTGTCTTCTCTTCCTTGCCATACTCAACCTGTCTTTGCAGGAGTCTTCCTTCTAGTCTCTAGTTGTCTTCTTCCATGTTCAAAGCGTAGGCGACTTAACTTAGGTCGACCAATTTACAACAAAAATGGGGTGCAAACTTTCTATTCTAAGTTTTACATGGCATTCATCAAAATCTAAAAATTAATTTCCCAACACAACGCAATTTTTAAATTTTGAAATTCAAAAGTTTTCCTATTTTTTGTTAATCTTTAATTAAAATTAAAATGATTTTCCTAGAAACAAAAAAGCCGTTGTAGCAATGGTATATATTTGGTATTCCCCATTAGCGACCCGTGCTCGATTCCTGGCAACGTCAATTTTTTTGTTTTTGGAATTGAAAAGTTTCCTACTTTTCGTTAATCTTTAATTAAAATTAAAATGATTTTCCTAGAAACAAAAAGTCGTTGTAGCATTGGTATATATTTGGTATTCCCCAATGGGCGACCAGGTTCGATTCTGGCGGCAATTTTTATTTTTGGAATTCAAAAGTTTTCCTATTTTTTGTTAATCTTTAATTAAAATTAAAAACGATTTCCCAAGCAACAAAAAGCCGTTGTAGCACTGGTATATATTTGGTATTCCCCAATGGGCGACCCAGGTTCGATTCTGGCGACAATTTTTGTTTTTGGAATTCAAAAGTTTTCCTATTTTTGTTAATCTTTAATTAAAATTAAAATGATTTCCCAAGCAACAAAAAGCCGTTGTAGCACCGGTATATATTTGGTATTCCCCAATTGGCGACCCAGTTCGATTCTGGCGGCGGCAATGTTTTGTTTATGGAATTCAAAAGTTTCCTATTTTTTGTTAATCTATTTAAAATTAAAATAATTTCCCTAACAACAAAAAGTCGTTGTACCACTTGTATATATTTTATATTCCCCCGATGGGCGACCCAGTTCGATTCAGGACAACAATTTTTATTTTTGGAATTCAAAAGTTTTCCTATTTTTTGTTAATCTTTAATTAAAATTAAAATGATTTCCCAAGCAACAAAAAGTCGTTGTAGCATTGGTATATATTTGGTATTCCCAATGGGTGAGCCAGGTTCGATTCTGGCGCGCATCTTTCACTTTTGGAATTCAAAAGTTTTCCTATTTTTTGTTAATCTTTAATTAAAATTGAAATGATTTCCCAAGCAACAAAAAGCCATTGTAGCACTGGTATATATTTGGTATTCCCCATGGGTGACCCAGGTTCGATTCTGGCGGTGCAATTTTTCATTTTTGGAATTCAAAAGTTTTCCTATTTTTTAATCTTTAATTAAAATTAAAATGATTTCCCAAACAACAAAAAGCCATTGTAGCACTGGTATATATTTGGTATTCCCCAATGGGCGACCCGGAGTTCGATTCTGCGGCGGCAACTTTTTGTTTATGGAATTCAAAAGTTTCCCTATTTTTTGTTAATCTATTTAAAATTAAAATAATTTCCCTAACAACAAAAAGCCGTTGTACCACTTGTATATATTTTATATTCCCCGATGGGCGACCCAGGTTCGATTCCAGGCAGCGACAATTTTTCATTTTTGGAATTCAAAAGTTTTCCTATTTTTTGTTAATCTTTAATTAAAATTAAAATGATTTCCCAAGCAACAAAAAGCCGTTGTAGCACTTGAATATATTTGGTATTCCCCGAATGGGCGACCCAGGTTCGATTCCGGCAACGACAATTTTTGTTTTTGGAATTGAGAAGTTTCCTAGTTTTCGTTAATCTTTAATTAAAATTAAAATGATTTCCCAAGCAACAAAAAGCCATTGTAGCACTGGTATATATTTGGTATTCCCCAATGGGTGACCCGGGTTCGATTCCTGGAAGTCGCAATTTTTCATTTTTGGAATTCAAAAGTTTTCCTATTTTTTTAATCTTTAATTAAAATTAAAATGATTTCCCAAACAACAAAAAGCCGTTGTAGCAGATTTGGTATATATTTGGTATTCCCCAATGGGCAACCCAGGTTCGATTCTGGCGGCAATTTTTGTTTATGGAATTCAAAAGTTTCCCTATTTTTTGTTAATCTATTTAAAATTAAAATAATTTCTCTAACAACAAAAACTGTTGTACCACTTGTATATATTTTATATTCCCCGATGGGCAACCCAGGTTCAATTCCGTGCGACAATTTTTCATTTTGGAATTCAAAAGTTTTCCTATTTTTTGTTAATCTTTAATTAAAATTAAAATGATTTCCCAAGCAACAAAAAGCCATTGTAGCACTTGTATATATTTGGTATTCCCCAATGGGCGACCCAGTTCGATTCCTGGCAACGGCAATTTTTGTTTTTGGAATTGAGAAGTTTCCTAGTTTTCGTTAATCTTTAATTAAAATTAAAATGATTTCCCAAGCAACAAAAAGCCATTGTAGCACTGGTATATATTTGATATTCCCCAATGGGTGACCCAGTTTGATTCCTGATGACTCAATTTTTAAATTTTGAAATTCAAAAGTTTTCCTATTTTTTGTTAATCTTTAATTAAAATTAAAATGATTTTCCTAGCAACAAAAAGTCGTTGTAGCATCGGTATATATTTGGTATTCCCCGATGGGCGACCCAGGCTCGATTCCTGGCAACGTCAATTTTTGTTTTTGGAATTGAAAAGTTTCCTACTTTTCGTTAATCTTTAATTAAAATTAAAATGATTTTCCTAGAAACAAAAAGTCGTTGTAAAGATCGTATATATTTGGTATTCCCCAATAGGCGACCCAGGCTCGATTCCTGGCAACGTCAATTTTTGTTTTTGGAATTGAAAAGTTTCCCTACTTTTCGTTAATCTTTAATTAAAATTAAAATGATTTTCTTAGAAACAAAAAGTCGTTGTAGCACTGGTATATATTTGGTATTCCCCAATGGTCGTCCCTTGTTCGATTTACAGCGTGCAATTTTTTGTTTTTGGAATTCAAAAGTTTTCCTATTTTTGTTAATCTTTAATTAAAATTAAAATGATTCCCAAGCAACACAAAGCCGTTTTAGCACTGGTATATATTTGGTAATCCCCATGGGCGACCCGGAGTTCGATTCTGGCAGCGGCAATGTTTTGTTTATGGAATTCAAAAGTTTCCCTATTTTTGTTAATCTATATAAAATTAAAATAATTTCCCTAACAACAAAAAAGCCGTTGTACCACTTGTATATATTTTATATTCCCGATGGGCGACTCGGAGTTCGATTCCAGGCGCGACAATTTTTCATTTTGGAATTCAAAACTTTTCCTATTTTTTGTTAATCTTTAATTAAAATTAAAATGATTTCTCAAGCAACAAAAATCCGTTGTAGCATTGGTATATATTTGGTATTCCCCGATGGGTGACCCAGGTTCGATTCTGGCGGCCGCAATCTTTCACTTTTGGAATTCAAAAGTTTTCCTATTTTTGTTAATCTTTAATTAAAAATGAAATGATTTCCCAAGCAACAAAAAGTGGTTGTAGCAATCGGTATAT
The DNA here is from genome assembly GCA_016081115.2 of Rehmannia glutinosa. Lineage (NCBI taxonomy): Eukaryota > Viridiplantae > Streptophyta > Magnoliopsida > Lamiales > Orobanchaceae > Rehmannia > Rehmannia glutinosa. The sequence continues at coordinate 78,717 of JABTTQ020003356.1, read as the reverse complement.
ATTTGGTATTCCCCAATGGGTGACCCAGGTTCGATTCCTGGCAACCGCAATTTTTCATTTTTGGAATTCAAAAGTTTTTCTATTTTTTTAATCTTTAATTAAAATTAAAATGATTTCCCAAACAACAAAATGCCGTTGTAGCACTTTGGTATATATTTGGTATTCCCCATGGGTGACCCAGGTTCGATTCTGGCGGCAATTTTTGTTTATAGAATTCAAAGTTTCCCTATTTTTGTTAATCTAATTAAAATTAATATAATTTCCCTAACAACAAAAAGCCGTTGTAGCACTTGTATACATTTTATATTTCCCGATGGGCGACCCAGGTTCGATTCCAGGCAGCGACAATTTTTTATTTTTGGAATTCAAAAGTTTTCCTATTTTTTGTTAATATTTAATTAAAATTAAAATGATTTCCCTAGAAACAAAAAGCCGTTGTAGCACTGGTATATATTTGGTATTCCCCAATGGGCGACCCAGGTTCGATTCCTGGCAACGACAATTTTTTGTTTTTGGAATTGAGAAGTTTCCCTAGTTTTCGTTAATCTTTAATTAAAATTAAAATGATTTCCCAAGCAACAAAAAACAGTTGTAGCACTGGTATATATTTGATATTCCCCAATGGGTGACCCAGGTTTGATTCCTGACAGCGCAATTTTTAAATTTTGAAATTCAAAAGTTTTCCTATTTTTTGTTAATCTTTAATTAAAATTAAAATGATTTTCCTAGCAACAAAAAGCCGTTGTAGCACTGGTATATATTTGGTATTCCCCAATGGCGACCCAGGCTCGATTCCTGGCAACGCGTCAATTTTTGGTTTTGGAATTGAAAAGTTTCCCGACTTTTCGTTAATCTTTAATTAAAATTAAAATGATTTTCCTAGAAACAAAAAGTCGTTGTAGCACTCGTATATATTTGGTATTCCCCAATGGATGGGCGACCGGTTCGATTCTGGCGGCAATTTTTTGTTTTTGGAATTCAAAAGTTTCCTATTTTTGTTAATCTTTAATTAAAATTAAAATGATTTCCCAAGCAACAAAAAGCCGTTGTAGCACTGGTATATATTTGGTAATCCCCAATGGGCGACCCAGGTTCGATTCTGGCGGCGCAATGTTTTGTTTATGGAATTCAAAAGTTTACGTTAGGAATTTTGTTGTTTAGATTTTGATGAATGCCATGTAAAACTTATAATAGAAAGTTGGCATCCCAATTCTTGTTGTAAAATGCATTGTAATGAATAGAGCTGGCCAAGTGAGTTAAGTCACTACGCCCAACATGTAAGAAGACAATCAAGACTTGAAGGAAGACTCCGCGAAACAATTTGAGTATGGCAAAAGAAGAGTAGATGGGAACTCTCTTCAAGAAGCGGTGAGATGCGGTGAGTGGAGCATCGATCAAGTCAACTCAAGAAAAGCCTAGTCTCAAGTTGAAGTGACAAAGAGTCATCCATGATTGGAAGGCGACTCTAAGTCACCCGAGGAGAGCAAGGAAATGCGATCAAGTAGAGATAATCGTAAAAGATCCGTTGCCGGAAATCAAGAGAATTACTTAAACAAGTAATATCTCCATACCTCCTTTCTCGGAGTGCTCGGTCCCGAGCGTGCAAAAGGAATGAACCAATGGGAAGCACTACACCGTGTCGAAACTACGAAAAGGTGAAAGAAAAATTCATACGAGGAAATGGCAATTCCAAGAAGCGCAACAAGACAAGCCAACGATTTGCAAGTGACTTTCAAAAATAAGCTATCTCTTCAACGGGCAAATTTTTGAAAGTTCACTATAAAAGGCGAGGAGTTTGTTTGAGAAACAAGAGATACATAGATGACACATATGTGAGATATACAAGCATATTAGAAAAAGCTGAAATATTCTCAATCCTCAAGCTACATTACGAAGAACATCAATCCAACACTCACCTGTGAAGGAAAGATAACTTCAATCGGTTGAAGAGGAAAATATCAAAAACAAGGGGTCTACATTTCGGGAAGGATTGTAGGAAGGTTCAAGGTTGAGCCAAGTCTTAAGCTTTTGGAGGGCTTCGTGATCAAATCCAAAGAGCTTGAGCAAGTGAGTGTAGTAGCAAGCAAAATGCCCTGTGAAGAAGGCGAGTCGTCGAGAAGCCGGTGAGTGATCAAGGCGTCTCGGTTTTGTCCCAAAGGATCAAGTCACCGTGTGATCAAGACTTGTATCGGGTACATTACCACTTTGTAAACGATCATTACTTAGTGGATTCCTCCGGGAGTTGGAGAAGAGAGGAGTAGAAGAATTACCCCATCTTCGAACCTCTATAAAAATTTCATTGTGTCATTTACATTTCGACTTTAATTCTTGCAATTTTAACTCGCTTATATCTGTTTGATAAATTTGCTATCCACTTGATAAATTATAAGTACTAAACCAAGCACTAAACTCTTACTTAATCAAACTTAAGGGTGTTAAGTCTTCCAAAAACAAAACCACAACGAGTTAATTTAGAGCTAACAAATGAGTTACTCCATCAACAATTTCAGTTGAGTTTGTTGAGTGATTAACTCTTTGAGTGACTAAGTTGATTTGTCCATCAAGGACACAGGTGGTAGTATCAACTCAGTAGATTTAAAAGGACTAAATCGAAAATTTGGTAAGGTTTATTCAACCCCCTTCTAAACCTTACACTTACACCCCTTGGGACCTACAAGTGGTATCGGAGCGGTTGGTTCATTGAACCCTCCATGCACCGGTTCTTGAACTAGATCTCCAAACTTTTCAAAGTCTCGCTTTAGTACTTAAACTTTCAAAACTCTTCTTTATCATTAAAAGTTATTATCATGGAAGCAAATTTGACACGCATCCCTATGTTCACTATTGAAGAATTTGATGATTGGAAAATTCGTATGCGGGCTCATCTATCGACATTACATGATGAGATGTGGATAGTGATAGAAGATGGGCCTCTCAAATATTAAAAGTGAACACAAACGGTTGTCAAAGAGTTGCACTTGAAGGAGAAGAAGATCTTTGCTCCCGGACATCATGGTTGAAAAACCAAGAAGTGAGTGGACAAATGATGACGAAAAAAGATATAACCTGGACAATGTAGCCAAGGACATCCTCTACAAAACCTTGGACAAAGCCATGTTCAACAAAGTCAAATCATGCAAAACGGCTAAAGAAATGCGGGACAAGTTTGACATTGATTTGTGAAGGCTCATAGCAAATCAAAGAAAACAAATTATCGGTGGTATTGTCTGAAATTTGAGAACTTCAAAATGATCTCGGGAGAGAACCTGGATCAACTAGACGCTCGGTTCACGAAATCACAAATGAGCTGTATGCACACTTGGAAAGGAATATACTGTATGAAAGGAAATGTGTATGAAGATCTAAAAGTCTTCCAAATTGAATGGGAAATGAAGGTCATGGCACTTTGAGACATTCCATGGACCTATCAAAGACATCCAACCATGAGTTATTCTCATACCTCAAAGCCTACGAGTTTGAGTGAGAAGAAAAGACCAGGAAGAGACAATTTTAAAAAGATGGGAAGAAATAGCCCCGATGGTTAAAAGATTTAACAAGTTCTTTAATAAGAACTACAAGAGAGGAAAGGGTGAATCTTCCGGAAGACACTCGGCTCCCTCCAAATCAAGGGATGATAGGCCAACCAAGAGAAAGGATCATCAAAAAGTTGAGTATCAAAGTGACAAATCCAAGAATGGAAAGAGCTGATCAAAAGGTTGAGTATCTATGTTGGAATCAGACAACCAGGTCACTATGCCATTATTTGTCCATATCTGTAGTCAACAAATACGGGGATGAAGAAGAAAGAAAGATCTTGAGAGAAAGAAGACAAGAAAAGAAAAAGGCAATGATGGTCTGAGGCTATTTTGAAACTTGACCAAGTCAAGAGAGGCAGTGTTGAGAGAGCAAGCGGTGAAGGCGACTACTCAAGTGACTCTGAAGAAGAAGCCTTGATCTGCTTGATGGCCAAAGAACAAGATCAAAGAAGATGAGGTACAATCTAACTCAACAAACTCGAGACACTAGTAATAGTGACTATGACACACACACTTCATCACCCACCTGATCTTTATGATTCATTAGGCAAAATGATGAAAGATTTTGAACACATTAAATCCTCACACACACTATTGAATGAGGAAAAAGCCTAATCAAAAGTCAAAACTCAAAGTTGACTAAGGAGTAGTACTCTAAGTCAAATAGGCGATGAGAATGAAAGTTTAAAAGGCTGAAAATGCTAAATTAGTAGCGAAAATTGCTGCTATAGAAAAGAGGAGAATGACCTCAAGAATGTTATTGCCTCATTCACTAAGGCATCTAAATCATTGGATGATCTTATCATGAGTCAAAGAGAATGTGGAGACAAGACAGGGCTTAGGATTTAATTCCTATGTGCTATGTCAAACCTCAAAAGTAATTTTGGAAAAAGGATCTTCAAGTCATGAAGAGTCGAAAAATCCAAAACTCTAAATGTTGCACACATTCACTCCAAAGCACAATAACAAGCAAAGCGGCCTTGGTTACAAAGGAAAAGGAAAACGACCGATTGAGTGTCTTTGAAAGGACAAATGAGAAGAGATTCAAATTTCGCCGAGTCCTCGGAAACTCCTAACGAAAAATACTGTAAAAAGGAAGCGAGCTACCAAAAATCCCGGAAAATCCATAAACGAAATACATATGATGGGAATGGTAGAAAATATCCAAGCCAAGTGATTGGAATAATGTGAACTATCGGCATAAACTTATGGAATATAAGCCCAAATGGCAAAGGCCAAGAACTCGAAAAAAGGCCATTCCAAAAGTATAAGAGCTTTCATCAAAGACACCTATGCACCTAAGCATCACACTCAAAGTCACCACAATTACCCAAGGAAGGCAATTGCTAAAACACGTATGCGGGCATACAGACAAAAGAGACAATTTGTATGAACCTAGAATCCCAAAGCAATTTGCGAGAATTAATTATGATTATGGCAGCGATAGATGGCAACCCCTTAGAGTCAAATCATTTGGCTATAAGTTGGTTGGATCATCTTACAATTCTAACCCCTCGGGACCCGGACAAGTATGGGTACCTAAAACTTAATTTCCTTGATTGCGGGTTCAAGGAATAGTGAGTGCCAAGGAACCTGGTACATGGATAGTGGTACATTCCCGGACACATGACGAGGAAACAAGAAACATCTGTCAAAATTCAAGGAAGTTAAAGGAGCAAAAGTCATATTTGGAGGAAATGAAGCTCCTGGTGAAATAAGAGGCATTGGAACCATCAAGAGGAATGGATTAGAAATCACGGCGTTGCATATGTTGAAGGACTCAACTTTAACTTTAAGCTAAGCATCGATCAACTCTGTGACAAGGGTTACAACGTTGGATTCAACATGGGAATATGCCAAATCAAAGATATTGAATCAAATGAAGTTGTCTTTGCAAGGATGTAGAAACGCAAAAAATATGTATGTAGTGGATTGGTCAACCGCAACACCCAATACACAATCTCTAGCAAAAAAGCAAGTTGAATCAAGTTGGTTGTGGCAAAAAAAATGAGTCACCCAATTTCAAAACAATTAACAAGGCGGCAAGAAGTCATCTTGTAGAAGGACTTCCAGGACTCGATATACAAGAAGGAGAGTATATGTGATGCATGTCGAAGGAAAGCAAATCAAGTCGTCATTCAAAGAAAAGACATGCCCATCTTCAACAAGAATATTGCATCTACTTCATATGGATCTATTTGGCCCATGGAACCAGCCAAAGAAGATAAGTGGAAAGAAATACACCTTGGTGGTAGTAGATGACTATTCAAGATATACATGGACAATATTCATGTGCAAGAAGAAAGAAACTCTACAAAAACTACCACGGTGATGAAGAGGATTCAAAACGAGAAGAGTCAAATCATTATCAAAATAAGATCGGATAGAGGAACCGAGTTTGTCAATGGAATAATAACTTCGATCTTGTATTGAGAATGGTATTAGTCATGAACTATCGTGACAAGGACTCCACAACGAGAATGGAGTTGCGAAAGAAGGAAGGAAGAACTCTCAAAGAAGCGGAAGGACCATGTTAGGTGACGGGGTTACCAAAAGATTTTGGGGTGAAGCAATCAACACGACTTGCTACACCCAAAACAGGATGTATGATAAATGAGACGGTGACAAAGACTCCCTATGAGATCGGGTGGAAGAAAACCAAATGTTGCATATTTGAGAATATTTGGATGTAAAATGCTTCATCCACAACAATGGCAAAGACAATCTAAAGGCTTTTGATGCTAAAAGGCGATGAAGGTATCTTCTTAGGATACTCGGTGAAAGCAAAGCCTCTGAGAATACTCAATAAAAGAACTATGGTTCTGAAAGAATCCATTCATGTAGTATTCGATGAGCGAAAGGTAAATGGAGAAGACATTGAAGAGTCGGTGATAAGTTTGAATCATCCAACCATACTGAGAAGAATCCCTATCTTGTGTGCAAGGCTGGAATCATCAATTGAAAGAAGATGAGATAGCTGAATCTCAAAAACAATTTGGAAAATTTGCGGCTAAGTGACTATGAGAGAGTGACCCGCGACAACAGAACGGTACGCAAGTCGATGAATCCAACTAACTTACTCCAACTTTGATGTAAGATGGCTAAGAGACCATCCACGAGAACTTGTCATTGGAGACATAAGAGAAGGTGTGAAAACAAGATCCAGAACTCAACAAGAAGCTATGTTCACATGCTTCATCTCGCAAATAGAGCCCAAAGATGTGTCCCAAGCATTGGACGACACACATTGGATTCAAGCTATGCAAGAAGAGTGAATCGGTTTGAGAGAAATAAAGTATGGGAATTAGTGCAAAGACCCATACATCAAAATGTTATTGGAACCAAATGGGTGTTCGAAATAAGATGAACGAGGAAGGTTACGTGGTAAGAAACAAAGCAAGACTAGTAGCCAAAGGATATTGCCAAGAAGAAGGAATAGATTTTGATGAAACATTTGCCCTGTAGCAAGATTGGAAGCTATAAGGATGTTTCTTGCCTATGCGACTCACAAGAATTTCATTGTATATCGGATGGATGTAAAAAGTGCATTCCTAAATGGTTTATTGGAAGAAGAAGTGTATGTTGAACAACCTCCAGGATTTGAACAGAAGACTCTTGGAGATAAGGTATACAAACTCAAAAAGCTCGTATGGATTGAAAACAGGCACCCAGGCATGGTATGATACCTTATCACAATTCCTAACGAAAATGGATTCACAAAAGGAAAAGTAGATAGAACACTTTTCAGAATTCAAGACAAGAAAGAGTATTCTACTTGTTCAAATATTTGTTGATGACATCATCTTTGGATCCACAAACAAAGAGCTGTGTGAAAAGTTTTCAAACCTCATGCAAAGTAAATTTGAAATGAGCATGATGGGAGAGCGACATTCTTCCTTGGACTCCAAGTGAAGCAATTTGAAGGATGGAACCTTCATAAGTCGGACAAAATACACCGAGAGATTTAATGAAAAAATTTGGTATGGAAGAGAAGTCTTACGTGAAAATACCAATGAACACATCGATCGAAAATGGACATGGATGCGGATGGCAAGCACAGTAGATCAAACAAGATCTGAGCACTTATTGGATCATTGCTCTATCTCACGGCAAGCGGGCGGACATCACCTTTGTTGTAGGTGTATGTGCAAGATTTCAATCTGCTCCAAAAGAAAGCCATATGACAAAGACAGCACTAAGAGAGTATTGAGATCTTGAAAGGAAGCCAAGAAGTAGGCCTATGGTATCGAAGGAAGGTGGATTCAAGCTAATTGGCTATTGATTAACTATCTTTGGATGCGAGTTGATAGGAAAGAGCACTTGAGGCACATGTCAAATGCTAGGAAACAGATCGATTTCTGGTTTAGCAAGAAGCAAAACTCAATAGCCACCTCCACAAATTGCGAGAATACATAGGCTGCGGCATTGTTGTGCCCAAGTCCTATGGATGAGACAAAAAGAGAGACTATGAAATTGAGGAAAAAGAGATTCCAATCATGTGTGATAACACAAGTGCAATTGCAATTACTCAAAATCTGTGTTGCATTCAAGAACAAAGCATATTGATGTCGATATCACTTCATAAGAGATCATGTTGAAAAGAAGGACATCATCCTGGAATATATTTCAAGCGATAAACAACTAGTGACATCTTCACAAAACCATTATGTGAGTCAAGATTTGAAGAACTCAAACATGAGTTGGGGTTAATTGAGTGGTGACACTCGGGACGAATCAAAGAAGAAAATGGAGCAGAAAAGGGGTGAAAAAGAGGTGAAAACAAAATCACTCGATAAATCAGTATGTCGGAAAAACAACTACAAAGTCGGATGATAGCTGAGTCACTAAGAGAATCGTGAGAAGTAGAGTTAAATCGGCTAAGGGATAAAATTTGAATAACTTATGAGCAAAGTGACAAAAGCATTGTCGTTTTGACTAAGCGGGAATGTTTTAAGAAATACGTCGACATAATGATGATGTGTCTGGACATAAAGCTGCACACCAAGCTTATGATTGGATATAAATCTTTGCCGCATTAAATACGAGACATGAAATGCTCAATAGGCGTCAAAATCCAAGCCGTTGATTTCGATCACATTTCAAAAACCACCATACGTCCTTTCATAAACCATATTTAAACCATTTTCGTCCGTTTCTCTCTCACACTTCTAAAAACTGTTCATCTCTTTCTCTCAAAAGCAAAGGCAAAATACTCTCGAAACCTATCAATCTTCAAATCATTTTACGAGTTTTCCTTGAAATAATCTGAGAAATGGCACCAACTTATGACTTTACCAAGTTAGGAAAGCAAATCCACACGGCTCTACGGTGGATTTACGGAATGATGAAAGCAGGGTCCGAATTAACACACCCTAGTGAAGAAAATCGCTGAAAAGTTAAAAGCGTCCGGTCTAAAACCGTTTCTAACGATAGAATACCGATGACATATGTGGAGGAAGTCGCACAATTCTCGTGAATCTTTGAGATTCACGATGAAGGAATCAAGTCATCTTCACGGAAAGCGGTTGACTATCTCTGCGAGGATTTGGCGAACATTGCTCACTACCCGTGAAGGAGCATCGAGATTAACGAAGGCGATGTAAACTTGGTGATGCTTGGAAAGAAATAGCCAAGCGACTTTTCTTTGATAAAATAGTGTATACATCAAACAAGAGAAGCTGTTTGAAGGAGGATTACCACAAGTTGATGGACATAGTTGCCAAATGTATCGACATCAAGTTTGGCGGCTTTGACCAACTATCAAAGGCAAAGCTGATTGTAATGGCTGCAATCATCGAAGAAAAGAAGATAAAGCTGGGCCGAGTTTGTCTCTGAGACTCTGCCCGAGCGTGGGAACAAATCCTTCAAAGAAGATGGCACATTTGGAGGATCCCTAGGATATGGCCTAGTGATTGGCGGCTATTGGAGGTGAAAGGAGTCCTCTTAGACATGGGAAGGCATTCCATGTTAACAAGAGGATGTTGAGCAAACCTCTACAGGCGCACTGAAGAGAGCTTACGCCAAGAGCGGCGACACCGGTGAGGGGGAATCGGTGACCCGAGAGATCTGATTGTTTCCTCTCCACCCAAGAAGAAGGCGCCCTGCGGCTACTAAGAAAAATGCTTGCCCCTGCGGAAAAAGAAAACCAAACATGCTCACTGCCCTGCGTGCGAGTCACACTGCCCCAACGGCCGTGTCTCCTGCCCCTGCGGCGGCGGTCGAGAAGGACTCACAAATACCTTCTCCGATCGTCAAAAGAGGAGAACCAGAAGCCACGATGGCCCGCTCCTCGAGAAAAAGACACCGGCCACCGGCCCCGGCCGCTCAAGACTCGAGAGGACACGTCTCTACGAACCGAGAAATCCCTGCGGTACAAACAAGGAGACGAAGAAGAATCATCAAGCGATCCGGCTGGAGAAACTAGCTTTGAGTCGATTACTCGGCTAGAGAAGATCTGGAGACTCTTGGAGAAGTAGAGTCTCCGGATGTAGTTGATAAACGACCAAGTCTGTTGAAGAAGCGTCGTGAAAGCAACCCGAAGACAATTTGTAATTCACACAAGCTGAAGCACAAGAAGAACTGCTAGGCGGATAGTGATGTAATGATCCTATCTCCACCTTACCCGGACATCCAAAATCGTCTGCGTGAGTGGAGAAATGGAAGTTGAGTAAGTCGAGGAGCAGTTCCAACGGCTTTGAGTTTATAGAAGAAGAAGAGGAGGCTGCTAAATTTCCTTGGACTAAAAGCGTGCCCCGACTTGATGAAGACAAGCTGCTTAGATATCCTGTGATTTACAAGGAAAAGGAGAGAAAAAAGCAAGGCGAGGAAGGCGAGGCACGTGAGAAGGCAAGCATCGCCCTATCTCGGCACCCACGAGAACACACACATCCTCTCCTTGATGTCTTCTCGGACGGTGATGATGATCGAGGAGAATCTGCGCCCGCGAGAAGAGTTGCAAATGCAGCAAGCATTGCCGCGAATCAAGAATCCTTCACGAGCAAAGATTGATGGAGGGACCAGGAGAGTCCTCGAACACACAGTGAAATTGATCGAATGGGAGTGGTTGACAAAATCGCCCGATGTTGTTCTTTGCTACCACTTCCCCACTCACTCGGAAGAAGCAATAAAGGAATGGCGATGGCGGGACAATGGGGACCCCGATCGAGCCAACCCCTATTGAAGGTGTGTTACCACACCTGAATGGCTGAACAATCAATCGAAACAGTAGGGGAGCTTGGAGGCGAGTGACCCCATTCAAGTCACTCGGTGGTGCGCCCGGTGAGAAAACTCCCTCCATTGCGGCAAGGTCGGAGGATCTTTGCATATGACTCCTAGCGAATCAAGGAGGCGAAGTAGAGAAAATACAAACACAAGAAGAACAACAAGTTGCCATCAATGAAGCTCGGCGATTGAGGCTGTCTCTCGGTGAGTGCCAATGCTCGAGGCTAATGACGGCTGGCGATGCGATCGAGGCCGAGATGGAACGCCACGGGAGTTAACACTGGGGCGATGAAAGTGCAATCCATGGGGTTGAGACTCAATGGATGCCACCATGAAGACCCTAAGGCAGTGACATTTGTCGAAAGGGAGGACCAAGCCTCGCCGCATTGCGAGAAGCTGGGAGGTAATGAAGGCCACGGGAGGTTGAGACTTCCCGGGTAAAGAAAGCGAAGTAGAGAACATCCCTCCTGCTATAATCGACCCATCCGAGAAAGAGATAAGCGCACTTCATGATTCCCAGGATAATCCTGATGTATCCTTTCTGGGATCGGAAGGCGAAGAAGAAGGCTGAGTCATCCCGTGCGAAATCAAAAGACTTCAGTGCGGATGTTCCAAGCACAAGTAAGTTTGATCCCAAGACTACTCGTCAAACCTTTAACTTTGATGATGAGCCACCAATGGAAATCTCATCATCGTCCGATGACGCTATCTTGATAAGGCCGAGGACCATCTACGCAATTGGAAAAATCAGTGAGACCAACGAAGTTGTTAAGAAAACCAGGCTCGAAGAAACTGAGACCAACGAAGGCTGTTGAGACAGGCGAGGCTCAGCAAATCGGGACTACTTCACAAAAAACCCGGTGAACAAAGATCATCAGCTGACGAGCTCCTCAAGGCTGCGGCGGATCGATTCCCAAAAAGAACTTCACGCGCACCGCTCATCATCAAACAGATCCCGGTTGGCGGCGATGAATCTTTTGTAGAATCTTTCCCTTTTCACCGGAGATACGAGAACTCCACGAAGAGTCGAAAAGCGAACAAGCACGCTATCACAAACCAGCTCTGTTCTTCCATCGGACACCATTGTTCCGGTGATTATGATTTTGATCTTTGCATGGCCATCAACTTCAACAAAGAATCAGTGAAATCGAAAGTGTTCAAGGCACTATTTGCTGAGGTTGAACGGATGGAGAGGCATTAGGCCTCTTTGGATATCTGGCCCGGACAACAGAGATGCCACCCCACGGCCGACTTGAGAGGCATAACCATTCGAATCGGGAATGGTGGCAACAAGAAACTGAAAACAATGCGTGTGGAACAAGTGAGATACTTGAGGACATTGTTCAACAAGTCGCTAAAGTGTGGAGAGCCGAAAATGCGATGCAAAACGAAGTTGAGAGAACATATTGAGCACATGCATGAAGCTCATACTGCCGAGATAAAGCTACTGCGTGAAGCGAAATACAAATGATCTCTGACGTTTGGAAGAACACATGACTAGAAAATTCAGCCTTCTCATGGCCGAGATGAAGCCGATTTCGTGAGTCCAACGCTACTCGATCCGAATTCGTCTTTGCTTACAACGCAGCAGACTTGAAGCGCAGAACTTCGACTATCCGCAGCTCGACTTCATGCTTGCCAGGCATGTTCCCTGGGGTTCCTCTATCCTTTGATGATGCCAAAAGGGGAAGAGGAATACCTTAAAGCGAAAAATCTGAAGCCGAAAAAAAAAGGAAGCGGTGAGAAGGGAAAATCACCGAGGAAATTTTGAAACAAAAGAAAGGAAAATCTGCGAGGGGAAGGATCAAAAGATATGACCTTGATGATTGCACAAACCCCTCAACGAGGGTCTGTCACGGTGACATTATAAGCGACAAACTCCCATGACTCGCCACTCCAACACTCTGCTGTATCTATGGCCGAGAAGAGAAAAACAATTGAAGCGAGGGATGAATGAAGTGGAAGGAAGAATGGATGCGAGTTATGAACATCTTGAAAGAACACGGAGGCATTCCGGTGAAGCGAGAGACACTTATGCCATTTCGGATGTCGGAGACGAGCCACGATCGGTTGACGAATTCAAAACGCTCGAATCGAAGGATACTTTGCAAATATGTCTATGGCTCAAGCTTGTGACTTATCTTGGGAAAAGGGTCTCACATTATGTGAAGAAGGCGACGAGCGACGAGACTCAAGCCGATCCTCTGCTGGTCACTCTGCTTGTCACTCACCGTGGAAAGAAGAAGACCCCGATCTGATATACGCCCGGAGGTAGAGGAAGAAGCGATGAGTGGAGGAAGAAGCTTGGACCTGGGCCTCTGCCCAAGAATATTGAATACGTAGATCCGGGGAAAGAAATGAGGGATCTCTGGGGGTGGAAACTTGACCAAGTGGCAAATTTGAAAGTGGCTAAAACTAACGCCGAGTATGCAAAAAGAATAGAAGAAAAACAAGAGACAAACTCGGCTATGGCGGGAGAGACGAGGAAAGAATAAGAAAAGATGAAGGCGCCCGGGAAGGCATATGAAAAAGAAAAAGAAGCGGTGATGGCGAGAGAAGAGAAGAAGAGAAGAAGATCTTGAACAAGATGAAAGAAGGAGATAAGCGAAGGAGATGAAGTGTTGTTGTCCAACCCTTCGTGTATTTTATTATGTAAATACATACAATGTAAGTCTTACGTAATAAAGCTATAAATTCTTTATTTTTTGTGAAGACAATTATATACTCGATACACCTTGTAAACATTTGTGTTAAGTACAAGAATGATATGATCAATAAAAAGATTGATTCTGCGCATACATTCTATGTCAATACACTATATCTGTATGTATCTTTGTTATTTGCATTTTTGTATGGTTTAAGTTTTGGCATCATCAAAAAGGGGGAAATTGTTAGGAATTTTGTTGTTTAGATTTTGATGAATGCCATGTAAAACTTAGAATAGAAAGTTGGCATCCCAATTCTTGTTGTAAAATGCATTGTAATGAATAGAGCCGCCAAGGTGAGTTAAGTCGGCTACGCCTAACATGTAAGAAGACAATCAAGACTTGAAGGAAGACTCATTGCGAAACAATTTGAGTATGGCAAAGAAGAGTAGATGGGAACTCTATCAAGAAGCGGTGAGATGCGGTGGTGGAGCATCGATCAAGTCAACTCAAGAAAAGCCAAGTCTCAAGTTGAAGTGACAAGAGTCATCCAATGATTGGAAGCTTTCTCTAAGTCACCCGAGGAAAGCAAGGAAATGCGATCAAGTCGAGATAATCGTAAAGATCCGTTGCCTGAAAATCAAGAGAATTACTTAAACAAGTAATATCTCCATACCTCCTTTCTCAGTGCTCGGTCCCGAGGAAGCGTGCAAAAGGAATGAACCAATGGGAAGCACTACACCGTGTCGAACTCAAAAGGTGAAAGAAAAATTCATACGAGGAAATGGCAATTCCAAGAAGCGCAACAAGACAAGCCAACGACGCAAGTGACTTTCAAAAATAAGCTATCTCTTCAACGGGCAAATTTTTGAAAGTTCACTATAAAAGGTGAGGAGTTTGTTTGAGAAACAAGAGATACATAGATGACACATATGTGAGATATACAAGCATATTAGAAAAAGCTGAAATATTCTCAATCCTCAAGCCTGCATTACGAAGAACATCAATCCAACACTCACCGTGAAGGAAAGATAACTTCAATCGGTTGAAGAGGAAAATATTGAAAGCAAGGGGTCTACATTCCGGGAAGGATTGTAGGAAGGTTCAAGGTTGAGCCAAGTCTTAAGCTTTTGGAGGGCTTCGTGATCAAATCCAAAGAGCTTGAGCAAGTGAGTCAGTAGTAGCAAGGCAAATTACCCTGTGAAGAAGGCCGAGTCGTCGTGCGAGAAGCCGTGAGTGATCAAGGCGTCTCGGCACAAGTCCCAAAGGATCAAGTCAACTTGTGTGATCAAGACTTGTATCCGGATTGTTACCACTTTGTAAACTGATCATTACTTAGTGGATTCCTCCGAGGAGTTGGAGAAGAGAGGAGTAGAAGAATTACCCCATCTTGAACCTCTATAAAAAATTTCATTGTGTCATTTACATTTCACCACTTTAATTCTTGCAATTTTAATTTTTTAACTCGCTTATATCTGTGATATAAATTTGCTATCCACTTGATAAATTATAAGTACTAAACCAAGCACTAAACTCTTACTTAATCAAACTTAAGGGTGTTAAGTCTTCCAATAAAACAAAACCACAATCGAGTTAATTTAGAGCTAACAAATGAGTTACTCCATCAACGGCTCGATTGAGTTTGTTGAGTGATTAACTCTCTGAGTGACTAAGTTGATTTGTCCATCAAGGACACAAATTGTGTAGTATCAACTCAGTAGATTTAAAAGGACTAAATCGAAAATTTGGTAAGGTTTATTCAACCCCCTTCTAAACCTTACACTTACACCCCTTGGGACCTACTGGTTTCCTATTTTTTGTTAATCTATATAAAATTAAAATAATTTCCCTAACAACAAAAAGCCGTTGTACCACTTGTATATATTTTATATTCCCGATGGGCGACCCAGGTTTGATTCCAGGCAACGACAATTTTTCATTTTTGGAATTCAAAAGTTTTCCTATTTTTTGTTAATCTTTAATTAAAATTAAAATGATTTCCCAAGCAACAAAAAGCCGTTGTAGCATAGTATATATTTGGTATTCCCCAATGGGTGACCCGAGGTTCGATTCCTGGTAGCAAAATCTTTCACTTTTGGAATTCAAAAGTTTTCCTATTTTTTGTTAATCTTTAATTAAAAATGAAATGATTTCCCAAGCAACAAAAAGCCGGTTTAGAGCACTGGTATATATTTGGTATTACCTAATGGGTGACCCAGGTTCGATTCTGGCAGCGCAATCTTTCACTTTTGGAATTCAAAAGTTTTCCTATTTTTTGTTAATCTTTAATTAAAAATGAAATGATTTCCCAAGCAACAAAAAGCCGTTGTAGCACTGGTATATATTTGGTATTCCCCAATGGGTGACCCAGGTTCGATTCCTGGCAGCCGCAATTTTTCATTTTTGGAATTCAAAAGTTTTCCTATTTTTTTAATCTTTAATTAAAATTAAAATGATTTCCCAAACAACAAAAAGCCGTTGTAGCACTGGTATATATTTGGTAATCCCCAATGGGTGACCCAGGTTCGATTCTGGCGGCAATTTTTGTTTATAGAATTCAAAAGTTTCCCTATTTTTTGTTAATCTAATTAAAATTAGTATAATTTCCCTAACAACAAAAAGCCGGTGTAGCACTTGTATACATTTTATATTCCCCCGATGGGCGACCCAGAGTTCGATTCCAGGCGACAATTTTTCATTTTTGAATTCAAAAGTTTTCCTATTTTTTGTTAATATTTAATTAAAATTAAAATGATTTCCTAGAAACAAAAAGCCGTTGTAGCACTTGTATATATTTGGTATTCCCCAATGGGCGACCCAGGTTTGATTCTGCAACGGCAATTTTTGTTTTTGGAATAGAGAAGTTTCCCTAGTTTTCGTTAATCTTTAATTAAAATTAAAATGATTTCCCAAGCAACAAAAAGCCGTTGTAGCACTGGTATGTATTTGATATTCCCGATGGGTGACCCAGGTTTGATTCCCGACAAATGATTTTTAAATTTTGAAATTCAAAGTTTTCCTATTTTTTGTTAATCTTTAATTAAAATTAAAATGATTTTCCTAGCAACAAAAAGCCGTTGTAGCACTGGTATATATTTGGTATTCCCCAATGGGCGACCAGGTTCGATTCCTGGCAACGACAATTTTTTGTTTTTGGAATTGAGAAGTTTCCCTACTTTTCGTTAATCTTTAATTAAAATTAAAATGATTTCCCTAAAAACAAAAGTCGTTGTAGCACTCGTATATATTTGGTATTCCCCAACGGGCGACCCGGTTCGATTCCCGGCAATTTTTTTGTTTTTGGAATTCAAAAGTTTTCCTATTTTTTGTTAATATTTAATTAAAATTAAAATGATTTCCCTAGCAACAAAACGCCGTTGTAGCACTGGTATATATTTGGTAATCCCCAATGGGCGACCCAGGTTCGATTCCTGGCAGCGGCAATTTTTTGTTTTTGGAATTCAAAAGTTTCCCTATTTTTGTTAATCTATATAAAATTAAAATAATTTCCCTAACAACAAAAAGTCATTGTACCACTTGTATATATTTTATATTCCCCGATGGGCGACCCGGTTCGATACCGGGCAAATGACAATTTTTCATTTTTGGAATTCAAAAGTTTTCCTATTTTTTGTTAATCTTTAATTAAAATTAAAATGATTTTCCAAGCAACAAAAAGTCGTTGTAGCATTGGTATATATTTGGTATTCCCCAATGGGTGACCCAGTTCGATTCTTGGCGCAATCTTTCACTTTTGGAATTCAAAAGTTTTCCTATTTTTTTGTTAATCTTTAATTAAAAATGAATTGATTTCCCAAGCAACAAAAAGCCGTTGTAGCACTGGTATATATTTGGTATTCCCCAATGGGTGACCCAGGTTCGATTCTGGCGTGCAATTTTTGTTTATAAATTCAAAAGTTTCCCTATTTTTTGTTAATCTAATTAAAATTAATATAATTTCCCTAACAACAAAAAAGTCGTTGTAGCACTTGTATACATTTTATATTCCCGATGGGCGACCTGAGTTCGATTCGGTGCGACAATTTTTCATTTTTGGAATTCAAAAGTTTTCTATTTTTCGTTAATATTTAATTAAAATTAAAATGATTTCCCTAGAAACAAAAAGCCGTTGTAGCACTGGTATATATTTGATATTCCCCAATGGGCGACCCAGGTTCGATTCCTGGCAACGGCAATTTTTGTTTTTGGAATTGAGAAGTTTCCCTAGTTTTCGTTAATCTTTAATTAAAATTAAAATGATTTCCCAAGCAACAAAAAGCCATTGTAGCACTTTGGTATATATTTGATATTCCCCAACGGGTGACCCGGAGTTTGATTCTGACAGCGCAATTTTTAAATTTTGAAATTCAAAAGTTTTCCTATTTTTTGTTAATCTTTAATTAAAATTAAAATGATTTTCCTAGCAACAAAAAGCCGTTGTAGCATTGGTATATATTTGGTATTCCCCAATGGGCGACCCAGGCTCGATTCCCGGCAACGTCAATTTTTTGTTTTTGGAATTGAAAAGTTTCCCTACTTTTCGTTAATCTTTAATTAAAATTAAAATGATTTTCCTAGAAACAAAAAGTCGTTGTAGCACTCGTATATATTTGGTATTCCCCAATGGGCGACCAAGTTCGATTCTGGCAGCGGCAATTTTTTGTTTTTGGAATTCAAAAGTTTTCCTATTTTTTGTTAATCTTTAATTAAAATTAAAATGATTTCCCAAGCAACAAAAAGCCGTTGTAGCACTGGTATATATTTGGTAATCCCCAATGGGCGACCCAGTTCGATTCTGGCGTGCAATATTTTGTTTATGGAATTCAAAAGTTTCCCTATTTTTTTGTTAATCTATATAAAATTAAAATAATTTCCCCTAACAACAAAAAGCTATTGTACCACTTGTATATATTTGGTAATCCCCGATGGGCGACCCAGTTCGATACTGTGCGACAATTTTTCATTTTGGAATTCAAAAGTTTTCCTATTTTTTGTTAATCTTTAATTAAAATTAAAATGATTTTCCAAGCAACAAAAAGTCGTTGTAGCATTGGTATATATTTGGTATTCCCCAATGGGTGACCCAGGTTCGATTCTTGGCGTCAGCAATCTTTCACTTTTGGAATTCAAAAGTTTTCCTATTTTTTTTAATCTTTAATTAAAAATGAATTGATTTCCCAAGCAACAAAAAGCCGTTGTAGCACTGGGTATATATTTGGTATTCCCCAATGGGTGACCCAGGTTCGATTCCTGGCGGCAATTTTTGTTTATAAATTCAAAAGTTTCCCTATTTTTGTTAATCTAATTAAAATTAATATAATTTCCCTAACAACAAAAAGTCGTTGTAGCACTTGTATACATTTTATATTCCCCGATGGGCGACCCAGTTCGATTCCGGCGACAATTTTTCATTTTTGGAATTCAAAAGTTTTCTATTTTTTGTTAATATTTAATTAAAATTAAAATGATTTCCTAGAAACAAAAAGCCGTTGTAGCACTTGTATATATTTGGTATTCCCCAATGGGCGACCCAGTTCGATTCCTGGCAACGGCAATTTTTGTTTTTGGAATAGAGAAGTTTCCCTAGTTTTCGTTAATCTTTAATTAAAATTAAAATGATTTCCCAAGCAACAAAAAGCCGTTGTAGCACTTTGTATATATTTGATATTCCCAACGGGTGACCCAGGTTTGATTCAACGGCGCAATTTTTAAATTTTGAAATTCAAAAGTTTTCCTATTTTTTGTTAATCTTTAATTAAAATTAAAATGATTTTCCTAGCAACAAAAAGCCGTTGTAGCATTGATATATATTTGGTATTCCCCAATGGGTGACCCAGGCTCGATTCTGGCAACGTCAATTTTTGTTTTGGAATTGAAAAGTTTCCCTACTTTTCGTTAATCTTTAATTAAAATTAAAATGATTTTCCTAGAAACAAAAGTCGTTGTAGCACTCGTATATATTTGGTATTCCCCAATGGGCGACCCGGTTCGATTCTGGCAGCGGCAATTTTTGTTTTGGAATTCAAAAGTTTTCCTATTTTTTGTTAATCTTTAATTAAAATTAAAATGATTTCCCAAGCAACAAAAAGCCGTTGTAGCACTGTATATATTTGGTAATCCCCAATGGGCGACCCGGTTCGATTCTGGCGTGGCAATATTTTGTTTATGGAATTCAAAAGTTTCCCTATTTTTTTGTTAATCTATATAAAATTAAAATAATTTCCCTAACAACAAAAAGCTATTGTACCACTTGTATATATTTTATATTCTCCGATGGGTGACCCGGAGTTCGATTCCAGGCGACAATTTTTCATTTTTGGAATTCAAAAGTTTTCCTATTTTTTGTTAATCTTTAATTAAAATTAAAATGATTTCCCAAGCAACAAAAAGCCGTTTGTAGCATTGGTATATATTTGGTATTCCCCAATGGGTGACCCCAGGTTCGATTCTTGGCGGCGCAATCTTTCACTTTTGGAATTCAAAAGTTTTCCTATTTTTTGTTAATCTTTAATTAAAAATGAAATGATTTCCCAAGCAACAAAAAGCCGTTGTAGCACTGGTATATATTTGGTATTCCCCGATGGGTGACCCAGGTTCGATTCTGGCGCAATTTTTAAATTTTGAAATTCAAAAAGTTTTCCTATTTTTTGTTAATCTTTAATTAAAATTAAAATGATTTTCCTAGCAACAAAAAGCCGTTGTAGCATTGATATATATTTGGTATTCCCCAATGGGCAACCAGGCTCGATTCTGGCAATGTCAATTTTTATTTTGGAATTGAAAAGTTTCCCTACTTTCCGTTAATCTTTAATTAAAATTAAAATGATTTTCCTAGAAACAAAAAGTCGTTGTAGCACTCGTATATATTTGGTATTCCCCAATGGCGACCCGGTTCGATTCTGGCAGCGGCAATTTTTGTTTTTGGAATTCAAAAGTTTTCCTATTTTTGTTAATCTTTAATTAAAATTAAAATGATTTCCCAAGCAACAAAAAGCCGTTGTAGCACTGGTATATATTTGGTAATCCCCAATGGGCGACCCAGGTTCGATTCTGGCGGCGGCAATGTTTTGTTTATGGAATTCAAAAGTTTCCTATTTTTTTGTTAATCTATATAAAATTAAAATAATTTCCCTAACAACAAAAAGCCGTTGTACCACTTGTATATATTTTATATTCCCGATGGGCGACCCAGTTCGATTCCGGTAGCGACAATTTTTCATTTTTGGAATTCAAAAGTTTTCCTATTTTTGTTAATCTTTAATTAAAATTAAAATGATTTCCCAAACAACAAAAAACCGTTGTAGCAATTGGTATATATTTGATATTCCCCAATGGGTGACCCAGTTTGATTCTGACAATGAATTTTTAAATTTTGAAATTCAAAAGTTTTCCTATTTTTTGTTAATCTTTAATTAAAATTAAAATGATTTTCCTAGCAACAAAAAGCCGTTGTAGCATTGATATATATTTGGTATTCCCCGATGGCGACCAGGCTCGATTCCTGGCAATGTCAATTTTTATTTTTGGAATTGAAAAGTTTCCCTACTTTCCGTTAATCTTTAATTAAAATTAAAATGATTTTCCTAGAAACAAAAAGTCGTTGTAGCACTCGTATATATTTGGTATTCCCCAATGGGCGACCCTGTTCGATTCTGGCGGCAATTTTTTGTTTTTGGAATTCAAAAGTTTTCCTATTTTTTGTTAATCTTTAATTAAAATTAAAATGATTTCCCAAGCAACAAAAAGCCGTTGTAGCAAGGTATATATTTGGTAATCCCCAATGGGCGACCCAGTTCGATTCTGGCGCAAATGTTTTATTTATGGAATTCAAAAGTTTCCCTATTTTTTGTTAATCTATATAAAATTAAAATAATTTCCCTAACAACAAAAAGCCGTTGTACCACTTGTATATATTTTATATTCCCGATGGGCGACCCAGGTTCGATTCCGAGCGACAATTTTTCATTTTTGAATTCAAAAGTTTAGTATTTTTGTTAATCTTTAATTAAAATTAAAATGATTTCCCAAGCAACAAAAAGCCGTTGTAGCACTCGTATATATTTGATATTCCCCAATGGGTGACCCAGGTTTGATTCTGGCGGCAATGTTTTGTTTATGGAATTCAAAAGTTTTCCTATTTTTTGTTAATCTTTAATTAAAAATGAAATGATTTCCCAAGCAACAAAAAGCCGTTGTAGCACTGGTATATATTTGGTATTCCCCAATGGGTGACCCGGTTCGATTCTGGCAGCCGCAATTTTTCATTTTTGGAATTCAAAAGTTTTCCTATTTTTTAATCTTTAATTAAAATTAAAATGATTTCCCAAACAACAAAAAGCCGTTGTAGCACCGTATATATTTGGTATTCCCCAATGGGCGACCCATGTTCGATTCTGCAGCGGCAATTTTTTGTTTATAGAATTCAAAGTTTCCCTATTTTTTGTTAATCTAATTAAAATTAATATAATTTCCCTAACAACAAAAAGCCGTTGTAGCACTTGTATACATTTTATATTCCCCCGAAGGCGACCCGAGTTCGATTCAGGCGACAATTTTTCATTTTTGGAATTCAAAAGTTTTCCTATTTTTTGTTAATATTTAATTAAAATTAAAATGATTTCCCTAGAAACGCAGCCGTTGTAGCACTTGTATATATTTGGTATTCCCCAATAGGCGACCCAGGTTCGATTCTGGCAACGGCAATTTTTTGTTTTTGGAATTGAGAAGTTTCCTAGTTTTCGTTAATCTTTAAATTAAATTAAAATGATTTCCCAAGCAACAAAAAGCCGTTGTAGCAACTGGTATATATTTGATATTCCCCAATGGGTGACCAGGTTTGATTCTGACAATGGCTTGCAATTTTTAAATTTTGAAATTCAAAAGTTTTCCTATTTTTTGTTAATCTTTAATTAAAATTAAAATGATTTTCCTAGCAACAAAAAGTCGTTGTAGCATTGGTATATATTTGGTATTCCCCAATGGGCGACCAGGCTCGATTCTGGCAACGTCAATTTTTATTTTGGAATTGAAAAGTTTCCCTACTTTTCGTTAATCTTTAATTAAAATTAAAATGATTTCCCTAGAAACAAAAAGTCGTTGTAGCACTCGTATATATTTGGTATTCCCCAATGGGCGACCCAGTTCGATTCTGGCGGCAATTTTTTGTTTTTGGAATTCAAAAGTTTTCCTATTTTTTGTTAATCTTTAATTAAAATTAAAATGATTTCCCAAGCAACAAAAAACCGTTGTAGCACTGGTATATATTTGGTAATCCCCAATGGGCGACCCAGGTTCGATTCCTGGCAGGGGCAATGTTTTGTTTATGGAATTCAAAAGTTTCCCTATTTTTTGTTAATCTATATAAAATTAAAATAATTTCCCTAACAACAAAAAGCCGTTGTACCACTTGTATATATTTTATATTCCCGATGGGCGACCCAGTTCGATTCGAGCGTGACAATTTTTCATTTTGGAATTCAAAAGTTTTCCTATTTTTTGTTAATCTTTAATTAAAATTAAAATGATTTCCCAAACAACAAAAAACCGTTGTAGCAGATCGGTATATATTTGATATTCCCGATGGGTGACCCAGGTTTGATTCTGACAATTTTTTAAATTTTAAAATTCAAAAATTTTCCTATTTTTGTTAATCTTTAATTACAATTAAAATGATTTTCCTAGCAACAAAAAGCCGTTGTAGCATTGGTATATATTTGGTATTCCCCAATGGGCGACCCAGGCTCGATTCCTGGCAATGTCAATTTTTTGTTTTTGGAATTGAAAATCTTCCCTACTTTTCGTTAATCTTTAATTAAAATTAAAATAATTTCCCTAGAAACAAAAAGTCGTTGTAGCACTGGTATATATTTGGTATTCCCCAATGGGCGACCCAGGTTCGATTCCTGGCAGCGGCAATTTTTTGTTTTTGGAATTCAAAAGTTTTCCTATTTTTTGTTAATCTTTAATTAAAATTAAAATGTTTTCCCTAGCAACAAAAAGTTGTTGTAGCACTGGTATATATTTGGTAATCCCCAATGGGCGACCCGGTTCGATTCTGGCGTGCAATGTTTTATTTATGGAATTCAAAAGTTTCCCTATTTTTGTTAATCTATATAAAATTAAAATAATTTCCCTAACAACAAAAAGCCGTTGTACCACTTGTATATATTTTATATTCCCGATGGGCGACCCAGTTCGATTCCGGGGGCGACAATTTTTCATTTTTGGAATTCAAAAGTTTCGTATTTTTGTTAATCTTTAATTAAAATTAAAATGATTTCCCAAGCAACAAAAAGCCGTTGTAGCACTGGTATATATTTGATATTCCCCAATGGGTGACCTGTTTGATTCTGGCGGCGGCAATGTTTTGTTTATGGAATTCAAAAGTTTCCCTATTTTTTGATCTATATAAAATTAAAATAATTTCCCTAACAACAAAAAGCCGTTGTACCACTTGTATATATTTTATATTCCCCGATGGGCGACCCAGTTCGATTCCGGGCAATGACAATTTTTCATTTTTGGAATTCAAAAGTTTTCTATTTTTGTTAATATTTAATTAAAATTAAAATGATTTCCCTAGAAACAAAAAGCCGTTGTAGCACTTGTATATATTTGGTATTCCCCGAATGGGCGACCCGGTTCGATTCCTGGCAACGGCAATTTTTGTTTTTGGAATAGAGAAGTTTCCCTAGTTTTTCGTTAATCTTTAATTAAAATTAAAATGATTTCCCAAGCAACAAAAAGTCGTTGTAAGCACTCGTATATATTTGATATTCCCAATGGGTGACCCAGGTTTGATTCCTGACAGCGACAATTTTTAAATTTTGAAATTCAAAAGTTTTCCTATTTTTTGTTAATCTTTAATTAAAATTAAAATGATTTTCCTAGCAACAAAAAGCCGTTGTAGCATTGATATATATTTGGTATTCCCCAATGGGCGACCAGGCTCGATTCACGGCAACGTACATTTTTTTTTTTGGAATTGAAAAGTTTCCCTACTTTTCGTTAATCTTTAATTAAAATTAAAATGATTTCCCTAGAAACAAAAAGTCGTTGTAGCACTGGTATATATTTGGTATTCCCCAATGGGCGACCCTTCGATTCTGGCGGCGACAATTTTTTGTTTTGGAATTCAAAAGTTTTCCTATTTTTTGTTAATCTTTAATTAAAATTAAAATGATTTCCCAAGCAACAAAAAGCCGTTGTAGCACTGGTATATATTTGGTAATCCCCAATGGGCGACCCGTTCGATTCTGGCGCGCAATGTTTTGTTTATGGAATTCAAAAGTTTCCCTATTTTTTGTTAATCTATATAAAATTAAAATAATTTCCCTAATAACAAAAAGTTATTGTACCACTTGTATATATTTTATATTCCCCGATGGGCGACCGGAGTTCGATTCCAGGCAAATGACAATTTTTCATTTTGGAATTCAAAAGTTTTCCTATTTTTTGTTAATCTTTAATTAAAATTAAAATGATTTCCCAAGCAACAAAAAGCCGTTGTAGCATTGGTATATATTTGGTATTCCCCATGGGTGACCCAGGTTCGATTCTTGGCGGCCGCAATCTTTCACTTTTGGAATTCAAAAGTTTTCCTATTTTTTGTTAATCTTTAATTAAAAATGAAATGATTTCCCAAGCAACAAAAAGTCGTTGTAGCACTGGTATATATTTGGTATTCCCCAATGGGTGACCCCAGGTTCGATTCTGGCGGCCGCAATTTTTCATTTTGGAATTCAAAAGTTTTCCTATTTTTTAATCTTTAATTAAAATTAAAATGATTTCCCAAACAACAAAAAGTCGTTGTAGCACTTGGTATATATTTGGTATTCCCCAATGGGCGACCCATGTTAGATTCTGCGGCAATTTTTGTTTATAGAATTCAAAAGTTTCCCTATTTTTTGTTAATCTAATTAAAATTAATATAATTTCCCTAACAACAAAAAGCCATTGTAGCACTTGTATACATTTTATATTCCCGAAGAAGCGACCCGGAGTTCGATTCAGTAATGCGACAATTTTTCATTTTTGGAATTCAAAAGTTTTCCTATTTTTTGTTAATATTTAATTAAAATTAAAATGATTTCCATGAAACGAAAAGCCGTTGTAGCACTTGTATATATTTGGTATTCCCCAATAGGCGACCCGAGGTTCGATTCCTGGCAACGGCAATTTTTGTTTTTGGAATTGAGAAGTTTCCCTAGTTTTCGTTAATCTTTAAATTAAATTAAAATGATTTCCCAAGCAACAAAAAGCCGTTGTAGCAATCGGTATATATTTGATATTCCCCAATGGGTGACCCAGGTTTGATTCTGACAGGCGCAATTTTTAAATTTTGAAATTCAAAAGTTTTCCTATTTTTTGTTAATCTTTAATTAAAATTAAAATGATTTTCCTAGCAACAAAAAGTCGTTGTAGCATTGGTATATATTTGGTATTCCCCAATGGGCGACCCGTTCGATTCCCCGGCAACGTCAATTTTTATTTTTGAATTGAAAAGTTTCCCTACTTTTCGTTAATCTTTAATTAAAATTAAAATGATTTTCCTAGAAACAAAAAGTCGTTGTAGCACTCGTATATATTTGGTATTCCCCAATGGGCGACCAGGTTCGATTCTGGCGGCAATTTTTTGTTTTTGGAATTCAAAAGTTTTCCTATTTTTTGTTAATCTTTAATTAAAATTAAAATGATTTCCCAAGCAACAAAAAGCCGTTGTAGCACTGGTATATATTTGGTAATCCCCAATGGGCGACCCAGTTCGATTCTGGCAGCGGCAATGTTTTGTTTATGGAATTCAAAAGTTTCCCTATTTTTTGTTAATCTATATAAAATTAAAATAATTTCCTAATAACAAAAAGTTATTGTACCACTTGTATATATTTTATATTCCCGATGGGCGACCCGTGTTCGATTCGGGCGGCGACAATTTTTCATTTTGGAATTCAAAAGTTTTCCTATTTTTTGTTAATCTTTAATTAAAATTAAAATGATTTCCCAAGCAACAAAAAGCCGTTGTAGCATTGGTATATATTTGGTATTCCCAAATGGGTGACCCAGGTTCGATTCTTGGCGGCGCAATCTTTCACTTTTGGAATTCAAAAGTTTTCCTATTTTTTGTTAATCTTTAATTAAAAATGAAATGATTTCCCAAGCAACAAAAAGTCGTTGTAGCAATCGTATATATTTGGTATTCCCCAATGGGTGACCCAGTTCGATTCCTGGCCGCAATTTTTCATTTTTGGAATTCAAAAGTTTTCCTATTTTTTTAATCTTTAATTAAAATTAAAATGATTTCCCAAACAACAAAAAGTCGTTGTAGCACTGGTATATATTTGGTATTCCCCAATGGGCGACCCATGTTAGATTCTGGCGGCGGCAATTTTTTGTTTATAGAATTCAAAAGTTTCCCTATTTTTTGTTAATCTAATTAAAATTAATATAATTTCCCTAACAACAAAAAGCCGTTGTAGCACTTGTATACATTTTATATTCCCCAGAAGACCCAGTTCGATTCGGCGACAATTTTTCATTTTTGGAATTCAAAAGTTTTCCTATTTTTTGTTAATATTTAATTAAAATTAAAATGATTTCCATGAAACGAAAAGCCGTTGTAGCACTTGTATATATTTGGTATTCCCCAATAGGCGACCCAGGTTCGATTCTCGCAACGGCAATTTTTGTTTTTGGAATTGAGAAGTTTCCTAGTTTTCGTTAATCTTTAAATTAAATTAAAATGATTTCCCAAGCAACAAAAAGCCGTTGTAGCACTGGTATATATTTGATATTCCCCAATGGGTGACCTGGTTTGATTCCCGACAAATAATTTTTAAATTTTGAAATTCAAAAGTTTTCCTATTTTTTGTTAATCTTTAATTAAAATTAAAATGATTTTCCTAGCAACAAAAAGTCGTTGTAGCATTGGTATATATTTGGTATTCCCTAATGGGCGACCCGGCTCGATTCCCGCAACGCTCAATTTTTTATTTTTGGAATTGAAAAGTTTCCTACTTTTCGTTAATCTTTAATTAAAATTAAAATGATTTTCCTAGAAACAAAAAGTCGTTGTAGCACTCGTATATATTTGGTATTCCCCAATAACGCTTACCCCTTCGATTCTGGCGGCAAGCAATTTTTGTTTTTGGAATTCAAAAGTTTTCCTATTTTTGTAAATCTTTAATTAAAATTAAAATGATTTCCCAAGCAACAAAAAGCCGTTGTAGCAACGGTATATATTTGGTAATCCCCAATGGGCGACCCGGTTCGATTCTGGCAGCGGCAATGTTTTGTTTATGGAATTCAAAAAGTTTCCCTATTTTTTGTTAATCTATATAAAATTAAAATAATTTCCCTAACAACAAAAAGCCGTTGTACCACTTGTATATATTTTATATTCCCCGATGGGCGACCCAGTTCGATTCGAATGACAATTTTTCATTTTTGGAATTCAAAAGTTTTCCTATTTTTGTTAATCTTTAATTAAAATTAAAATGATTTCCCAAACAACAAAAAAAACCGTTGTAGCACTGGTATATATTTGATATTCCCCAATGGGTGACCTTGTTTGATTCCCCCGACAAAATGAATTTTAAATTTTGAAATTCAAAAGTTTTCCTATTTTTTGTTAATCTTTAATTAAAATTAAAATGATTTTCCTAGCAACAAAAAGCCGTTGTAGCATTGATATATATTTGGTATTCCCCAATGGGCGACCAGGATTCGATTCACTTTAATTAAAATTAAACGCAATTTTTTTTTTTGGAATTGAAAAGTTTCCTACTTTTTGTTAATCTTTAATTAAAATTAAAATGATTTTCCTAGAAACAAAAAGTTGTTGTAGCACTCGTATATATTTGGTATTCCCCAATGGGCGACCCAGGTTCGATTCTGGCGGCGACAATTTTTGTTTTTGGAATTCAAAAGTTTTTCTATTTTTTGTTAATCTTTAATTAAAATTAAAATGATTTCGCAGCAACAAAAAGCCGTTGTAGCAAGATGTATATATTTGGTATTCCCCAATGGGCGACCCATGTTCGATTCTGGCAAAGAACAATTTTTTGTTTATAGAATTCAAAAGTTTCCCTATTTTTTGTTAATCTAATTAAAATTAATATAATTTCCCTAACAACAAAAAGCCGTTGTAGCACTTGTATACATTTTATATTCCCGAAGAAGCGACCTGAGTTCGATTCCGCGGCGACAATTTTTCATTTTTGAATTCAAAAGTTTTCCTATTTTTTGTTAATATTTAATTAAAATTAAAATGATTTCCCTAGAAACGAAAAGCGTTGTAGCACTTGTATATATTTGATATTCCCCAATGGGCGACCCAAGTTCGATTCCTTGCAACGACAATTTTTGTTTTTGGAATTGAGAAGTTTCCTAGTTTTCGTTAATCTTTAATTAAAATTAAAATGATTTCCCAAGCAACAAAAAGCCGTTGTAGCACGGTATATATTTGATATTCCCCAATGGGTGACCCAGGTTTGATTCCCCGAAAATAAGAATTTTTAAATTTTGAAATTCAAAAGTTTTCCTATTTTTGTTAATCTTTAATTAAAATTAAAATGATTTTCCTAGCAACAAAAAAGCCGTTGTAGCATTGGTATATATTTGGTATTCCCCACGGGCGACCCAGGCTCGATTCCTGGCAACGTCAATTTTTATTTTTGGAATTGAAAAGCTTCCCTACTTTTCGTTAATCTTTAATTAAAATTACAATGATTTTCCTAGAAACAAAAAGTCGTTGTAGCACTCGTATATATTTGGTATTCCCCAACGGGCGACCCTGTTCGATTCTGGCAACGCAATTTTTTGTTTTTGGAATTCAAAAGTTTTCCTATTTTTTGTTAATCTTTAATTAAAATTAAAATGATTTTCCAAGCAACAAAAAGCCGTTGTAGCAATCGGTATATATTTGGTAATCCCCAATGGGCGACCAGGTTTGATTCCCCGATGTCGCAATTTTTAAATTTTGAAATTCAAAGTTTTCCTATTTTTTGTTAATCTTTAATTAAAATTAAAATGATTTTCCTAGCAACAAAAAGCCGTTGTAGCATTGGTATATATTTGGTATTCCCCAATGGGCGACCCAGGCTCGATTCCTGGCAATGTCAATTTTTATTTTGGAATTGAAAAGTTTCCTACTTTTCGTTAATCTTTAATTAAAATTAAAATGATTTTCCTAGAAACAAAAAGTCGTTGTAGCACTCGTATATATTTGGTATTCCCCAATGGGCGACCCCTGCGATTCTGGCAACGGCAATTTTTGTTTTTGGAATTCAAAAGTTTTCCTATTTTTTGTTTATCTTTAATTAAAATTAAAATGATTTTCCAAGCAACAAAAAGCCGTTGTAGCACTGTATATATTTGGTAATCCCCAATGGGCGACCCCAGTTCGATTCCCGGCAATGCAATGTTTTGTTTATGGAATTCAAAAGTTTCCTATTTTTTGTTAATCTATATAAAATTAAAATAATTTCCTAACAACAAAAAGCCGTTGTACCACTTGTATATATTTTATATTCCCGATGGGCGACCCGAGTTCGATTCAGTGCAAAAAAGACAATTTTTCATTTTTGGAATTCAAAAGTTTTCCTATTTTTTGTTAATCTTTAATTAAAATTAAAATGATTTCCCAAGCAACAAAAAGCCGTTGTAGAACTGGTATATATTTGATATTCCCCAATGGGTGACCCAGGTTCGATTCCTGACAGCGCAATTTTTAAATTTTGAAATTCAAAAGTTTTCCTATTTTTTGTTAATCTTTAATTAAAATTAAAATGATTTTCCTAGCAACAAAAAGCCGTTGTAGCATTGATATATATTTGGTATTCCCCAATGGGCGACCCAGTGCTCGATTCCTGGCAACGCAATTTTTGTTTTTGGAATTGAAAAGTTTAAGCTACTTTTCGTTAATCTTTAATTAAAATTAAAATGATTTTCCTAGAAACAAAAAGTCGTTGTAGCACTCGTATATATTTGGTATTCCCCAATGGGCGACCGGTTCGATTCTGGCGGCGGCAATTTTTTGTTTTTGGAATTCAAAAGTTTTCCTATTTTTTGTTAATCTTTAATTAAAATTAAAATGATTTCCCAAGCAACAAAAAGTCGTTGTAAGACTGTATATATTTGGAAATCCCCAATGGGCGACCCAGTTCGATTCCCGGCAGCGGCAATGTTTTGTTTATGGAATTCAAAAGTTTCCTATTTTTTGTTAATCTATATAAAATTAAAATAATTTCCCTAACAACAAAAAAGTCTGTGTTTATTCCTTCCCAAGTGCGTATAACTCGTTGGTGATTTCGTGAATCGAGCATCCAGTTGATCCAGGTTTTCTCCCGAGATCATTTTGAAGTTCTCAAATTTCTGTCTGACCCACCGATAATTTGTTTCCTTTGATTTTCTCACGAGCCTTCACAAATCAATGTGAGCTTGTCCCATATTTCTTTAGCCGTTTTGCATGATTTGACTTTATTGAACATGGCCTTGTCCAAGGTTTTGTAAAGGATGTCCTTGGCTACATTGTCCAGGTTGTATCTTTTCTCGTCATCATTTGTCCACTCGGTTCTTGGTTTTTCAACCACGACCGGTCCGGGAGCAACATCCTCTTCTCCTTCAAATTGCTCTTCTTCTTTTTGTGTTCACCTTTAAGATTTGCGGTGGCCCATCTTCTATCACTATCCACATCTCATCATGTAATGCTTGATAGATGAGCCTACATACGAATTTTTCAATCATCAAATTCTTCAATTGTGAAACATAGGGATGCGTGTCAAATTTGCTTCCATGATAATAACTTCTAATGATAGAAGGAGTTTTGAGAGCTTAAGTACTAAAGCGGACTTTGAAAAGTTTGGAGATCTAGTTCAAGAATAAAGTGTGGAGGGTTCAATGAACCAACCACTCGATACCACTTGTAGGTCCCAAGGGGTGTAAGTGTAAGGTTTAGAAGGGGTTGAATAAACCTTACCAAATTTTCGTTTTAGTCCTTTTAAATATTCGAGTTAATACTACACAGTTGTGCCTTGATGGACAGCCAAGTTAGTCAATCAAGAGAGTTAGTCTCTCAACGACTCAACCGAGCCGTTGATGGATTAACTCAGCTGTTGAATCTAAATTAACTCAACTGTGGTTTTGTTTTCAGCGGAAGACTTAACACCCTTAAGTTTGATTTAGCAAGGATTTAGTGCTTGGTTTAGTACTTATGAATTATCAAGTGGATAGCAAATTTATCAGCAGATTTAAACAGTTAAGATGCAGGAATTAAAGTGCTGAAATGTAAATGACACAATGAAATTATTATAGAGGTTCAAGATGGGGTAATTCTTCTACTCCTCTCTTCTCCAACTCCCCGAGGAATCCACTAGGTAATGATCAATATACAAAGTGGTAAGTCCGGATACAAGTCTTGATCACACAAATTGACTTGATCCTTTGGGACTCGGTCCGAGACGCCTTGATCACTCGGTTGGCTTCTCGTGACGACTCGGCTTCTTCACAAGGCGGCAGCCTTGCTACTACACTCACTTGCTCAAGCTCTTTGGATTTGATCACGAAGCCCTCCAAAAGCTTAAGACTTGTTCGACCTTGAACCTTCCTACAATCCTTCGTGGAATGTAGACCCCTTGTTTTTCAATATTTTCCTCTTCAACTCGATTGAAGTTATCTTTCCTTCACGGTAAGTGTTGGATTGATGTTTTTCGTAGTGTATGCTTGAGGATTGAGAATGTTTCCATTTTCTAATAATTGCTTGAACGTTGTTTGGTTCGTGTCCGTGACTTGTGTCACTCTCTTGTCTCTCATTCTCAAATAAACTCCTCAGCCTTTTATAGTGATCTTTCAAAAATTTGCCCGTTGAAGAGATAGGCTTATTTTTGAAAGTCGCTTTCGATCGTGAGCTTTGTCTTGTTGCGAGTCCTTGGAATTGCCATTTCCTCGTATGAATTGTTCTTTCACCTTTTCGAGTTCTCGACACGGTGTAGTGCTTCCCATTGGTTCATTCCTTTTGCACACTTCGACCGATCGAGCACTCGAGAAAGGTGGTATGGAGATATTACTTGTTTAAGTAATTCTCTTGATTTAAATAACGGATCTTTTACAGATTATCTCGACTTGATCGCATTTCTTTGCTTTCCTGGGTGACTTAGAGTCAGCTTCCAATCATTGGATGACTCTTCCTCCGTCACTTCAACTTGAGACTTGGCTTTTCTCGAGTTGACTTGACGATACTCCACTCACCGCATCTCACCGCTTATTCAAGAGAGTTCCGTCTACTCTTTTTTTTTGCCATACTCGGTTGTCTCGCGATGAGTCTTCCTTCTAGTCTTCATTGTCTTCTTGCATGTTAGGCGTGGCGACTTAACTCGGCTTGGCTAGCTCTATTTATTACAATGCATTTTACAACAAGAATTGGGGTGCCAACTTCCTATTCTAAGTTTTACATGGCATTCATCAAAATCTAAACAATAATTTTCCTAACAATGGAACTCCGAAACAACTTTTGACTCATTGAAACAACAACATACTCGGCCGATAAAAGACAACTCTCCGCATTGAGTCGGGACTTAACCGCATTGGTCGATTCAATTTGAATAGGCCATCAAACAGCAGTCTCAAAAGGACAGGTGGGACAACCATCAAGGCCGCTTGTTAAAATTCAAAAGGGCCAGTTGTTAAGACATAAAAGGGGAAAGGACGATACAGTAAAACCGGCCAAGTATGTAAACATTGCCAAAAACCGGACACATCATTAATGATTGTTGGCACAAACAGGGAGATGTTTGCTATGTGGCGATGTCGCATCAATCAAGGATTGCCCAAGGTACGGGGATCGCACGAAACAAGTCTTCGCCTACAAAGCCGGGTAATGGCCAGGGTAACCGGTAAGATGCTGCCGAGCATTTGCACTAGCCGGACATGAGGCTCCTGGAGGCAACAGGCACGTGGTGGAAGGTGCGCTTAGTATCTAGCCATTACGCTAAAATACTATTTGACCCTGGATCAACGCATTCATTTGTCGCACCACGCTTTGTACACAAATTGCATGCATGCATGGAACATATGCCTATAGGTTTAGAAGTATCCACTCCTATGGGCGCAAGCCGATAACAAATACTATCTATAATGCATTGAAGTTAAAATTGATGAGATAAATTTCCTGCGATTTGATCTTCTTCGCTTATATCCGAATACAACATTATATTGGGAATGAACTGTTGTTCGCACACCATGCACAAATGGACTCATCGCAAGTCCATTAAACTATGTGAACCCGATAAGCCCAGTGGAAATTTTAGGAAGAGCACGAGTTAAGATCGCCCAATCATTTCAAAGAATGAAAGCGGGAAGCGATCACTAGAGGGGCACAAGGGTACTTGGCGTTTGTAATTAACAAACCTAAGGTTGAGACACAAATTAATCAAGTACATATAGTATCGGAATATACGATGTATTTCCACAAGAACTCACCACCGTCCCTCCGGATAGGGAAGTTGAGTTCACCATCGGTATTACCAGAACCGCCCGACGCGGAACGTCGTATAAAATGGCTCTGTTGAGTTGCAAGAGTTGAAGACTCAATTACAAAAGCCGATGGATATGGGATTTATCCGACCGAGCACGCTCCGTGGGGAGCACCGTCTTGTTTGTCAAAAAGAAAGATGGCACATTAAGATCGTATATAGACTATCGCGGACTTAACAACGTGACCATCAAGAACAAATATCCTCCCGAGGATAGATGAACTCGCTTGATCAACTTCAAGGAGCGACGATGTACTCAAGTTTGATTTACAACAAGGATATTATCGTTAAAGATCCGTGAAGATGACGTTTCCAAAATAGCATTTCGCATCGTATATGGACACTACGAGTTTGTAGTGATGCCTTTCGTCCGACAAACGCACTAGCAGCATTTATGGATCTAATGCATCGAGTCTTTCAACCTTATTTGGATCAATTCGTAGTGATATTCATTGATGACATACTCGTATACTCCAAGTCTAAAGAGGAGCATAAGCGTCATCTCAAAATTGTTTTAGAGACACTACGAGAGCACAAGTCGTATGCCAAATTCAAAGAAGTGCGAATTTTGGCTTAGTGAAGTCGCATTCTTGGGACACATAGTATCCTAACACTGGGATCGCCGTAGATCCTTCGAAAGTACAGAGATAGTGGTTGAATGGAAACAACCCGAGTCTCAGAATCGAGATTATAAGTTTCTTAGGACTAGCCGGATATTATCGAAGATTTATCAAAGATTTCTCCAAGATAGCGGGACCACTCACTCGACTAACCCGTAAAGCAAGTCAAGTTTGAGTGGAATGACAAGTGTGAGGCTAGTTTCCAAGAGTCAAGAAACGACTTACTACAACTCTCAGTCTTAGCCCTTCCAAAGGGAACAAAAACTTTGTCGTCTACAAGTGACGAATCAAAGGAAGGACTAGGAGCAAGACTATGCAAGAAGGAAAGGTCATTGCTTACGCATCACGAAAACTCAAGCCGTATGAAGCCAATTACCCAACGCATGACTTGGAATTGGCAAAGAATAGTGTTCGCGTTAAACAAATGGAGGCACTACCTCTACGAGCAACATTCACGGTTTACATACGATCATAAGAGCCTAAAGTATCTATTCTCTCGAAGGAACTCAATTTGAGGCAACAGAGATGGATGGAGTTAATAGAAATTATCACTTTGATATTCAATACCATCCCTGAAAGCTAACGTAGTAGCCGACGCCTTAAGCGAGAAAGGCGAGTTTAGCTAGACTAATGATTCGAGAGTGGAGATCATTAGAAGAATTGAGCACTTGGAATCCGACGAGAACCAATACTCGAATTTCATGTGCTAATATTTCGCTTAAACCCGATCTCCATCGAACGAGATCAAAGTAACACAGGGGGATTGACGTGCAACTTCAAAAACTAAAAGAGAAGATACTCAAAGGAGAGAGATCGAATTCTCGGACAGAAGATGGGATCATCGATTTCTAATAGAATTTGTGTACCGAGTGATGAGCAACTTAGGAATGAATCCTCTCGTAGCACACCTTTCAAAATACACTATACATCCCCGGAGGAAACAAGATGTATAAGGAATTGAAACAAGATTCTCGGGGCAAACATGAAGAACCGTGTAGCGAGTTCATTGCGAGATGCTTGACTTGTCAACGAGTAAAAGTCAACACCAACGACCATCCGGTTTATTACAACCATTGAGAATTCCCGAGTGGAAATGGGAACACATAACGATGGACTTCGTGATGGATCTACCAAGGACTAGACGAGGCGATGATGCTATATGGGTAGTCGTAGACCGACTCACGAAATCTGCACACTTCCTACCCATGAAGAAAACCGACAGCTTGCAGAAACTTGCGCAGATTTATATCTGAGAGATCATTCGACTGCATGGAGTGCCAGTCGACATAGTGTCAGACAGAGACCCGAGATTTGTCTCCAGTTAAATGCTTACATGAGGAATTGGGTACCTCGCTAAGTTTCAACACAGAAGGACATCCACAAACTGATGGCCAGTCTGAGCGAACAATTCAAACCCTGGAAGACATGCTGCGAGCATGCACGTTGGACTTCCAAGGAAGTTGGGATTCGTACTTACCATTGGCCGAGTTCGCCTATAATAACAGCTATCGGCCACAATTGGGATGGCACCCTAGAAGCCTTGTAGAGATCTCCACTACATCGAGATTGATGACTAATGGACTCCAAAAGAGAAACAAAAGTCGCCTCGATTCCAAAGGTCGACTTAGTTCGGAGGCCATGGAGAAGGTCAAGTTGATTAAGGAATGGATCCGCACACTCGTAGCCGCCAAAAGAGTTACGCAGATACAAGAGGAGAAAGGACTTGAAATTTGAAGCCGGAGATGAAGTATTCCTCAAAAAGGATTGATCAATCCAAAGAAAGGAGGAAGTTGAGTCCGAGATATGTTGGACCTTACAAGATTTTGCAGGATCGGAAGTTAGCCTACCGACTTGAGTTACCGACAAGACGCGGGAATGCACGATGTATTCCATGTATCGAGATTGAAAAGGTATCAACCAGATCTAAGCACATCATCAATCGTGATGCTCCTCCTCTAATGGAAAATTTATCTTACACCGAAACCAATCGAATCATTGACCAAAGGTACGTCGCTTGCATGTAACAGAGAGATTCCAATGGTTAAAGTTGTATGGCGGAATCACAACCGAGACGAAGACGCAACGTGGGAGATGGAAGAAGACATGAGGAATCAATATCCGTATGGAAGAAAGAGAATTTGGGGACCAAATTCTTTTAAGGAGGGGTGAATGTGAGACCCCGAATTTTAACGTGAGATTCGGTGTTATATAGTGATTATTTATTCGGCTATGTATCACAACCTATTATTAATGAAACTCGACTCTATTTTTTTTATTTCTTCCAACGTCAATTACGCATTTCGTATTTTTAGAGCTTAGCAATTTTATATTCTTCCTCTAGTATTAATACTTGATCGAATGACTACTACTTTAGGAATATTAGACCTCCAACAATTTAGGAGTACATTCCAATCCTTATCCTAATATTTCATCTTATTCTATAATTCATCCCAACCAATTTCCCAATCAATTTTTTTTAAAAAAAAATATATATATTTTTTTTATATTTTTAAAAAAAAATTTCAAAATTACCATAAATGGGGAGGTTGTTTCATATTCTTTTCAAGACCTACAATTATATATGTATATATATATTTACATATATATATTATTTTTTTTTCAACTTTTGGTCACATGCTTAAAGGATGGACAAACTTTTCTTTCCACCAAATTCTAATAAATAAAAATACCAACACCATGATTATTATTCCCTCCAACTTTTGGCTCCTTGTCTTAGGAGAATCAATCATTTTTGTTATTTTTTTCTTTATCTACCAATATTATTCATTTCATAATTATCATAAAAACACAAGACTTGCTTCCATTTTCCTCTCTAAAGGATCAAATTCTTCAAGCATAAGGTAAGAATATCTTCATTTCTCCCAACTCTATTTTTCTTCTCCAATCCTCAACCTTACACCTTCACCATCTAATAATGTTGAATCCTTCTTGTTGAGGTACTCCTAGAGAAAATTCTTGAAGAATTAGAGA
Organism: Rehmannia glutinosa; assembly: GCA_016081115.2. NCBI lineage: Eukaryota > Viridiplantae > Streptophyta > Magnoliopsida > Lamiales > Orobanchaceae > Rehmannia > Rehmannia glutinosa. Next base: position 41,179 of record JABTTQ020003356.1, on the reverse strand, counting down.
CCTAGATTTGACTACAAGCTTGAAGAGGAAATTCAAGATTACATATTATTAAGGTGAGAAAATTATGGTTTTAGTATTTTTCTCTTGACAACATGAAGAATTAATTTTTGACTCAAGAATATAAATTTTTGGAGTTTAGGGGCTGACCTACATCATCTCAAGTGGAGGTTAGAGGCTTGAAGGAAAATTTCCATTTTTGAGACTACTTGAAGATATTAAGGTGAGTAGTAACCATTTGGTACTAGTATATTTTCTTTAGACTTGAGACTTTAATTTTAACACCAAAATATGGTTTGGATACCATTTAGGGGCTGATCTTCAAGAGTTTGAGTCAAGAAGTTGATTCAAGGAAGAAGACCACATTTTAGATCAACCCGAGAAACTACTACGAGGTGGGTGGAAAAATCCTTTCAACTTCTAGGTGTTTTAAATTGAAAATATGCATGTAGTATTTTGTTATTGAGCACTTGAGATATATATTATGTATTGCATGCTATTTTCTTGTATCTAGTGGAAAATTCTCAAGTATTGCTCAAAAATGCGATTTATCGAAAAATAGGACATACATGTACACTTTATTGTTGTACTTGATGAATGCTTGCATGAAATGGATATGTATATTTATGACTCTTGTAATCTATGTTTTGAATGATTTATAACCTGGAAAAGTCGAGCATAATTGATTAAATTTCGATTTTTGGACTTAAAATGCAAAAATGGAAAGTTGGTGGACTTAATTGCAAGAAAATAAAACTTAAGGGACCCCTCTGTAATTTTTGATTTTTGGGACTGTACTCAGGTTCAAAAATTATGTTTTGACATTTTAATAAAGTTTTAAGAGTTTTTAGATAAATAAAATCAACCCTTAAAAGCCCAAGGACTAGATTGTAAAATTTGAGAAGTTTAAGGGCTAATTTGCAAATTTCAAAACTGTACCAGACCCTAATTTAAAACTTGAAATTTTAACTCTTAAGGGACTGGAAATAACATATTTTAAGTGTATTCCAAAAATCCAAGTGTTTAGAGCTTGGAAAGTAATTTTATAAAACTTGAGGGACCAAATTGTAAAAGATTTAACTTGAGGACCCAAATGAAATTTCCAGGACTTATGCAGCCCATGCACCTGGAAATACTAATTTACCTATAACATAATTATATTTTGGACCCAAGGTTCAAATTTCATAACAATTGGACCCCTAAAAGCCTTAAAGGCAATTATTTCAAAATGGGACAAAAATGAGATTTTCAAAGGTTAAGGGACCTATACTTATGACGTTTTAAAACTGTTTTTGTTCCAATATCCCACTAACCTTAGTGACATTTTCCAACTGGAATCACATTAAAAGCCCTTCCGGTTTGTGATTTCCAATTATTTTAAACTTAGGGCCCGAAATGATAATTTTAACAAATTTGGGGCCAATGTGAGAGTTTTATAAAAACTCGACCTCAAAACTTTAAAACCTGAATCTCTGAACAATTTAGAGAATTTAGGAACTGACCTCATAATTTTTCAAGGTCGGGACATTTATTTATTTAACTTTTAACCCCAAAAGTATTGGTTTTTACAAAGCGGGGCTAATTGTAAATTTTATTTTTATAAGGACCTAACTCAAATTATTTTCTTTTAAAGAAACAGCCCTGGACCCTCTTACTTTAATATTTAATTAAAATATTTTATTTTCTTAAAAATCCCTTGACTTATCGGATCGCTTGACCGATTAATAACCGATCGCGGGGCGACTTCCTCGCCTCGCGCGATTTCCAATCTATAACGGACCTATTTTCCTCCTAATCCTTAAGATATCGAAGACTACTTATCCTCCTAATAATTATATTCATCCCAATAACTCCACCAACGCCAAAACTATTTTGTGCAAAATTTGAGAACTTTTCATGAATCGCTTCCCGATCAATAATACTCATTGCTAGTTGACTACCCGAACGTGTACTTAATTTCTGCCCGAGTCAACTTGGTGTGTCGAGCTCACAGCTCGGAATGGATACATCGGGGATGGAACCGCAGCTCGGCCGCTATTCCACTCTCCGCCCCATCGCCCTAATCCCGCAATCGAGGGACGGAGTTGTCCAAGGAAGCGGGTCGTAGTACTTGAGGTATAATCATGATTATGACGAATCCGAGCCTTGCTAGCTCCAACGTGGATTTTGTATTTGCCTACGAGCGATAAGGTGATATGTCTTTGACCATCATGAACGGGAGAGTTACAAGGAAGAACAAAGGAATCGCCCCGATCCACACGATTCCGGAGTTGAACGAAACGGTTGGCGCTACATATCGATGACGCAACCACTATTTGTCTTGTATAGATTGGCGCTACACACGCGACGCAATCCCCATGTCTTGCTTGAACCATAATGCCGCGTGACCACGAATCGTTTTCTTAAACGTATAAGTATATTACTTAATATATTTATCACGACGCTTGTGGACTATGTGAACACATGCATCATACCTCACGATTTTCATACAACCGTTTTCTCGCATTAACTATTTATATCGCCACACTTGCACACGATCACCCCATCCACCGAGATTTTTGTCTCATTCCCTCCTCGTTTTCTAACCTTTAGATGAAGAGTTCGGCCAAGACATCGAACCTACCGCAGATTGAATCCCTATCGCAATGAGGAGCAACATTTCCTTTTACTTTTATTTGTTGATGGACTCTTCATTTTATTTCTCATTGGACTGTAAGTTAATTCGAGATAATCTTTTGGGTTGTATTCGGATACCGCCAGACTTTAAGATGTAATTTGTACTCGTGTTTATTTTAATTCCCGCATTAGACTCTATTTTACTTGGAGTTTTGTATCTTTGGTTTAGATCGTTGATTTATTTCTGTTTTAGTGATTGATCATTGTCGCGTCACGTTTGGGGGCGTGACATTTATGGTATCGAGCTCGGCTAGTAAGATGGAAACTTACACCGAGCCGACCCGATAGGACCCTGACCGTGTTGGGTAGTACCGTGACTTTACTAATTAAGTTGTGAAATCGATTTCAAAAATGGCATAGAACCATATTATTGATGTTTAGGTTAAGCTAAAATTTATACTTGGAGAATCCATAGTCATACTTGATTTGACTTAGCTAACTTTTGACCGACTTTCCTTAGTCATTCTTTCCTTGTTCTCCTTATCTTTCCTTACATCCGTCTAATCCGCCTCGCTTTTGTTTGACAGATGGAGCCGCACCCCCAACCTGGTGGGACGTAATAGAAGCTCATTTTGAACGGGGATCACTATAAGGCCTTAGAGCTTCATTGGCGCCAGGCATTCATACGGGCCGACTCGAGCTTACTAGGAACGACAATGCACTCGTGAACTAGGACACCTCCTCACAAAGAGTCAAGAAGAGAAGAATAACCTTACTCTCCTCGTTAAGGACCGCAAGGACACCATCCGCGCCACGAGACCAAATTCGATTGATCCAGAACGCTGGATAATACTCGCGAAAGATGGAACGTGCCAAGGAAGGTCGCACGGCGGGAGAATGGAGGCGCACATGTCAAGAGACACCATAGACGCCATGAGGAGACCATCAACAAACAAATGCAGGTGATCGAGGAACTCACGCATGCCTTAACCCAAATGGGGATGCGGCTCGAGGCTCCTTAGCCAGCCTAATGCGCCACCGTTGCCACCGCCCGAGGTGGAACCAATGCCCGACCTCGAGGCCGATAATGAAGAGGATCCCGAGGAGGATCCTGAAGAAGACCACGAAGAGGATCCCGATGAGGATCCAATGGAAGATGAAGAGCCCGAGGCGCTTGAAGCCGCCCACTCGATGATGCTCCGGACTAGAATAGTGGCTAGATTTCGCCAATCGGCCTAATGCTGAGGTGCTACCTCAGCCTGATCAAGTTCCGGTTCTGGACGAGGCCGCTAGTGATGATGACGGCGACCTCACTGAATAGATAGCTTTTGTGATAGATAGTATCAGACGCATATTACCTTCCCCGATGTATTTTGCATTCCGTTGTACCTTGAATCTAGAATATCTTCGATTCTGTATTTAAGTTGTATGAACTCATTTGAATGTATTCAATTTTCACATTAATGGATATATCTTTTCTACTTATTCTATGTCTTGTGTACTTATGTTGCTCTCCTTGCGGTATAACTTGTTTTACGCGAATATTTATTGGAATCATTCACTTTTGTATTGTAGCTAAACTCCGCATTCATGGTGGAAATCGTGGACGCGGAGACCCCGCCGTATACCCCAAAGGAACAATGATGCGCAAAGGGATCGGCACCCTCCCCCCGAATTGCCACCACCTCCTCCGCCAATCGCAGGAGATAACCTAACTACAATAGCCTTGCAAATGAGATATTGGTTTTTATGAGGCAACAAGCGAGCCTCGTCGCCCAACCATGAACCTTCTCGAGAGACGAATGACCGCACATTGGAGCGGTTTCTACGATTCGACCCCCGACTTTCTTAGGGGAACCAAATGACATGAAAGCGAAGAATGGATCGAGAAAATAGAGAATATCTTCAATGCTCTCCAATACTCGGGGAACAAAAGGTTACGCTCGCCGTATTCGAATAGAATCAACCGCTCGAGATTGGTGGAGAGCAAAGAGAGAAAGTGGGAACAGGATCAAATAGATAGGACATGGGAAAATTTCTGGTCGAATTCAATGAGCAATACATACCCCAAGTCGTGAAGGAGGCACGCCAGATGAATTCCATAAGTTGAGACAGGGGAACATGTCTCAGGGCCCAATATGAGTCCGAATTCCATCGGTTATCCAAATATGCCCGGGAACAATCAAGACGGAAGAGGACAAATTGTATAAGTTCACACGGGGATCAAGCCGAACTCCATAAACAACTTTTGATCGTTGAAACAACAACATACTCACCATGATAAAAGACAACTCTCTCCGCATTGAGTCCTGGGACTTAACCGCATTGGTCGATTCAAATTGAATAGGCCATCAAACAAATCTCAAAAGGACAAATGGGGACAATGGGTGACCCAGTGCTCGATTCCTGCAACGTCAATTTTTGTAGCAATCGGTATACATTTGTTATTCCCCAACGGGTGACCCAGGTTCGATTCCTAGCAGGCAATTTTTAAATTTTGAAATTCAAAAGTTTTCCTATTTTTTGTTAATCTTTAATTAAAATTAAAATGATATTCCTAGCAACAAAAAGCCGTTGTAGCATTGGTAAATATTTGGTATTCCCCAATGGGCGACCCAGCTCGATTCCTGCAACGTCAAATTTTTGTTTTTGGAATTGAAAAGTTTCCTACTTTTCGTTAATCTTTAATTAAAATTAAAATGATTTCCTAGAAACAAAAAAAACGACGTTGTAGCACTTGTATATATTTTATATTCCTGATGGGCGACCCGGTGTTCGATTCCAGCAATGACAAATTTTAATTTTTGGAATTCAAAAGTTTTCCTATTTTTTGTAAATCTTTAATTAAAATTAAAATGATTTCCAAGCAACAAAAAACATTGTAGCACTCATATATATTTGGTATTCCCCAATGGGCGACCCAGTTCGATTCCCCGGCATTGGCAATTTTTTATTTTTGGAACTCAAAATTTTTCCTATTTTTTGTTAATCTTTAAATAAAATTAAAATGACTTTCCTAGAATAAAAAGTCGTTGTAGCACTGGTATATATTTGATATTCCCCAATGGGCGACCCAGTTCGATTCCGCGCAATGACAATTTTTCATTTTTGGAATTCAATAGTTTTCCTATTTTTTGTTAATCTTTAATTAAAATTAAAATGATTTTCCTAGTAACAAAAAGATGTTGTAGCATTGGTATATATTTGGTATTCCCCAATAAAGGCGACCCGTGCTCGATTCCCGCAACGCCAATTTTTTGTTTTTGGAATTGAAAATTTTCCCTACTTTTCGTTAATCGTTAATTAAAATTAAAATAATTTCCCTAGAAACAAAAAGTCGTTGTAATCGGGTATATATTTAGTATTCCCCAATGGGCGACCTAAGTTTGATTCCCGGCAAAATGTAATTTTTTATTTTTGGAATTCAAAAGTTTTCCAATTCTTTGTTAATATTTAATTAAAATTAAAATGATTTTCCTAGCAACAAAAGCCGTTGTAAGACTGTATATATTTGGTATTCCCCAACGGGCGACCCAGTGCTCGATTCCCGCAACGCTCAATTTTTTGTTTTTGAATTGAAAAAGTTTCCCTACTTTTCGTTAATCTTTAATTAAAATTAAAATGATTTCCCTAGAAACAAAAAGCCGTTGTAGCACTTGTATATATTTTATATTCCCCCGATGGGCGACCCATGTTCGATTCCAGCAAATGACAATTTTTCATTTTTGGAATTAAAAAGTTTTTCTATTTTTTGTTAATCTTTAATTAAAATTAAAATGATTTCCCAAGCAACAAAAAACTATTGCAAATACCATATATTTGGTATTCCCCAATGGGCGACCCAGGTTCGATTCCCTGGTAGCGGCAATTTTTTTATTTTTGGAATTCAAAAGTTTTCCTATTTTTTTGTCACACAAGCATTATGATTCGACAAGACAGTAGGATTGCGTAACTAATGTAACGCCAATCTTATGCAAACGAGTAAAGGTTGCGTGCGGATTTGTAGCCCCAACCAATGCAATACAAGTAGCGGTTGCGTGACGGATTTGTAGCGCCAACAATCAGTTCTGCTTTTAACTCCGTAATCGTGTGGATCGACAATGATTCCTTCGTTTCTTCCTTGTAACTCCCCGCTCAAGATGGTCCAAGACCGTCACCTAATCGCCCCATAGGCAAAGACAAAATCCACATCGAGCTTGCAAGGCTCGGATTCGTCATAATCATTTTTATACCTCAAGATTACTACGACCCGCTTACCTTGGGACAAACTCCGCCCCTCCGTTGTGGGATTAGGGGGACGATGGGGCCGAGAGTTGAATAGCAAAGCTGCCCGGTTCCCATCCACGACGTATCCATTCCGACCGTGAGCTCGACACACCAAGTTGACTTAGACAGAAATTAAATACAAGTTCGTAGTCAACCGTGCATACCAAGTATTATTGATTCAGGGGAAGCATTTTAGAAAGTTTCCAAAATTTGCGCAAGGCAATTATGGCGTTGGTGGAGTTATTTGGATGAAGATGATTATCGGGAGGATAAGCAATCTTCGATATCTTGAAAGATTAGGTGGAACATAGGTCCGTTATAGATTCAAATCGCAAGACGAGGAAGTCGCCCACGATCACGTATTAATCGGTCACAAGACGATCCGATAATTCAGGGGATTTTTGAGAAAATTAAATATTTTAATCAATAATTAAAGTCAGAGGGTCCAGGGCTGTTTCTTTAAAATAAAAATAATTTGAGTTAGGTCCTTGTAAAAAGAAAATTTACAACTAGCCCCGTTTTGTAAAAACCAAAACTTTTGGGGTTAAAAATTGAATAAATAAATGCCCCAACCTTGAAAAATTATGAGGTCAGTTCCTAAATTCTCTAAATTGTTCAGAGATTCAGGTTTTTAAAGTTTTGAGGTCGAGTTTTTATAAAATTCTCACATTAGCCCCAAATTTATTAAAAATTGTCATTTCGGTCCCTAAGTTTAAAATAATTAGAACTCACAACCCGGAAGGGTTTTTAATGTGATTATAGTTGGAAAATGTCACTAAGGTCAGTGCGATATTGGGACAAAAACAGTTTTAAAAATAAATACCTTAACTTTTGAAAATCTCATTTTTCTCCCATTTTGAAATAATTGTCTTTAAGGCTTTTAGGGTCCGATTGTTATGAAATTTGAACCTTGGGTCCAAACTATCATTATGTTATAGTTAAATTAGTATTTCCAGGTGCATGGACTGCATAAGTCCTGGAAATTTCATTTTGGTCCTCTATTTTAATCTTTTACAATTTGGTCCCTCAAGTATTATAAAATTACTTTCCAAGCTCTAAACACTTGGATTTTTGGAATACACTTAAAATATGTTATTTCCAGTACCTTAAGAGTTAAAATTTCAAATTTTAAAATTAGGTCTGGTACAGTTTCAAAATTGCAAAATAGCCCTTAAACTTCTAAAATTTTACAATCTATTCCTTGGGCTTTTAAGGGTTGATTTTATTTATCTAAAAACTCTTACAACTTTATTAAAATTTCAAAACTTAATTTTTGAACCTGAGTTCAGTCCTAAAAATCGAAAATTACAGAGGGGTCCCTTAAGTTTTATTTTCTTGCAATTAAGTCCACCAACTTTCCATTTTTGCATTTTAAGTCCAAAAGTTGAAATTTAATCAATTATGCTCGACTTGTCCAGGTTATAAATCATTCAAAACATATATTTCAAGAGTCATACACATATATATCCTTCTCATACAAAATTTCATCAAATATAACAATAAAGTGTGCATGTATGCCATATTTTTCGATAAATCGCATTTTTGAGCAACACTTGAGAATTTTTCCAACTTGATACAAGAAAATAGCATGAAATACATAATATATATCTCAAGTGCTCAAAATCAAAATACTACATACATTTTTAAGTAAAACACCTAGAAGTTGAAAGGATTTTTCCACCACCTTAAAGATGAACTTGTTGGTGAAAAATGAATGAACCACTCTTTGAGGAAGAAGTGACTTAGGTCAGCCCCTAGGTCAAGGAATACCAAAAAAAAAATGTAGGAGTTAGAAAATGAGGTTAGAAATCAAGGAAAAAGAAGAAAGGGGTGAAGAAAATTGGTAAAACTACACTTACCTTGTGTAGTAGAGGAAATGAGACTAGTAGAGGTCTCAAAATGGGTCTCTTTCTTCACTCTTAAACCAACACTTAAGGTCGGCCCTAAAACTCCAAAAATGAAAATAGAGTATCGAAATTTTGGAAAATAGAAGAGAAGAAGAAAATGTACCAAAAATTCCATTTCTTACCTTATAGTCCAATTATTTTCACAATTTCTTGAGGTCTAGTCAAGATGGTTCCAAGTCTCTATTAAATTGTAGGCTTGCAAGATATAAAATAAAATAGAAATGAATTTATCAATTTATTTGTCCAATAATTAACTAGTTGGGAGATACAAAATGATAAAAATAGTGGTAGAAGAAAATTGAGTTAATTTCTCCATTTAAAGTGGTAATTTCAAAATTATGGGGAAAAGAAAAAAATTGTTTTTTTTTTTATAAAATTGAGGGGAAAAAAAAAAATGTATAGATATCCATAATTAAATATTTAGAAATTTAAAATAAAGATGTGAAATAACAAATGTGTATCCCAAAAATAAATTGAAATTGGTTGGGATGAATTATAGAATAAGAAGAAATATTTGAATAAGGATCGATTATACTCCTAAATTATCGGGATCTAATATTTCTAAAGTCATAGTTAACCGACCAAGTATTAGTACTAGAGGAGAATATAGAATCATTACGCTCGAAAATAAGGAAGACGTAATTGACATTCAAAGAAATAAATAAAAGTCGTGGTCGCATTTCATTAATAATGGGTTTGTGATACCTAGCAATAAATAATCACTATATAACACCGTATCTCACGTTGTTAAAATTAAGGCCTCACATTCACCCCTCCTTAAAAGAATTTGGTCCCCAAATTCTCTTCGTAACAACCCCGGATATTAATTCCTCATGTCTTCTTCCATCTCCCACATTGCGTCTTTCGCCTCGGTTGTGGTTTCGCCATACCACTTTAACCATCTAATCTCTCTATTACGCAATTGATGTATCTCACCGTCAATGATTCGGATTGGTTTCTCGATGTAGATAAATTTTCCATCATAGGAGAGAGTATCTGGGTGATGATATGCTCAGATCCGCTGATACTTCATTAACCTCGATACATGGAATACATCGTGCATTCCCGCATATTGTGCTGGTAACTTGAGTCGGTAGGCTAACTTCCGATCCTCTACAAAATCTTGTAATGTCCAACATATCTCGGGCTCAACTTGCCTCCTTTCTTCTGGATTGATCAATCCTTTCCGTGGAGAGAGTCCGAGAAATGCTTCATCTCCCGCTTCAAATTCCAAGTCCTTTCTCCTCTTATTTGCGTAACTCTTTTGGCGGCTCTAAGTCCGTGCGGATCCGTTCCTTGATCAGCTTGACCTTCCTATGGCCTCCTCGAACTAAGTCGACCTTCGAATCGAGGCGACTTTCGCTTTCTCTTTTGGAGTCCATTGGTCATCAATCTCCTAAAGTAGTGTGAGATCTACACTTTCGCCCGCATGCTTCGTAGGTGCCATCCCAATTGTGGGCCGATAGCAAGTTATTATAAAGGCGACCTCGCCAATGGTACGTGCGAATCCCAACTTCCTTGAAATCCAACGTGCAGGCTCGCAAAGATATCTTCCAGGGTTTGAATCGCTCACTCGATCGCCATCGCCAGTGGATGTGTCTTTGTTGTGCTAAAACTTAGCGAGGTACCCACCCTCGTGCAAGCACTTCCGCAACTGAGACAAACCTCGAGACTCGCCTGACACAATGTCGACGCACTCCATGCAACAAATGATCTCTCGTGATATAAATCATGTGAGTTTCTCGCAAGTGCTCGGTTTTCTTCATGGGTAAGAAGTGTGCAGGTTTCTCCTCCGGTCCTTGGTAGATCCGCCACGAAGTCCATCGTTATGTGTTCCCATTTCCACTCGAACTCTCAACGGTTGTAATAAACCGTGATGGTTGTTGGTGTTCGCTTTTACTCGTTGACAAGTCCAACATCTCGCAACGAACTCCGCTTACCCGGTTCTTCATGTTTACCCACCAATAATTCCGTTTCAAGTCTTTATACATCTCGCTTTCTCCAGGATGTATAGTATATTTTCGACGGTGTGCCTCTGCGAGGATTCTATTCCTAATCGCTCGTCACTCGGACACAAACTTGATTATTTTGGAATCTAATAATTCCATCTTCATGTACCAAGAATTCCTCGAACTCTCTTCCTTAAGTATCTTCTCTTTAAGTTTTTGAAGATGCACATCCGCTCCCGTGCTTCTTTGAATCTCGCTCACAGACGGGTTAACCGAAATATTAGCACATGAAATATGAGTATTGGTTCTCGCTCGGATTCCAAGTGCTCACTATTCTAATGATTTCCACTCTCGAATCATTAGTTTGACTAAACTAGCCTTTTCGCTCAAGTGTCACCTACTACGTTAGCTTTCCCGGGATGGTATTGAATATCAAAGTGATAGTCCTCAATTAACTCCATCCATCTCCGTTGCCTCAGATTGAGGTGTTTTTGAGAGAATAGATACTTCAAGTTCTTGTGATCCGTGAAAATCGTGAAGGTTTCTCTCTCCAGAGATAGTGCGTCCATTTCTTTAACGCGAATATCAAGCCGCCAATTCCAAGTCATGCGTAGGTAATTGGCCTCATACGCTTAAGCTGTGATGCATAAGCGATGACCTTTCCTTCCTCGCATGAGCACTGCTCCTAGTCCTTCCTTGATGCATCACCGTAGCCGACGAAAGTTTTCTCGTTCCCTTTGGAAGGCTAAGACTGAGTCAGAGTGAGTCATTTCTTCAACTCTGAAACTAGCCTCACACTTGTCATTCCACACAAACTTGACTTGCTTCCTCGGTTAGTCGAGTGAGTGGTCCGGCTATCTTGAGAAATCCTGGATAAATCTTCGATAATATCCACTAGTCCTAAGAAACTTTTGATCTCCATTACGACTTCGGTTGTTTCCATTCAACCACCGTCCCCACCTTCGAAGGGTCTACGGCGATCCCAAAGGCTCTGGATACTATGTGTCCCAAGAATGCAATTCACTAAGCCAAAATTCGCACTTGCCGAATTTGGAAATCAAGGAAAAGAAGAAAGGGGTGAAGAAAAAATTGGTAAAACTACACTTACCTTGTGTAGTAGAGGAAAATGAGACTAGTAGAGGTCTCAAAACGGGGTCTCTTTCTTCACTCTTAAACCAACTCTTAAGGTCGGCCCCTAAAACTCCAAAAATGAAAATGGAGTATCGAAAGTTTGGAAAATAGAAGAGAAGAACAAAATGTACTAAAAATCCATTTCTTACCTTATAGTCCAATTTCTTTCACAATTTCTTGAGGTCTAGTCAAGATGGTTCCAAGTCTCTATTATCTTCAAGTTGTCTTCTAAGTGTACCTCAAACCAAAAATCAAACTTAGGTTAAGAAGTGAAGAGGATGAGCTAGAATATCAAAATGGATTGAAGAAGAAAATTCCTTACCTTGTAGTAGTGATAGTTTCAAAATAAAGAAGTAAGAAGAGTTTTTTTTTTTTTTGTTTGAAGATATGAAGAAAGTATTCTTGAAGATATGAAGAAAGGGTGTTTGAAGATATGAAGAAATGTTTGAAGATATGAAGAATGTGTGTTTTGAAGATATGAAGATTGTTTGAAGATTTGAAGAATGTGTGTTTTGAAGATATGAAGATTGTTTGAAGATTTGAAGAATGTGTGTTTGAAGATATGAAGATTATTTGAAGATTTGAAAAAGAAGATGAACTTATGCTTAGAGAAAATGTTGGAGGATTTTTGGAGAGAAGATTTGTGTTTTGTTTTGGTTAAATGATGAGTTAGGATAATAATTGGGGAAGTTAGGACATAAATTAATAGCTAGGTTACTTTCTTAGGGACAATTGGCCAAAAGCTAGGTTTTAGGGAAATCATTTTGTTTTGTTTGACCAAGATGTAGTGGGATTTGTAGAGAAACTTTTAAATTGTAGGCTTGCAAGATATAAAAAAAAATAGAAATGAATTTATCAATTTATTTGTCCAATAATTAACTAGTTGGGAGACACAAAATGATAAAAATAGTGGTAGAAGAAAAATTGAGTTAATTTCCCCATTTAAAGTGGTAATTTAAAATTAGGGAAAAAGGAAAAAATTTGGTTTTTTTCTTTTATAAAATTGAGGGAAAAATAAAATGTGAAGCCCCGATTTTTCCGAGCTATTAATTGATCCTTATTGTCGTTTATACTTTTGATCGACTATTTTACCGCGTCATTTTGACGGGTAATTACTAATAATATATACATTTTGTATTTTATTTCATTTTATTTAATTACTTGTGATCATGATCTTTATTAATTTATTCTCATTTATGATCACTTGATTGATCATTATTACTATTTTTGTATTTATTAGTCACCTTAGAATTTTAAGAGACTATTTATTTTAGAGACTTTTACCTTATAGAATTAAGATTTTGATTTAGATTAAGTGATCATGAGACTTATAAGTGATCAAGGAAATCACTAATTATTTTGGAGATTGATATATTTCATCTATTATCATCAAATTTGGGACAAAAAATATATGGAATTACCAAATTGCCCTTAGTGTGGACGTGCCAACATGGATATTTTTGGAGTAAAAATATCATCCAACTCTTGTACACCTACACCATATATTAGTCATCTTGTGTATAATTATACCATTAATTCAAATATTATACACATCATCTCTTATATTATTTCTTTAATAATATTTTTGCCAACATGTTGGAAGTCTTCTAATATTCCATTCAAACCAAGTCTTGCCCATACCTTTGACCTTCAAATTGTCTCCCATGCATGAGGCAAAAATGCAGACACAAATTTGAACAAAAATTCCTCTCTCCCTCTCTCACTTGGACGACCAAAATGGCCATTTTTTGTGTCAAATTCATCTCATTTTTCATCTAACACATTTACTCTCAAGCAAAATCCTCCTCCTTCTCTCTAAAAACTCCCAACTTCTCTCTATTCTTCCTCTCACTTTCTTCTTCTATACTTAGGAAAACATTTCAACATTTTCCTCCTTATACTCCATAAAAATCGAACCATCACTATACCAAGGTAAGAAATTTTATCTTCAATCCATTTTTGATATCACATTGTTCATCTCTTCCACCTTCTTAACTTAAGTTTGAATTTGGTTTGGAGGTACATTTAGAAGACCTTGAAGATTAGAGCTTGACAACATTTTTGAATAAGGACCTCAAACTTGAAGAACAACTAGTAGAGCAATTTGGACTACAAGGTAAGAATTGAGTACTAGACCCTTCTTTCCTACTCTTTCTTTTTTTTTTTTTTCAAATTTTAACACCCCTTTTTCATTTTTGAGAAATAGGGGCTGACCTTAGGTGATTTTGGAGTTGAGCCAGAATTTCCAATTTTTAAGCTTCAACTAGTCTCCAAACATCTACTACACAAGTAAAGTGTAGTCCTTCTCATTTTCTTATTTCCTTCTTTTTCTTCTTAATTTTTCTCTCATTTTTCTAACTCCAAATTTTGATATTTTTTGAATTAGGGGCTGACCTAAGAAGCTCATCCAAAAATTGTGAAATTATCCTTTATTTCACAATTTCTAATTTTAAGGTGGGTGGAAAAATATGTTTCCAACTATTAGGTGTTTTATTAAAATGCATGTAGAAAATTTGATCATGAGCCTTGAGATATATATAATCTATGTATTGCATGTCAATTTTATGTACCAAGTCATGAAAATTCTCAAGAGTTGCTCAAAATTGCTATTTATTGAATTTTAGGTGCATGCATGTGCAATTAAATGTTTTAATTGATGAGTTCTTGTATGTATTGACATGCATGTGTATGATCTTTCAAATCTATGTTTTGGATGCCTTATAACCTGGAAAAGTCGAGCATAATTGATTAAATTTCAATTTTGGACTTAAAAATGTAAAAATGGAAAGTTGGTGGACTAAATTGCAAGAAAATGAAAGTTAAAGGACCCCTCTGCAAATTTCGAAATTTGGGACTGTACTCAGGTTCAAAAATGACTTTTGGACATTTTAATAAAGTTTTAAGAGTCTTAAGATAAATAAAATCAACCTTTAAAAGCCCAAGGACTAGATTGTAAAATTTTGAAAGTTTAAGGGCTACTTTGCAATTTTTAAAACTGTACCAGACCTTAACTTTAAAATTTGAAATTTTTACTCTTAAGGTACTGGGAATTACATATTTTAAAAGTATTCCAAAAAAATCCAAGTGGTTAGGGCTTGGAAAACAATTTTACTAAAATTGAGGGACTAATGTGTAAAATACTAAACTTGAGGACTCAAATGAAATTTCCAGGACTTATGCAGCCCATGCACCTGGAAATACTAACGTAACTATAACTTAATTATATTTTGGACCCAAGGTTCAAATTTCATGACAATTGGACCCCTAAAAGCCTTAAAGGCAATTATTTCAAAATGGGACAAAAATGATATTTTCAAACGTTAAAGGACTTACACATATTTATTTTAAAAACTGCTTTTGTCCCAATATCCCACTCATCTTAATGACATTTTCCAACTGGAATCACATTAAAAGCCCTTCCGGTTTGTGAGTTCCGATTATTTTAAACTTAAGGTCCGAATTGGCAATTTTTACAAATTTGGGGCCAATGTGAGAATTTTACAAAATCGACCTCAAAATTTTACAAACCTGAATCTCTGGACAATTTGGAGAATTTAGGAACTGACCTCTTAATTTTTCAAGGTCGGGATATTTATTTATTCAATTTTTAACCCCAAAAGTGTTGGTTTTTACAAAACGGGGCTAAATTACAATTTTTCTTTTATAAAGGACCTAATTCAAATTATTTTCTTTTACTAAAATAGCCCTGGACCCTCTGACTTGGATATTTAATTAAAGTATTTTACTTTCCCAAAAAACCCTTGACTTATCGGATCAATTTGACCGACAATACCCGATCGCGAGCGACTTCCTCGCCTTGCGATTTTGAATCTATAACGGAACTTATGTTACACCTAATCTTTCAAGATATCGAAGGTTGCTTATCCTTCCGATAATCATCTTCATCCAAAACTCCACCAACGCCAAAATTGCTACTGCGAATGTCACGCCCCAAACGGGACGCGACGAACGATTCACAACTTAAATACAAATGGACTAACAATCCGCAATAATACTAATGAGAACCCAATAAAACAGAGTCTAAATAGCAAATGAAATAAATAATGTATACAAGTTATCACTTAAAGTCTACATTCCATCACCAAATTACAATCCGAAATTCAACAAGGTAGTAACTTAACGCCAAAGGGTCATACGCCTCAATTACAAACCCGAATTGATTAGATACAAAAGTCCAACAACAACATAATAAGAAAAGAGTCCGATCAACAACAAGATGCAAGAAAATCCAACAAGCGTAGTACAAGGTCTCAATCCAAAGCTTGGTTCAAAGATCCCCAGCGAGATCCTCATCTAAGGTTAGAAAACAAAGGATGAGACAAAAATCTCAAATGATGGGGTGATCGTAAAGTAGTGTGGCGAATATAGTTAATGTGAGAAAGCAGCTTATACGAAAAACGCGTGAGTATGATGCATGGTTTCACACACGCTTCACAAGCGTCGTGATAAATTATTTAAATAATATAATTATACAGCTTTAAGAAAATGCTCATGGTCACACAGTACTTATGTGATACAAATAAGACAGTAGATTGCGTACGGAAGTGTAACGCCAATCCTATGCAAGGCAATTAATGGTTGCGTACGGACTTGTAGCGCCAACCAATGCAAAATGGTAGCGTTGCGCACGGAATGTAACGCCAACCAAAACGGGACGATAACTCCGGAATCGTGGGATCGATAAACATTCCTTCGTTTCTTCCTTGTAACTCCCCAAACAAGATGGTCCAAGACCGCACCTTATCGCCCGTAGGCAAAGACAAAATCCCAAAGAGAGTGGGCGAGGCTCGATCTCGTCATAATCATGATTATACCTCGATTACACGACCCGCTTCCTCGACAAACTCCGTCCTCGCCATGGGGATTAAGACGATGGGGCCTAAGAGTGGAATAGCAATGAGCCGCCTGCCCATCCCCGACGATCCATTCCGAGATCGTGAGCTCGACACACCAAGTCGACTCAGCAGAAGGTAATTACAATTACAGTGCAACAACCAGCAATGAGTATTATTGATTCAGTGAAGCAGCTTTAGAGAATTTTCAAAAACACGCGAGTGGCAATTATGGCGCTGTGGAGTTTATGGATGAAGATGATTATCGGAAGGATAAGCAACCTTCGATATCTTGAATAAGAATCGGTGGAACATAAGTCCCAAGTATAGATTCAAAATCGCAAGGCGGGGGAGCGCTCCGCGATCGGGTATTAATCGGTCAAATTGATCCGATAAGTCAAGGTTTTTGGGAAAGTAAAATACTTTAATTAAATCTCCAAGTCGTAGGTCCAGGGCAATTTTAGTAAAAGAGAAAATAATTTGAGTTAGTCCTTTATAAAAGAAAAATTGTAATTTAGCCCCGTTTTGTAAAAACCAACACTTTTTGGGGTTAAAAATTGAATAAATAAATATCCCGACCTTGAACAATTATGAGGTCAGCCTTCCTAAATTCTCCAAATTTTCCAGAGATTCAGTGTTTAAAGTTTTATGGTCGAGTTTTTATAAAAATCTCACATTGGCCCCAAATTTGTAAAAATTGTCAATTCGACCTTAAGTTTTAAAAATTTAACTCACAAACCGGGAAGGGCTTTTCAAAATTTTCCGAATCGCTTCCCTGAATCAATAATACTCGATCGCCTGGTTGGGATCGCCTCGTATTGTAATTACTTTCCCGCCTCGAGTCAACTTGGTGTGTCGAGCTCACAATGAATGGATATGTCGGGGATGGAACCGGGCAGCTGGCTATTCCACTCTTCCGCCCCATCGCCCTAATCCCGCAAATCGAGGGACGGAGTTTGTCCAAGGGAAGCGGGTCGTAGTACTTGAGGTATAATCATGATTATGAGATCCGAGCCTTGCAAGCTCCACCGTGGATTTTGTCTTTGCCATGGAGCGATAAGGTGCCGGCCTTGGACCATCCCGCCTGGGAGTTACAAGGAAGAATGAAGGAATCGCTGTCCCATCCACACGATTCCGGAGTTATCGACCCGCTTTGGTTGGCGCTACAAATTCGTACGCAAATCGCTTACTTGTTTTGCATTGGTTGGTGTTACATTTCCGTACGCAACCATTAATTGCCTTGCATGGGATTGGCGTTACACTTCCGCACGCAATCCTACCTGTTTTGACCGAATCACATAGTGCCTCGCGTGACCATGAACTATTTTCTCAAACTCGTATACGTATATTACTTAAATATTTTTATCATGACGCTTGTGAATCTGTGGTGTGAATTCATACATCATACTCACGTGTTTTCATATAATCAAGTTCTCGCATTAATCGTATATTGCGCCACATTTGCACACGATCACCCCATCCACCGAGATTTATGTCTCATCCCCACCTATTTTCTAACCTTAGATGAGACTTCGCTGATGATGCGAACCGCCCCGGATCGAGATCTTGTATTCCGCTTGTTAGATTACCGCTACCTTCCGTTGTCGATTGACTCTTATCTTGTGTTGTTGTTGGGACTTTTGTATTTCTTTCCATTCCGCTTGTAAATCAAGGGCGAGGACCCTTCGACTTTAAGTTGTTATTTGCTTGATTTTCGTTGTAATATGGAGTTTGGATCGTAGACGTAAGTTGTATTTGTACTTGTTATTTTATTTCCGCGCTAATTGACTGCTTTACTGGGTTCTCGATTTTGTCCGACTATTTGGTTTTGTATTTAAGTTGTGGATCGCTTGGGGCGTGACAAGAAGAGTGGTATCGAGCTCGGCTAGTAAGATGGAAACTTATACCGAGCCGACCCAGATAGACCCTCGGTCCGTGTTTTGGGTAGTACCGCAACTTGACCAACTAAGTGTGAAATCGATTTCAAATTGGCATAGAACCGTTTTATTGATGTTCGAACTAAGTTAGAACGCATATTTTGAGATTTCATAGTCATACTTGTCTTCGACTTAGTTGATTCTTGACTCGACTTTCTTTATTCATTCTTTCCTTATTCTCTTCTTCCCTTTCTCTACCTTTTGACCGATCCGCCTTAGTTTTGCTTGATCGTGATGGAGCCGACGCCGCCTACATGGTGGGATGTATTCCATGCCCGTGGCCGAGCAGAATATTATCGGGCACTAATGATTCACCGCACCGGAGAGTGATCGCGCGACCACGCAGCTAGCCCAGAGCGCCAACGCATTAGGGACTCGACTTCGCTGCTTGGCGATGAGCCAAGATGAGAAGAGCGAGCCGACCATCACATCAAGGACCGCGATAACACCATAAGAGCGGGAGGACTAAATACGTAGATCTGTGAGCGCCGGATAACATGCGAGAGAAGATGAAAAGGGCAAGTGACGGCCGCTTAAATGGGAGATTGACGCCCGCCTATCCCGCGACACCGCCGAGCGCTGGAGGAGACCTCATCAAGCGTATGACGCTTATATAGACCTTACATGTGCCCTAGCTCGTAGAGACGCCGCACTAGAGGTCGCTTAGCAACCTAATGCTCGCCATTGCCACCGCCCGAGGCGAGCCCACACTGACACCGAGGAGGATCCCGAAGAGATCCCGAGGAGGATCCAAATGACATTGAGAGCCGAGTCACTGATGCGCCCACTCGATGAGGCCTGTGATTCGAGTAGGGCTGATTTCGTGATCGGCCCGAGGTCGAGGCGCCACCTCACCGACCTGTACCGATTATGGACATAGTCACGAGCGATGATAATGGCGATCTCACCGATTAGCTAGCGATTTTCAGCTGTACTTTTGTTGTTGTAGCCGTATTCCAAAGTTGTTGTACCTTACTTTCTATCGTACTAGATTCTGATGTATTTTTGGTTCCGGCGTATCCGACTTAGTAATTCTCATTGTTGTACTTGGGTGTATTCAAGTTTTACATTAATGGATATGCCTTTTGCTATTTATTCCGTGTCTTGTTTTGATGTTACTTTCCTCGCGATATCACTTGCTTTACGTGAATCATTATTGTATTCGCTTACTCGTGAATGACAACTAACGCTTCAAGATACGTAACGGCGTAACATCGAGGACGCTGGAGACCTAGTCGTGTTCCACAAGAAGATGATGATGTACCTGTGGATCGGCACCCTCTCCCGACTACCACCGCCTCTCCACCGCCGCAGAGACAATCTGACCGCATGCCTTACAAAGAAATCGGGTTTTTATGAGGCAAATGCAGACAGCCTCAACCCCGTGCTCCCGAACCCGCCAGAGAGGCAAACGATCGCACGTTGGAGCGATTCTCGCGGTTTGACCCACCAACCTTCTTGGGAGAGCCGACGATGTGAAAGCAGTAAGAATGGATAGAGAAGTTGGAGAATATCTTCAATGCTCTTCAATACTCCGACGAGCAGAGTCACACTCTCAATGTATTTCGCCTGAATCGGCCACTGCTAGAGACTCGTGGAGGGCAAATGAAATGAGATGGGAACAGACCTGGTAGTCAAAACATGGGGAAATTTCTTGGTTGAGTTCAATGAACAAGATATTCCACAAAGTTGTGAAAGAAGCACGCCGAGATGAATTTCACAGATTGAGGCAAGAGAATCGACTATAGCTCAAGACGAGTCCGACTTCACCGATTGTCCAAGTATGCTGGGACAATCAAGATCAAGAGGATAAGCTTTACAAGTTCACTCGAGGATTGAAACCGAACTCGTAAATGTAAATGCTGATCATTGAACCGACAACCTACTCACCGCCAGAAAGGCAACTCTCCGCATTGAGCCGGATCAACCGTATTGGGACAGATTCAGCAATAAAGGCCATCGAATGCCTTAAGAGGACAAACTGGGGACAACCATCTAAACCGCCGCTAAGTTTCGTATGGGACCAAATTAACAAAACAGATAAAGGAAAGAGACCAAGATAAGGAAAGTCGGGTCAATTGTGTGCACATTGCCGTAAACCGACATACCGCTAACGATCAAGTGGCGTAAACAAGGAAGGTGTTTGCGCTGTGGTAGTAATCAAGACTACCGCAAGATTGCCCAAGTACAATGACCAACCAAATAGACGCAGCCTACGTAAAACCGAAATGGCCAGGAAATCGGCAAGGATGCCCGCCGAGCTTTTGACTAGCCGACAGAGGCTCCTGAGGCAACAGATGTGGTGGAAGGTACGCTTAGTATCTAACCACTACGCTAAAATATTGTTCGACCCCGATCAACGATTCATTTGTCGCACCGCATTTTGTACACAAACCGCATGCATGCATGGAACATATGCCTATATGTTTAGAAGTGTCAACTCCTATGGGTGCAAGTCGATAACATATATTATCTATAATGCATGGGTTAAGATTGCCGAGATAAACTTTCCTCGCCGATTTGATCTTATTACCTATATCCGAATACGACGTGATATTGGGGATGAATCGTTATCTACACACTATGCACAAATGGACCGCCATAACAAGTCCATTAAGCTATGTGAACCCTAAAACCCGATGTGGAAATTTCTGAAGGGCACGAAGTTAAGATTGCCCCAATCATTTCAAAGAATGAAAGCGAGGAGGGCGATCACTATAGGGGCTCAAGGGTACTTGGCGTTGTAATTAACAAACCCAAGGTTGAGACACAAATCAACCAAGTACCGTAGTCTCGTAATATACGGATGTATTTCCACAAGAACTCACCACTGCCCCTCCTGATAGGGAAGTCGAGTTCACCATCGAGGTGTTACCAGGGACCGCCCGATTGCCGTAACACCGTATGAATGGCCTTCGAAAGTTACGGTGAGTTGGAAAACGCAATTACAAAAACCGATGGAGGTGGGACTTATCCGACCGAGTACGCCTCCGTGGGGAGCACTGTGTTGTTCGTCAAAAAGAAGAATGGTACATTAAGACTATGTATAGATTATCGCGGTCTTAATAGCGTGACTATCAAGAACAAATATCCCCTCCCGAGGATAGACGAACTATTTGATCAACTTCAAGGAGCGACGGTGTACTCAAGTATGACTTACATGCCAAAGATATTACCAATCAAGATCCGCGAGGAAGACATTTCCAAAATCGCATTTCAAACTCCGATATGGACACTACGAGTTTGTAGTGATGCCTTTCGTCCGACGAATGCACCAAAGATTTACGGACCTCGATGCATCGAAGTCTTCTAACCTTATTTGATCAATTCGTAGTGATATTCATTGATGACATACTCGTGATACTCTAAGTCTAGAGAAGAGCACGAACGCCATCTCAAAATCATTTTAGAGACACTACGAACATGAGTTGTATGCCAAATTCAGAAGTGCGAATTTCGCTTAGTGAAGTCGCGTTCTTGGGACACATAGTATCCTACCGGGATTGCAAGCCAGATCCTTCAAAGTTACAGACAAGGTTGAATGGAAACAACCCGAGTCCTGTAATAAATCGAGTTTCTAGACTAGCCGATATTATCAAAGATTTATCCAGGATTTTTCCAAGATAGTCGACCACTCACTCGACTAACCCAAAGAGCAAGTCAAGTTTGAGTGGAATGACAAGTGCGAGGTGAGTTTCCAAGAGTCAAGAAACAACTTACTACAAATTCCAGTTTAGCTCTTCCAAAGGGAACAAAAACTTTGTCGCTTCACACAAACATGCATCAAAAGAAGGACTAGAGCAAAGGTTCATGCAAGAAGGAAAAGTTGTCGCTTATGCATCACGAAAGCTCAAGCCGTATGAAGCCAATTATCCAATGCATGACTTAGAATTGGCAAGAATAGTGTTCGCATTGAAGAAATGGAGACACTATCTCTACTTTATAAACATTCACTAAGCTTTTACGACCATAAGAGCTTGAAGTACCTATTCTCTCGTAAAGATCTCAACTGAGGCAACGGAGATGGATGGAGTTGATTGAGGACTATCACTTTGATATTCAATACCATCTCGAAAGCTAACGCCGTAGCTTTACGCCTAAGCGTAAAGGTGAGCTTAGCCGCACTTATGATTCGAGAGTGGGAATCATTAGAAGAGCCGAGCAATTGGAATCGACCAGAACCAATACTCGATTTCATGTGCTAACATTTCCGCCACCTAATCAATGAATGAGATCAAAGAAGCACAAGAGAAAGATACACATCTTCAAAATCAAGGAGAAGATACTTAAAGGAGAAAGATCGAATTCTCAATACCAAGATGGAGTTATCGTATTCCAAATCGAGTGTGTGTACCGAATGACGAGCGTATTAGGAATAAAATCTAACAGAGGCACACCGCTCAAAATACATTATACATCCCGGAGGAAACAAGATGTATAAGGATTTGAAAAGGAGTTATTGGGGGTAAACATGAAACCAGGTAGCGAGTTCGCTACGAGATGTTTAACTTGTCAACGAGTAAAAGCATAACACCAACGACATCCGGTTTACTAAACCGCTGAGAATTCCCGAGTGGAAATGGGAACACATAACGATGGACTTCGACGATGGATCTACCAAGACCGTAGGAGGCCATGATGCTATTTGGGGTAGTTGTAGATCGACTCACGAAAATCGCACACTTTTACCCATCAAGAAAACGATAGCTTTATGCGAAACTTGCACAGATTTATATCCGAGAAATCATTCGACCGCATGGAGTACCAACGATATAGTATCCGACAGAGACCCGAGGTTTGTCTCCGCATTTTGGAAGTGCTTGCACGGGAATCGGGTACCTCACTAAGTTTCAAAGACAACAAAGACATCCACAAACCGATGGACAATCCGAGCGAATAATTCAAACCCTTGAAGATATGTCATGAGCCCGCACCTTGATTTTCAAGGGAGTTGGGATTCGACTTACCATTAGCCGAGTTCGCCACAATAACAGCTTATCGTGCCACGATTGGGATGGCACCCTCACGAGGCATAGTATGGGCGAAAATGTAGATCCCCACTACACCGGGAGATTGATGACCAATGGACTCGAAAGAGAAACGAAAGTCGCCTTCGATTCCGGGTCGACTTAGTTCGTGAGGCCATGGAGAAGGTCAAGTGATCAAGGAGCGGATTCGCACACCTCGTGAGCCGCCAAAAGAGTTGCGCCGACAAGAGAAGAAAGGATTTGGAATTTGAAGCCTGAGACGAAGTATTTCTCGCACTCACCATGGAAAGGATTGATCAATCCGAATAAATGAGGCAAGTTGAGTCCAAGATATGTTGACCTTACAAGATTTTACAGAGGATCGGGAAGTTAGCCTACCGACTGAAAGTTACCAAAGACCATACGCGGGAATGCACGATGTATTCCACGTGTCGAGATCAAGAAGATCAACCGCATCCCGAGCATATTATCACCGAGATACTCCACCTCTAATGGAAAATCTATCCTACACCGAGAGGCCGATCCGGATCATTGATCACAGTGTACGACAATTGCGTAAGAAAAAAATCCCGATGGTTAAAGTGGTGTGGCGTAACCACAACCGAGACGAACACGCAACATGGGAGATGGAAGAAGACATGAGGAATCAATATCCGTAACTATTTCAAGAGAATTTGGGGACCAAATTCTTTTAAGGAGGGGAGGATGTGAAGCCCCGATTTTTCCGAGCTATTAATTGATCCTTATTATCGCTTATACTTTTGATCGACTATTTTACCGGCCATTTTGACGGGTAATTACTAATAATATATACATTTTGTATTTTATTTCATTTTATTTAATTACTTGTGATCATGATCTTTATTAATCATATTCTCATTTATGATCACTTGATTGATCATTATTACTATTTTTGTATTTATTAGTCACTTTAGAATTTTAAGAGACTATTTATTTTAGAGACTTTTACCTTATAGAATTAAGATTTTGATTTAGATTAAGTGATCATGAGACTTATAAGTGATCAAGGAAATCACTAATTATTTTGGAGATTGATATATTTCATCTATTATCATCAAATTTGGGACAAAAAAATATATGGAATTACCAAATCGCCTTAGTGGATTTCCAACATGGATATTTTTGGAGTAAAATATCATCCAACTCTTGTACACCTACACCATATATTAGTCATCTTGTGTATAATTCTACCATTAATTCAAATATTATACACATCATCTCTTATATTATTTCTTTAATAATATTTTTGCCAACATGTTGGAAGTCTTCCAACATTCCATTCAAACCAAGTCTTGCCCATACCTTTGACCTTCAAATTGTCTCTCATGCATGAGGCAAAATGCAAGACACAAATTTGAACAAAAATTCTCTCTCCCTCTCTCACTTGGACGGCCAAATGGCCATTTTTGTGTCAAATTTATCTCATTTTTCATCTAACACATTTACTCTCAAGCAAAAATCCTCCTCCTTCTCTCTAAAACTCCCAACTTCTCTTTATTCTTCCTCTCACTTTCTTCTTCTATACTTAGGAAAAATTTTCAACATTTTCCTCCTTATACTCCATAAAAATCGAACCATCACTATACCAAGGTAAGAAATTTTATCTTCAATCCATTTTTGATATCACATTGTTCATCTCTTCCACCTTCTTAATTTAAGTTTGAATTTGGTTTGGAGGTACATTTAGAAGACCTTGAAGATTAGAGCTTGACAACATTTCTCAAGAAGGACCTCAAACTTGAAGAACAACTAGTAGAGCAATTGACTTACAAGGTGAATGAGTACTAGACTCTTCTTTCCTACTCTTTCTATTTTTTTCAAATTTTAACACCCCTTTTTCATTTTTGAGAAATAGGGCTGACCTTAGGTGATTTTGGAGTTGAGCCAAAATTTCCAATTTTTAAGCTTCAACTAGTCTCCAAACATCTACTACACAAGGTAAAGTGTAGTCCTTCTCATTTCTTATTTCCTTCTTTTTCTCCTTAATTTTTCTCTCATTTTTATAACTCCAAATTTTGATATTTTTTGAATTAGGGGCTGACCTAAGAAGCTCATCCAAAAATTGTGAAATTATCCTTTTATTTCACAATTTCCAATTTTAAGGTGGGTGGAAAATATTTTTCC
Source organism: Rehmannia glutinosa (assembly GCA_016081115.2). NCBI lineage: Eukaryota > Viridiplantae > Streptophyta > Magnoliopsida > Lamiales > Orobanchaceae > Rehmannia > Rehmannia glutinosa. Next base: position 15,390 of record JABTTQ020003356.1, on the reverse strand, counting down.
AACTATTAGGTGTTTTATTAAAATGCATGTAGAAAATTTGATCATGAGCCTTGAGATATATATAAATCTATGTATTGCATGTCAATTTTATGTATCAAGTCATGAAAATTCTCAAGAGTTGCTCAAAATTGCTATTTATTGAATTTTAGGTGCATTTACGTGCAATTAAATGTTTTAATTGATGAGTTCTTGTATGTATTGACATGCATGTGTATGATCTTTAAAATCTATGTTTTGGATGCCTTATAACCTAGAAAAGTCGAGCATAATTGATTAAATTTCAATTTTGGACTTAAAAATGTAAAAATGGAAAGTTGGTGGACTAAATTGCAAGAAAATGAAAGTTAAAGGATCCTCTGTAAATTTCGAAATTTGGGACTGTACTCAGGTTCAAAAATGACTTTTGGACATTTTAATAAAGTTTTAAGAGTTTTAAGATAAATAAAATCAACCTTTAAAAGCCCAAGGACTAGATTGTAAAATTTTGAAAGTTTAAGGGCTACTTTACAATTTTTAAAACTGTACCAGACCTTAACTTTAAAATTTGAAATTTTTACTCTTAAGGTACTGGGAATTACATATTTTAAAATTATTCCAAAAAATTCCAAGTGGTTAGGGCTTGAAAACAATTTTACTAAAATTGAGGGACTAATGTGTAAAATACTAAACTTGAGGACTCAAATGAAATTTCCAGGACTTATGCAGCCCATGCACCTGGAAATACTAACTTAACTATAACTTAATTATATTTTGGACCCAAGGTTCAAATTTCATGACAATTGACCCCTAAAAGCCTTAAAGGCAATTATTTCAAAATGGGACAAAATGATATTTTCAAACGTTAAAGGACCTACACATATTTATTTTAAAAATTGCTTTTGTCCCAATATCCCACTCATCTTAATGACATTTTCCAACTGGAATCACATTAAAAGCCCTTCCGGTTTGTGAGTTCCGATTATTTTAAACTTAAGGTCCGACTTGGCAATTTTTACAAATTTGGGGCCAATGTGAGAATTTTACAAAATCTCGACCTCAAAATTTTACAAACCTGAATCTCTGGACAATTTGGAGAATTTAGGAACTGACCTCTTAATTTTTCAAGGTCGGGATATTTATTTATTCAATTTTTAACCCCAAAAGTGGTTGTTTTTACAAAACGGGGCTAAATTACAATTTTTCTTTTATAAAGGACCTAATTCAAATTATTTTCTTTTACTAAAATAGCCCTGACCCTCTGACTTGGATATTTAATTAAAGTATTTTACTTTCCCAAAAAACCCTTGACTTATCTGATCAATTTGACCGACACACCCGATCGCGAGCGACTTTCCTCGCCTTCACATTTTGAATCTATAACGGAACTTATGTTACACCTAATCTTTTCAAGATATCGAAGGTTGCTTATCCTTCCGATAATCATCTTCATCCAAAAACTCCACCAACGCCAAAATTGCTACTCGCGAATTTTCAAAATTTTCCTAACTCGCTTCCCCTGGGATCAATAATACTGACGCCGTTGATCGCTCGCATTTGTAATTACTTTCCCCGCCAAATAACTCGTGTGTCGAGCCTCACAATGGGAATGGATATGTCGGGATGGAACCGGCAGCCTTACCGCTATTCCACTCTTCCTACCCCATCGCCCTAATCCCGCAACCGAGGGACGGAGTTTGTCCAAGGGAAGCTGGTCGTAGTACTTGAGGTATAATCATGAATATGACAGATCCGAGCCTTGCAAGCTCCACCGTGATTTTGTCTTTCGCTTATGGAGCGATAAGGTGCGCTGGCCGACCATCCTCGCCTGGGAGTTACAAGGAAGAATGAAGGAATCGCTCCGATCCACATGATTCCTGAGTTATCGACCCGCTTGGTTGGCGCTACAAAAATCCGCACGCAAATGTGCCTACTTGTTTTGCATTGGTCACATTTCCGCACGCAACCATTAATTGCTTTTGCATGGGATTGGCGCACTTCCGCACGCAATCCTACCTGTTTTGACTTAATCACATAGTGCGCCTCGCGACTATGAATCTGCTTTTCAAATCGTATACGATATTACTTAAATATTTTTATCACGACGCTTATGAATCGTGTGAATTCATACATCATACTCACGTGTTTTCATATAATCAAGCCGCATTAATTGTATATTGCGCCACATTTGCACACCCATCACCGCATCCACCGAGATTTCGCCTCATCCCCACCTATTTTCTAACCTTAGATGAGGACTTCACATGATGATGCGAACCGCCCGACTCGATATCTGTATTCCGCTTGTTGGGATTATCGCTACCTTCCTGTCGATTGACTTTATCTGCGGTTGTTGTTGACTATTGTATTTCTTTCCATTCCGCTTGTAAATCAAGGGCGTAGGACCCTTCGACTTTAAGTTGTTATTTGCTGATTTTCGGGTTGTAATATGGAGTTTGGATCGTGAGATCGTAAGTTGTATTTGTACTTGTTATTTTATTTCCGCCGCTAATTGACTGCTTCATCGGTTCTCGATTGATTTTGTCCGACTATTTGGTTTTGTATTTAAGTTGTGGATCGCTCGTCGCGTCCCGCTTGGGGCGTGACATAAAATGTATAGATATCTCTAATTAAATATTTAGAAATTTAAAATAAAGATGTGAAATAACAAATGTGTATCCCAAAATAAATTGAAATTGCTTGGGATGAATTATAGAATATAAGAAGAAATATTTGAATAAGGATTGAATATACTCCTAAATTATCGATCTAATATTTCTAAAGTTGTAGTTAATCACTGCAAGTATTAGTACTAGAGGAGAATATAGAATCATTACGCTTCTAAAATAAGGAAGACGTAATTGACATCGAAGAAATAAATAAAAGTCGTGTCGCTTTCATTAATAATGGGTTTGTGATACCTAGCCGAATAAATAATCACTACAAAACACCATATCTTACGTTGTTAAAATTCGGTCTCACATTGTTAATCTTTAATTAAAATTAAAATAATTTCCCAAGCAACAAAAAGCCGTTGTAGCATCGGTATATATTTGGTATTCCCCAATGGGTGACCCAGTGTTCGATTCCCTCAGCTGCAATTTTTATTTTTGGAATTCAAAAGTTTTCCTATTTTTTGTTAATATTTAATTAAAATTAAAATGATTTTCCTAGCAACAAAAAGCCGATGTAGCATCGTATATATTTGTATTCCCCAACGGGCGACCCAGTTCGATTCTTTGCAGCGACAATTTTTTGTTTTTGGAATTCAAAAGTTTTCCTATTTTTGGTTAATCTAATTAAAATTAAAATGATTTAGCAAGCAACAAAAAATTGTTGTAGTAATCGTATATATTTGGTATTCTATCAGGTGACCTGTGTTCGATTCTGGCAAATGATAATTTTTTATTTTTGGAATTCAAAATTTTTACTATTTTTTGTTAATAATTAATTAAAATTAAAATGATTTCCCTAGCAACAAAAAGTCGTTAAAGACTCGTATACATTTGGTATTCCCTAAACGGGTGACCCAGTTCGATTCCTGGCAAAGCAATTTTTAAATTTTGAAATTCAAAAGATTTCCTATTTTTTGTTAATCTTTAATTAAAATTAAAATGATTTTCCTAGCAACAAAAAGCCGTTGTAGCATTGTATATATTTGGTATTACCCAATGGGCTTACCCAGTTCGATTCCCAACGCAACGGCAATTTTTGTTTTTGAATTGAGAAGTTTCCTACTTTTCGTTAATCTTTAATTAAAATTAAAATGATTTCCCTAGAAACAAAAAAGTCGTTGTAACACTCGGTATATATTTGATATTCCCCAAAGGGCTTACTGTGTTCGATTCCTCGGCAAATGCAATTTTTTATTTTTGGAATTCAAAAGTTTTCCTATTTTTTGTTAATCGTTAATTAGAATTAAAATAATTTCCCTAGCAACAAAAAGCCATTGTAGCACTCGTATATATTTGGTATTTCCCAATGGGCTTACCCAGGTTCGATTCCTGGCAGCGGCAATTTTTTGTTTTTGGAATTCAAAAGTTTCCTTATTTTTTGTTAATCTAATTAAAATTAAAATAATTTCCTAACAACAAAAACTCGTTGTAGCACTTGTATATATTTGATATTCCCAATGGCTTACCCAGTTCGATACTGTGCAAAATGACAATTTTTATTTTTGGAATTCAAAACTTTTCCTATTTTTTGTTAATCTTTAATTAAAATTAAAATGATTTTCCTAGCAACAAAAAGCCGTTGTAAAACTGGTATATATTTGATATTCTCCAATGGGCGACCCATGTTCTGCCTCCTGCAACGACAATTTTTCATTTTTTGAATTCAAAAGTTTCTCTTTTGGTTAATCTTTAATTAAAATTAAAATAATTTCCCCCTAGCACCAAAATGTCGTTGTAGCACTCGGTATATATTTGATATTCTCAATGGGTGACACAATTTCGATTCCCCGACAACGACAATTTTTCAATTTTGAAATTCAAAAGTTTTCCTATTTTTTGTTAATATTTAATTAAAATTAAAATCATTTTCCTAGCAACAAAAAGCCGTTGTAGAACCGGATATATTTGGTATTCCCAATGGGCGACCCGATTCGATTCCCCGGCAGGCAATTTTTTGTTTTTGGAATTCAAAAGTTTTCCTATTTTTGGTTAATCTTTAATTAAAATTAAAATGATTTCCCTAGCAACAAAAAGTCATAGACTCGATATATATTTGGTATTCCCTAACCGCACTCTCGTCCGATTCTCTGCAGGGCAACTTTTTTGTTTTTGGAATTCAAAAGTTTCCTATTTTTCGTTAATCTTTAATTAAAATTATAATAATTTCCTCGCAACAAAAAAGCCGTTGTAGCAATGGTATATATTTGATATTCCCCAATGGGCGACCCAGTTCGATCCCCGCATCGCAATTTTTGTTTTTGGAATTCAAAAGTTTTCCTATTTTTTGTTAATCTTTAATTAAAATTAAAATTATTTTCCTAGAATAAAAAGTCGTTGTACCACGGGTATATATTTGATATTCCCTAACGGGTGACCCAAGTTCGATTCCCCGGCCATGCAATTTTTATTTTTGAATTCAAAAGTTTTCCTATTTTTTGTTAATCTTTAATTAAAATTAAAATGATTTCCTAACAACAAAAAGCCGTTGTAAATCGTATATATTTGATATTCTCCAATGGGCACCCAAAGTTCGATTCCCGCAACGTAATTTTTTTTTTTGAATTCAAAAATTTCCTATTTTTTGTTAATCGTTAATTAGAATTAAAATAATTTCCTAGCAACAAAAAGCCGTTGTAGCACTTGTATATATTTGATATTCCACAACGGGTGACCTGTGTTCGATTCCTCGGCAAGAATTTTTCATTTTTGGAATTCAAAAGTTTTCCTATATTTTGTTAATCTTTAGTTAAAATTATAATGATTTCCCTAGCAACAAAAACCATTGTAGCACTGGTATATATATTTTATATTCCCAATGGACGACCCAATTTTGATTCCTCGGCAACAAGCAATTTTTTGTTTTTGGAATTGAGAAATTTCCTACTTTTCGATAATCATTAATTAAAATTAAAATGATTTCCTGCAACAAAAAACGATTGTAGACTCGGTATATAATTGGTATTCTCCAATGGGCGACCTGTGTTTGATTCCTGGCAACGACAATTTTTCATTTTTGGAATTCAAAAGTTTTCCTATTTTTTGTTAATCTTTAATTAAAATTAAAATGATTTTCCTAGAAACAAAAGGTTGTTGTAGCACCGTATATATTTCGATTCCCTAATGGGCGGCCCTGGTTCGATTCATTGCAATACAACTTTTGTTTGTGGAATTCAAAGTTTCCTATTTTTGTCTGCCTTTAATTAAAATTAAAATGATTTCCTAGAACAAAAGTCGTTGTAGCACTGGGTATATATTTGATATTCCCAATGGGTGACCCATTGATTCCTCAAGAAATATGCAATTTTTCAATTTTGAAATTCAATAGTTTTCCTATTTTTTGTTAATCTTTAATTAAAATTAAAATGATTTTCCTAGCAACAAAAAGCCGTTGTAGCACTGGTATATATTTGGTATTCCCCAATGGGCGACCCATGTTCGATTCTTTCTTTCAAATGATAATTTTATGTTTTTGGAATTCAAAAGTATTCCTATTTTTTGTTAATCTTTAATTAAAATTAAAATGATTTTTAGCGACAAAAAGCCGTTGTAGCATTGGTATATATTTGATATTCCCAATGGGCAACCTGTGTTCGATTCCCGGCAAGAGCAATTTTTCATTTTTGGAATTCAATAGTTTTTCTATTTTTGTTAATCTTTAATTAAAATTAAAATGATTTTCCTAGCAAGAAAAGTCGTTGAAGCACCTCGCATATATTTGATGTTCCCCATCGACGACCTTCAGTTTGATTCCTCGGCCGCATTTTTTGTTTTTGGAATTGAGAAATTTCCCCTACTTTTCGTTAATCTTTAATTAAAATTAAAATTATTTTCCGAGGATAAAAAGTCGTTGTAGATCGTATATATTTGATATTCCCAAAATGGGCGACCCCTGTTCTATTCCTGGTCGCGGCAATTTTTCATTTTTGATTTCAAAAGTTTTCCTATTTTTTGTTAATTTTTAATTAAAATTAAAATGATTTCCTAGCAACAAAAAAGCCGTTGTAAGACTGCATATATTTGATATTCTCCAACGGGCGACCCAGTTCGATTTCTCCTGGCAACGGCAATTTTTTATTTTTTTAATTCAAAAAATTTCCCTATTTTTTGTTAATCTTTAATTAAAATTAAAATGATTCCCCTAGCAACAAAAAAACCGCTAAAGACCGGGTATATATTTGATAATCCCCAATGTGTCACGCCCAAACTAACGCGACGACGATCCACAACTTAAATACAATAACCAAACAAATTTCTAGACAAATATCAACGAGAACCCAATGAAACAGAGTCTAAATAGCAAATGAAATAAATAACAAGACAAATACAACTTAGAGTCCACAATCCATAATCCAAATTACATACCCGAAAAAATCACCCAAATATAACAACTTAAAGTCAAAGGGTCCTACGCCTTCCGCCACAAACCGGAATGGAAAGAAATACAAGAGTCCAACAACAACACAAGAAAAGAGTCCAATCCACAACAACAAGAAGTAGTAAATCCAACAAGCGGGGTACAAGGTCTCAATCTGGTCGGCTCAAAGATCTTCAACGAAATCCTCATCTAAGGTTAGAAAATATGTGGGGATGAGACAAAATCTCAAATGATGGGGTGATCGTGTGCAAGTGTGGCGATATATAGTTAATGTGAGAAAACAAGCTTATATGAAACGCGCGAGTATGATGCATGAATTCACACACAAATAAAGATCGTGATAAATATATTTAAATAATATACTTATACGCTCGAGAAAACAAGCCATGGTCACACAGTAATTATGTGATTCGTGCAAGACAGTAGGATTGCGTACGGAAATGTAACGCCAATCCCATGCAAGACAAATAATGGTTGCGTACGGATTTATGGCGCCAACCAATGCAAAACAAGTAGCGGCTGCATTTTATTTGTAGCGCCAACCAAATGGGTCCGATAACTCCTAATCGTGTGGATCGGGACAGCGATTCCTTCTGCTCTTCCTTGTAACTCCCAGAAGGATGGTCCAAGACCTGGCACCTTATCGCTTCATAGGCAAAGACAAAAAATCCACAAAGGAGTTTCTTGCAAGGCCTGACCGTATAATCATGATTATACCTCGCATACTACGACTCCGCTTCCTCGACACTCCGTCCCCTCGCCACGGATTAGGACGATGGGGCCGAAGAGTGGAATAGCAGCCTAAGCTGCCTTGCCCATCCCCGATGTATCCATTCCGACCGTGAGCTCCGACACACCAAGTTGACACAAGCAGAAAGTAAATACGAGTACAGCAACAATCAGCAATGAGTATGATTGATTCAGCTTTAGAAACTTTTTTGAAAATTCGCGAGTAGCAATATGGCGTTGGAGTTATTTGGATGAAGATGATTATCGAAAGGATAAGCAATCTTCGATATCTTGAAAGATTAGATGGAACATAAGTCCCGTTATAGATTCAAAACCGCAAGACGAGTAAGTCGCCCCACGACAGTATTAATTCACAAATCGGTCCGATAAGTCAAAGGTTTTTGAGAAAATAAAAATACTTTTAATTAAATCTCTAAGTCATAGGATCCAGGGCTATTTTAGTAAAAGGAAAATAATTTGAGTTAGGTCCTTTATAAAAGAAAAATTACAATTTAGCCCCCGTTTTGTAAAAACCAAAACTTTTGGGGTTAAAAATTGAATAAATAAATATCCCGACCTTGAAAAATTATGAGGTCAGTTCCTAAATTCTCCAAATTGTCCAGAGATTCAGGTTTTTAAAGTTTTGAGGTCGATGTTTTATAAAATTCTCACATTGGTCCCAAATTTGTAAAATTGCCAATTGACCTTAAGTTTAAAATAATCGGAACTCACAAACCGGAAGGGCTTTTAATGTGATTCCAGTTGGAAAATGTCACTAAGGTTAGTAGGATATTGGGACAAAAGCAGTGTTTAAAAGAAATAAGTGTAGGTCCTTTAACTTTTGAAAATATCATTTTTGTCCCATTTTGAAATAATTGCCTTTATGCTTTTAGGGTCCAATTGTTATGAAATTTGAAGCTTGGGTCCAAAATATAATTAAGTTATAGTTAAGTTAGTATTTCCAAGTGCATGGGCTGCATAAGTCCTGGAAATTTCATTTGGGTCCTCAAGTTTAGTCTTTTACACTTTAGTCCCTCAATTTTAGTAAATTACTTTCCAAGCCCTAAACACTTGGATTTTTGGAATACATTTAAATGTGTCATTTTCAGTACCTTAAGAGTAAAAATTTCAAATTTTAAAGTTAAGGTCTGATACAGTTTCAAATTTTGCAAAGTAGCCCTTAAACTTTCAAAATTTTACAATCTAGTCCTTGGGCTTTTAAAGGTTGATTTTATTTATCTTAAAACTCTTAAAACTTTATTAAAATGTCCAAAAATCATTTTTGAACCTGAGTACAGTCCCAAAATTCGAAATTTGCAGAGGGGTCCTTTAACTTTTATTTTCTTGCAATTTAGTCCACCAACTTTCCATTTTTACATTTTTAAGTCCAAAATTGAAATTTAATCAATTATGCTCGACTTTTCCAGGTTATAAGTCATCCAAAACATGGATTTCAATGATCATACATATGCATGTCCAATTCATACAAGAATTCATCAAATAGAACATTAAAGTGTACATGCATGCACCTAAAATTCAATAAATAGCAATTTTGAGCAACTCTTGGGAATTTTCATGATTTGATACATAAAATTGATATGCAATACATAGATTATATATCTCAAGGGCTCATGATCAAAATTATACATGCATTTTAATAAACACACCTAGAAGTTGGAAAGTATTTTTCCACCCACCTTAAATTGGAAAGTTGTGAAATAAAAAGGAAAATTTCACAACTTTGGATGAGGTCACTTAGATCAGCCCCTAAGTCAAGAAATATCAAAATTTTGGAGTTAGAAAAATGAGAGAAAAATTAAGGAGAAAGAGAAGAAGATAAAGAAATTGGAAAGACTACACTTTACTCACAGTAGTTGGCGATTTGAAACTAGTTGAAGCTTCAAATTTGGAAATTTTGGTTCAACTCCAAAATCACCTAAGGTCAGCCCCTATTTCTCAAAACGAAAAACGGGTGTTAAAATTTGAAAACAAATAGGGAAGTTAAGAAGAAAGAAGGGCTCAGTGTCCAATTTACCTTTGTAGTCCAAATTTCTCTACTAGCTCTTCTTCAAGTCTTCAAGTTTCACCACCATGCATGCATGTCTCCAAGTGGTCTTCTAAGTACCTCAATATCCAAAATATAACTTAAGTTAAAAGAAGAAGGTGATGAGTAGAAAGAATTTAAGTTGAATTGAGGAGTGAAATTTCTACCTTGAGAAAAAAGGTGTTCGAATTTTTTTGAGTTTTAAAGTGGTAAGATTGTTTGTTTTGCTTAGATGTTTGAAGAAAGAAAGTATGTTTGATGTTAGGAAGAAGATGTTCTTAGAGTTATGAAGATGGGTTTGAAGATGTGAGGGACTCAGGTTTGAATATTTGAAGATATGAAGAAATGGTACTTGAAGATACGGGCAAGAACTTATGTTGAAGATTTGAAGATATGAAGAGTTGGTGTTTGAAGGTTTGAAGATTTGAAGATGTGAAGAATTTTTAAAGAGAGATTAGAGAGAAGGAGGAGAAAAGGTTTGAGAATTAAAATGTGTTGATGAAAAATGAATTTTTGTGTAAAATTTTTTGTCTTGTAAATTGTCTCTTGCATGGGACAAAAGGGTGGTCAAAGGTAATGGGCAAGGTATGGAATGAGAAGGAATGTTGGAAGACTTCCAACATGTTGGCAAAATTAATAATAAATCAATTAATGTATGAGATGAATGGGATAATGTTTGAATTAATGGTATAATTATACACAAGATGACTAATATAAGGTGTACATGTACAAGAGTTGATGATATTTCTACTCCAAAAATCAACACTAATGCCGCCCACTATAGGGCAATTTGGTAATTCCATATTTTTTTTTTGTCCCAAATTTGATGATAATAGATGAATAATATCAATCTCCAAAATAATTAATGATTTCCTTGATCACTTATAAGTCTCATGATCACTTAATCTAAATCAAAATCTTAATTCTATATAAAAGTCTCTTAAAATTCTAAGGTGACTAATAAATACACAAGTGATCATAAGTAAAATAGAATTAATAAAGATCATGATCACAAGTAATAAATGAAATGAAATAAATACAATATATATATATATATATTATTGATAATTACCCGTCAAAGTGACGCGTAAAATAATCGATCAAATACATGACGACAATAAGAGTCAATTGTAAGCTCGAAAAATTCCGGGGCTTCACATCCTCCTCTTAAAAGAATTTGGTCCCCAAATTCTCTTCGAATAGTTCGATATCGATTCTCATGTCTTCTTCCATCTCCCATGTTATGCCTTCGCCTCGGGCCGTTGGGTTCTCGCCACACCACTTTAACCATCGAAATTTCTCTCTACGCAATTGTCGTATTCACCGATCAATGATCCGGATCGGCCTTCTCAACAGGTAGATAGATTTTCCATTAGAGTGGCGAGTATCTCTTGAGTGATGATATGCTCGATCCGGTTAATACTTCTTCAATCTCGACGTGATACATCGCATTCCCGCATATGGTGCTAGTAACTCGAGCCGCAGGCTAGCTTCCCGATCCTTTGTAAAATCTTGTAAGGTCCAAATGCTATCTCTGACTTAACTTACCTCCTTTCTTCTGGGATTGATCAATCCTTTTCCGTGGTGAAAGTCTCGAGAAATACTTCATCTCCGATTTCAAATTCCAAATCCTTTCTTCTATTGTCCGCGTAACTCTTTTCGCGGCTCGAGCTATGCGAATCCGCTCCGATCAGCTTGACCTTCTCCATGACCTCCCGAACTAAGTCGACCTTTAGAATCGAGGGCGACTTTCGCTTCTCTTTCGGACTCGCTGGTCATCAATATCCCAAAGAGTGGGATCTATATTTTCGCCACATAATGCCTCGAGGTGCCATCCCAATCGTGGGTCGATAATCATATTGTGAGGCTAACTCGCTAATGGTAAGCGAATCCCAACTTCCTTGAAAATCCAATGTGCAAAGTCGCAAAGATATCTTCATGGTTTGAATTGTTCGCTCGCATCGTCCCATCTAAGCTTGTGGATGTGCTGCCGTGTCAAACTTAGCAAGGTACTCACCCTCGTGCAAGCACTTCCAAAAACGGAGACAAACCTCGGTCTCTGCTTGATACTATGTCGATCGGTACTCTATGCAAATGAATGATTTCTCGATATAAATCGGCAAGTTTCCGCGTTATCGCTTTTCTTAATGGGTAAAAAGTGTGCGATTTCGGAGTCGGCCCACAACTACCCAAATAAAGCATCATGGCCTCCTCCTGGTCCTTGGTAGATCCGTCACGAAGTCCATCGTTATGTGTTCCCATTTCCACTGAATTATCAATGGTTGCAGAAACCGTATGGTTGTTGTGTTCTCGCTTTTACTCGCCGACAAGTCAAACATCTCGCACGCACTCGCTACCTGGTTCTTCATGTTTACCCACTCAATAACCGCTTTCAAATCCTTATACATCTTGTTTCCTCCAGATGTATAATATTTCGAACTAAGTGTGCTCCTCTGCTAGATTCTATTCTCGATCCTGCTCATCACTCTAAGACACAAACTCAATTCTCAAATATGATAACTCCATCTTCAAAACCGAGAATTCGATCTTTCTCCTTAAGATCATCTCCTTCGCTTTTGAAGATGTGCATCTTCTCTTGTGCTTCTTTGATCTCTTTCACAGATCGATTTAACCGAAATGTTAGACATGAAATCTGGTATCGGTTCTCGCCGATTCCAATTGCTCACCTCTTCTAATGATTCCCACTCAATCATAAGTCCGCTAAGCTCGCCGCTAGAGCGCTCCTACTACGACGTTAGCTTTCCCGAGATGGTATTGAATATCAAAGTGATAGTCCTCAATCAACTCCATCCATCTCCGCGCCTCGAGGTCTTTCTCGGGAGAATAGATACTACAAGCTCTATGATCCGTCAAAACCGGAATGTTGCTCCGTGAGAGATAAAGCCTCCATTTCTTCAACGCCAATACTATGGCCGCCAATTAAGTCACGCGCTGATAATTGGTTTCATACGGCTTGAGCTGCTATGCCAGTTATGACCTTTCCTTCCCCCATGAGCACGCCCAGTCCTTCCTTTTTGATGCATCATTGAGACGACAAAGTTTTCGCTTTCTTTGGAAGGGCTAAGACGTGAGTCAGAGTAAGTCGCTTCTTCACTAAACTCGCCGATTTGTCATTCCACTCAAACTCGACTTGCTCAGTTAGTCGAGTGAATGGTTCGGCTATTTGGGAGAAACCTCGATAAATCTTGATAATATCCACTAGTCCTAGAAACTCCCGATTCGCTAAGCATCACTGGTTGTTTCCATTCAACCACCTGCCTCCACCTTCAAGGCTGTCCCAAGAATGCGATTTCACTAAGCCAAAATTCGCACTTGCTAAATTCCGCATACAACTTATGCCTCGCAGTGTCTCCAAACGATTTTCGATGACGCTCATGCTCTTCTCTAGACTTAGAGTATACGAGTATGTCATCAATGAATATCACTACGAATTGATCCAAATAAGGCTGAAAGACTACTTGCATCAGTACATAAATGTTGTGCACTTGTCGTGAATCGAAGGCATCACTACAAACTCGCAGTTGTCCATATCGGGTTTGAAATGCGCTTTTGGAAATGTCTCTTCACGATCCTTAGTTGGTAATATCCTTGTTGTAAATCAAACTTCGAAAGTACACCGCCGCTCCTCAAGTCGATCAAATAGTTGGCCTAATCCTGGAGGGGGTATTTGTTCTCGATGGTCACGCTTGGCTACACTACCGATAATCTATACATAATACCTTAATGTGCCATCTTTCTTTTGACGAACAAAGACATGTTCTCTACCTGAGACGACTTGGCCGGATAAATCCCACATCCATCGGGCCAGAATTATGTTTTCAACTCTTGTAACTCAAGAGGAGCCATTCTATACGGTGTTCTCCGCACCCAAAGGCCCCGGTAACACCTCGACGGTGAACTTGACTTCCCTATCCGGAGGGACAAGGTGAGTTTCTTGTGGAAATACATCCGTATTCCGATACTATATGTACTTGGTTAATTTGTGTATCAATCGTGGGTTTGTTAATTACAAACGCCAAGTACCAGCCCTTAGTGATCGCTTTCCTCGCTTATCATTCGGGCCGAAATGATCGGGGCAATCTTAATCAGCGCTTCTTCCCGAAATTTCCACTTCGGTTTTTCGGTTCATATAGCTTAATGGACTTCCTTATGGTACCATTTTTGCATGGTGCGATAATCAGCTTCATCCCCAATATCACGTCGTATTCTGACATAGGCAATGGATTAAATCCCAAGGAAAGTTTATCTCAAAGAATCTTAATCTTCGCGCATTATAGATAATATATGTTATCCGACTTCCACCCATAGAGTTGACACTTCTGACATATAGGCATATGTTCCATGCATGCATGCAAAGCTAGGCAAGTGTAACAAATGAATGCGTTGATCCAGGGTCGAACAATATTTTTTAAAGATAAAATGTTGGGAGCATACTGTGTGACTCTTCCACCACGCCTCCGCCGCTTCAGCCTCCCCGTCCATTAGTGCAAATGCTCGAGCGGGCATCCTTGCCCGACACCCTGCCATTTCCCTTCCGCGGCCAAGGCCGCTTGGTTCGGGTCATCGTACGGCAATCTTTAGCTTGGTGCCGACATTACCACGCTAGGTAAACACCTTCTTGTTTATGCCAACGCCAATGGGGCAGATGTCCCGGTTTCTCGCAATGCACACATTGACCCGGCTTTTGTAATCGGGGTCTCTTTTCCCTTATCCTGCCTTATTAATTGGTACCTTCAAACTTAGCAAAGTCGCTTAGACGGGTATCCCACGCTTGTTCTCGGAGATCGATTGATGGCCTACTTATTGAATAACATGTCCAATACGTTCACCACTCAATGCAGAGTCAGCTTTACCGCTGCTAAGGTTGTCAATTCAATACCAACAGCTTGTTTCCTCAAGTTCCAGCTTCAATCCTCGAGTGAACTTGTAAAGTTTATCCTCTTCGCACTAATTGTCCCCAAAGCATACTTTCGATAATCGCAAATTCGGGACTGCATCGAGCACATACTATGTTCCCCCCGCCTCAACTGTGAATTCATCCCGTGCGCCTCTTTCACAACTCGTGGGATGTACTGCTCATTGAATTCGCCAAGAAATTTCCCCATGTTCTCGCTACTGGGCTCCTCGCTCTCTACCTTTCTTTCAATCGCTCCACCACCCTAGAATGATTCTGCATTTAAATACGGAAGGTGACTTTCATTTATCCGAGTATTGGAGAGCATTGAAGATATTCTCCAGCTTTTCTATCCATTCTTCTCGCTTTCAAATCATACGGCTTCCTAAGAAGCGCCTGGGTCGAATCAGAAATCGCTTCTCCAACATGCGATCGCTCGCTTCCTCAAGTGGGTTCTGGGAGCACGGGTTGAGGCTCGTCATGGTCTCATGAAAACCAGATTTGTTGTAGGGCATGTGCGGTCAAGTTTCCCCCGCAGCAGTGGAGGAGGCGGTGGTAATTCGGGAGGGTACTTGTGCATTCCCATGATCGCCTTCGTCTCTATCTCATGAAAACCAGTATTTGTTGTAGTAAGTAATTTGTAATTCCATATATTTTTTTTTTTATCCCAAATTTG